>JANUYF010000003.1:93090550-93520550 GCA_026167975.1 Phrynosoma blainvillii | reverse complement strand
AGCCTTCTCTGTCATAGAGCTCTGGTGCCACAACAAACTACAGTTCCCATGATTCCCTAGCACTGAGTCAGGGCAGTTAAAGTGAACTCAATTTGCACTATTTTTGGCAGTCTGCAAAGTCTCCTAGACTGAACTTAAACTCTCTAATGGACTATGCTATTATAAAAGCATGAACATATAATGAATAGATTGGCATAGATGAATAGATTTCAAGATTGGCAAGTTGGCAGTTCAAGGCCCGGATGCTGCATGATGGGGTGAGCTCCTGTCACTAATCCCAGCTTCTGCCAACCTAGCAGTTTGAAAGCATGCAATGCAAGTAGATAAATAGATACCACTTCTCAGTATGAAGGTAAACAGCATTCGGCACAATCATGCTGGCCACAGGAGCACAGAGTAGTCTCTGATAATGCTTGCTCTTTGACTTAGTAACGGATATGAGCACCAACCCCTACAGCCAGACACAACTTGGCAACCTTGTCAGTGGGGAATACCTTTACCTATAGTGAATAGACAGATTTGTTGCAGTCCAGAAATCTATTCCATATGCAGAAGTGTCAGCACGTACATAGAATTATAAAGTTGTGTGAAATCTTGGCAGTCATCTAGTTCAACCCTCTGCTCAGTGTAGACTTTGCAATACAGGATGCAGCTACAGCATTCCTAACATTTAGAAGGCCAGCCTCTGCATAAATACAACAACAAAGAACATCCCACCACTGCCAAAGCAGTCTGTTCTAGCATTGAACAGCTCTTATCAGGACCTACTTCCCTATTATTTCCACCCAATAATTCTAGTCCTAACTCCAGGAACAATAGCCAAACCAACTCTTGCATTCAGGTGGCAGCCTTTCCAATGTTAGAGGATAGTCATCATGTTTCCCTCATTCTTCTTCCACCCCGCAATTATCCCTATTGCTTTAATGGAAGAAGCTGGTCCACATCACCATTTCTTTGTGTGCACAGATTGGTTTCTGCCACTGAAATGAATGGTTCAACTGGCAAGCTCTGTGTATGTTGAATTGTGCTAAGAAATCCAGATTCAGAAAACAATGATTTCAATGACTGAGGATGGCTAAAGGAATTGAAAATCCAGACTGTGTCCCCTTTTAAAATGATCATTGATCCCAGTTTTATTATATGGTAACTGTGCATTGCCCATTTGCAGTTAAAATCATAAAATTTGTAAAATGTCACCTCTAGAAGCATGGTGGTTTGCTTGTGCCAGTTGTTTCACACTTTCTTGATGCATTCTTTGATGCTGGTGTTATGTTCTTTGCATTACCTAGTTTGGAATGTACAGAGAGCAGGCAGGCTTGCTCTCTCTTTCCTGTACATTTCCATGATTTATACAAATACTTTTGTAGCTATATTGTATTTTATTTTTATCTTTCACATTTTATTGGCACTAAACTACTCGTGCATTTACAGTGCTCCCATGCGTATTTACCTATTTATTCCATGATTATTTATTGAAAGCTATCTCATGCTCAGTTACTTTCCCACTTTCTTTTGCTTTGAACATTAAACAGATACTGTATATTTTCAAATCATTTCAGTGTAATATCTGATGAGTGAATTCTTGCTATTTTTGTTTTGTTTCTCTTTCTCTGTCTTTTAAAAAAATGGTTTGGAATTTTGTTTTCATTTTCTGAAATATTTGTTTCTCTCTTTGGGGTCATCACATGCAGTTCAATATTTCATGAATGAAAAGCATGACACATATAGCCAACCAACATTCAAGTGTGATCAAAATGGAAATGTTTAAAGATATAGCTGTGTTAGTCTGTAGAATCAGTATGCAGACTTTGTAGCACCTTTGAGACTAACTGAAATAAAGAAGTTGGCAGCATGAGCTTTTGTAGATTATCTGAGACTGAACTCTACACAAGCTCATGCTACCAACTTCTTTATTTCAGTTAGTCTCAAAGGTGCTACAAGATTTCTCTACACAAGATGGAAATGGTTATTAATGAGGAAGAACACACAAGCTAGGAGAGGCTGCAGCAGTTTGCTTTTACCTGAAAATTTGGCTTCTTCTCCTTTCTGCCTACTAAGTTAATTGAATGCAAACTCCTTTTGCACTTTAAATTCCATTTACAGTAACTGAAGTAAGCTGAGAACAATGGGGGAAAGTAGGAGGCGAAGAGAGAAAATTGGTAATTTTTAAAGCACCTAAAAATATGAAACAAGAGATTATTAAGAGATTATTTCCCTGCCAAATTGGGACAGTTGTAGAATATTCCTTTTTAAAAAACTGCATTAAAAAGTGACCTAAAAGTAATTTTCTCCTTACTGTCTGATCACGAAGAGGAACTTGTGTGCACACAGCACCACAATCTGTAAAAAGTTACTTTTGGAGGCCATGATTCCCTGAATCCTCTGGCTGATATGGCCAGTGGCCATGCTGGATAAAAAGCAAAGTAACCTTTGTCCAAACTGCAGTACAACTGTGTGGAATTGTGCTCCCTTTGGGGGACCATGAATCAGTGCTGGAGGAGTGGGGACACTGGCATTTCCACCCTGGCAGTAGAGTTAGTAGCATTATCCTGGTCCCTACATCCCCATGCCAGTTCTCCAAGCATACCACATGCACTCTAATATTTCATAGATGAAAACTAGAACACATGTGGCCAAGCAAAATCAATGTCATCAAAATGGAAAAAGTTATTAATGAGGAAGAACACATAATTTAGGAGAAGATGCACAAGTCTGCTTCTGCTTTTGCGGTTAGCCTACTGGGAAGGGCAAAAGTCCACCCTTCCTCTTTCTCCTGCTAAGGTAATTGAATGCTAACTACTTTTGCACTTTGAACTCCATTTAAAGTAGCTGAAGTAAGCTGAGAACAATAGGAAAAAGTAGGAGGAAGAGAGAGAATATGGGACACTTTTAAAGCAGCTGAAAATGTGGGACAAGAGATTATTAATCAGGACTTTCCCTACCAAACTGGGACACTTGAGAATTTTTTAAAAATGCAATTTAAAAGTGTGTTGCAGTAAAAAGTGAGTTATATATGGGTTTTTCACAGGTCTCATACAGTATGGTATTTCTTGTCATTGACCCACAAACAGATAGTTGTTTATGTAAACATGTATGTGGTGTGTGTCTTTGAGTAATTTCTGACTTATGGCAACCCTACCATGGGGTTTTCTTGGTAAGTTTCTTCATTTTTTTTTTTTGCCATTGCCATCCTCTGAGGCTGAGAGAGTGTAACTTGCCCAATGTCACCCAATGGGTCATTGTGGCTGAGCAGGGATTTGAACCCTGGTCTCACTGACCTAGTCCAATGCTCAAACCACAACACCACACTGCCTCTTAACCACAGTTTATAAATAATTCGTTAAAGTTAAACAGTGAGGCACTATTTGTTAACCCCATTCCCCCAATGAAGCTTTATTAATCATTTTAATCAATTTAATTGGTTAATGGTACATTCAATGCTTGAAAACAAATTGTCAAATTTAACTACTTATGTGCTATCTTGTTTCACTTTTCCCTCAACAGAGCTTATAAATTAACTGAGTGGTTAACAGCACTCACTGTTCCTGCAGTGCAATGAATAATTCTTCACTGCATGCGGTAATCTCAAGATGAGGAATATGGTTGGAGAGCCCTGAGAAGGCTAGAAACTGGAGGTGGCAGGGACTGAAGCCCTTGGCCCTGAGGTAGTGAATGCAGATCTTCAGTAGCGAAGAAAAATGCTTGGCATATACTCAGAAGCACTCAAAATATTTCTGAGAATTAAGAGTTCACTACTGATTCACAAGGACTGATCTTTGTAACCACTTACTGTCGCACTTCAGTGTCCTCTAACTGGAATGTATTCTTTATTCATCTTTTCCAATCCAGATGAATGATCCATGGAATCTGAAGAGGAAGTGAACAGTGTTGTGGGTGAGTAGGGATGGAAAAAAGAGACATATCAGTGACAGAAACCTAAATTAAATGGATTGTTCAGTCCTATGCTACAGGACAGTCAGCACCAAACCCACAGTTTCCAGATGCATTGTATGACAAATCCCACCATTCCCACTCATTGTTTAGAATATGTAGTTCAACTCATCTGGAAAGTGCCATCAAGAAAAGGCAGCTAAAAGTATTTTTAAAAAGCACTTTAGAAAGATCCAATAACAAAATCTCTTATAATTGCTGAGCACCCTTTGGATTCGGCTGGTCAACCAACTACAAATCCATTTAACAGTTGCACTGTCTAGCCCACATTTTACTAGCTTCTTTTAAAGAATGTCATGGGGTACCTTGTCAAAGGCCTCACTGAAATCAAGATATGTGATATCATCTACCAAACTGGTAATTTTATCAAGAGAGAGAGAGAAAGAGATCAGATTAGTCTGGCATGACTTGTTTCTCTGAAACCCATGTTCCAGAAGGATATCTTGGTTGATGTTATTGAATGTTGCTGAGAGGTCCAAAAACACAAGCAGAGACATACTCCCTCATCAATGCTTAGGTGAAGATCATCCACTAAGGCAACCATAGCTGTCTTAACTCTGTATCCTGCTCTGAAGCCAGTTTGAAAGGGGTCTAGATAACTTGTAATCTCTGGAAATAACTTGTCAAATATGGTTTATAATGTCACTAGCCTACATCAATGATATTGGTTTTTAAATAACCTATCTGTTCTTAATGGTTCCAAATCTTGTATACAGTTTAATCCCCCTTGCTTCTGATATTGGTGGCTTGCCAACTTGTTGAAAGCATGTAAAATTTACATACTAGTAAACTTTGAAGTTACAAGTTAAAATATTTCATGGTTGGCTTCTTAAAATTTGTAGCTCATTGCAAAGGAGTTGGCTTGGCAGTTACAATTTTATTCACTGGTCCCTGCACCAAATGAAACACTCATCCATGAAGTGACATTAATTTCATCATATTTTCTTTACACTTGTCAGTGAAATATCTATATAGCATTGTGCAGATGTCTAGTGTTTACCACCCACAGACCAAAGAAATAGGAAAGGTCATGGAAATTTCTTCAAACAAACTTGCTTCTCTTGCCTCATTTATACAGGATAGGACACATTACAGCACAAATTAGAGAAAAATTCTGCAAAAACAGAATGATCAGTACAATTGCTAGATCAAATGGGTGCTTGCCAAACAGAAGAACAATCACAAATTGCAAAAAAAGATGATCTATAAAGCTACTCCTGCATGTTAAATCATAATATACGTTGTTGTTGTTGCTGCTGCTGCTGCTGCTACTGCTGCTGCTGCTGTGTGCCTTCAAATCATTTCTGACTTATGACAACCCTAAGGAGAACCTATCATGGGTTTTTCTTCGCATAATTTATTCAGAGCAGGTTTGTCATTGCCTTCTCCTGAGGCCAAGAGCATGTGACTTGCCCAAGGTCACCCAGTGGATTTGATGGTAAAGCCAGAAATCATTTATATACATGTAGAATAAGATCAGATGCAGAAGAGGGTCATGTGTGGTCTTCCATGTTTCTTGGATTGTATTTCCCATAATCTCTCTAGTCCTAACTCTAATGCTTCACCAAAGTACAAGGACCAGAATTCCATAGGATGCAACTATCACAGTTAAAGTGGAATCATAGTACTTTCATTGTGTTGTGTGAAAGGGCCACTAAGCTGGTGGAGTTTGCATCAGAAATATTCATTCATTCTTTAGTGTGAGTGGCCAATCATTACAATCAGTGAATGCATTTTCTGGACACAATCCACACACACACACATTTCACTGAATTTGTTGTGAATCCCTGTTGAACATGGTGTGTCTTACTTCTGAATAAACATGCATGAGTTTGGGGTGCTTAGAATGTAAGTTATTCCAGCTCCATTTACACATGCATAACTTTATTATATTTGAATTGTTCCAGCAGTCTTTCACTGTCTCTCAAGATTTCCAAATAATGATGATATGATATGGCTTGGCCATGGAAATCCACTGGGTGACCTTGAATAACTCACATTCTCTCAGCCACAGGGGAAGGGATAGGCAAATCCCCTCTGAAGAAATCTTGCCAAGAAAACTCTGTGATAGGTTCACCATAAGGTTGCTATAAGTCAGAAACAACTTGAAGGCACACAACAATAATGATATGAGAGTTCTAATTTCAGATTTTGCTGAAATGATTTATGAAGGAATTCTGACCCACTCAACATAATGTGTATATGGGCAAGAAAAAAATAAACCTGCTTTCCAGCCAATGGTAAGGATACATTTCTAATGGCATTTTGATGTTGGAGGTTAAATGAATAGGTATAAAGTTGCTTCTCTTTTTTTCTGCTAAAAATTGTGTGTGTGTGTGTGTGTGTGAGAGAGAGAGAGAGAGAGAGAGAGAGAGAGAGAGAGAGAGAGGTTGTTGTTGTTGTTGTTGTTGTTGTTAATTGCTGTCAAGTTGGCATTGACTAATGGCAACCCTATGAATGAGGGACCTTCAAGTTATCCTGCCATTGACAGTCCTGTTAAAATCTTGCAAACTCAGGGCTGGGGTTTCCTTAGTTGAGCCTATCCACCTGTAATGTGGTCTTCCTCTTTTCCTGCTGCCATCCACTTGGCTGAGAATTATCATCATTTCTAATGAGTCATATTGTCTCATATGTCCAAATTATGATAGGCTCAGTTTTGCTTCTAGGGAGAGTTGAGGCTTGATTTGTTTTAGAAACTAGTTATTGGTCTTTTTTGGCAGTCCATAGCATCTGTAGAACTCTCCCTCGGCACCATATTTCTAATGAGTTTATTTTCTTCCTGTCAACTTTCTTCACTGTCAAGCTTTCACAACCATACATAAAAAATTGAAATATTATGGTGTGGGCAATCCTGAGTTTGGCATTCAATGATATATCTTTACTTTTGAGGAATTTATCTAGTTCCTTCCAAGTCCTAGTCTTCTGATTTCTTGATTGCATTCTCCACATTGATTACTGAAGGAGAGAAGTCATACATGTATTCAAGTCAATTCCAACTTAAGGTGACGCTATCATAGTGTTTTCTTGACAACATTTATTAAAGGAGGTTTGCATTGTCTCCCTCTTAGGCTAAGAGAACATGACTTGCCCAAAGTCACAGCTTCCATGATTAAGTGGCAATTTGAACCCTGGAGTCCTAGCCCAACATTCAGACCACTACATCATGCTGGCTCTTGGTTGTGTGTACATGTGCATGCATGGGCACATGTGTGTTGTCTTTTCTGAGATGTTGAAATCGAAGTAGCCAGCATATTTGATAGCCTCTTATATGAAGTAAAATTCACAGGCTTTAAGGCCTTCAGCATTTAGGCCAAGGACAGATGAGACATTTAAATTTTAGCAGCATTCAATTATATACCTGACATAGAAAAAAGTTTGCAATCCGTTTTACCAGATGAGAGAATAGGCATTCAATGAGAAAATATTAGTCAGCCTATAGACCCACAAAGCCTGTAAATTCTGAATAAGCTTCATTATGTCTATTTTGTCTTCTTCTTCTTTTTTAAAGGGACACAAGGATGTTCTGTGATGCTGCCACTTATCTGAAGCATCAGAGTTCCCCCCTCTGGAACTCACCCTGCCACATACTTTATCCATCTGTCCATTTTCATATTTATTGTTTTCCCAATCACTTTATTCATCCATCTGTTCATCTGTGTAAACCCATTTTTTTTAAATTTTAATTTTTATTTATAGATTGACCTTAATAAACTCTCCTCAAGTACCATGTGTTTATCACTGTCATGGATGAAAACATTATTAATGACAGGCAAGTCGAACAGGGAAGATGACTACCCTTTAAATTCCTTTTCAGCTGACTGGGCCGGAGCAACTCAGCTGGTTAGAGGTAGCTCTGATCAATAAGGTCAGAGTTCAGTCACTGTTCCCATCACTTCTATCATTCCCATCATTGCCAGCTAACGATGCCTGCAGGTGGAGCGTTGCAGCTTTCCACATTTATGAATTGCCTGCCGTCCTATTGAAGTCCAGCCCTGCAGGACTTAGGAACACACACACACATATACCCATGGTATTGGTATAGATACCCATTTTGAAGTGTATATAAGGAAAGATGCTGAACTCAGTAAAGAGAAAAAGAAATCCAGTGTACTGCGGGAAAGGTACAGGGATAGTTTGAAAAGTTGCAACAATAGTGCCTTTGGAATCACTGTGTTTTCAGATTAGGCTTTTCATTATACAGTTTCCTAGGCTCTACCATAGAAATTGACATGAGATGCAGACTTGAGCCTGACATGAATCAAGCATGGGATGCCTCCCCTGCCCCACTGTTTTGGGGTTATTTCCCCCCAGGTCCATGAGTCACCACTCGGTCTAAACTATAACATCTTCCATTCATAGTTTTTCTACCACTTCTTCCATCTTTTTTTTTCTTTAAAAAACACATTTGAATTGTTAATCCAGGAGCCCTCTGCCTAGAAGCACTCTGTACAGTCGGCCCTCCATTTTCGCAGGAGATATGTTCCAGACACACACATCCCGGAAAAAACAGAAATTTGCAAATATTCAAGCCCCATAGGCTTGAATGGGGCACACCCCATTGATTTTAGTGGAGGTCACCCCTCTGTGAATATGCAAAACTGCGGACTTTAAGTCCGGGATAACGGAGGGTATAAGAAAACTCTGGATGTGGCATTTTGTGAAATTCTGTAGGATCTATTTAAGTTCTCTAAAGGATTCACAAATAATGTTCCAAGAACTGGAACCAGGCTTTCAAGGCAATATACATACTGCTATGCTACAGCTAGGGAATGTGATTTGCAGATATTGTTGACCTACAAATCCCAGGATTCCTCATCATTGGCTAAACTGGCTGGGACAGATGTGCTTTGTAGTCCAACAACATCTGAGGGACAACACATCCCCAGCCCTAGTCCATGGCTATGATTCATATCCCCACTCTCAGATACACAAAGAAGACACAGATGAAAAAAATAAATAGAGACGAGGTTGTGAGTGAGATGAAGAGAAACTACTGCAAAGCTAGCTGTAACTCAGCACAACTGGCCTAATTATTCCAACCTTTCTCTTTTAAGGCAGGCCACACTCTCATCTGTGCTTTTGTTGCTGATATATTAGCCTATGATCCCCAGAGGATGGAATGGCTCAGCCTCCAAGTCCTTCTTTTCAAAGTCTGCATGTGATGGTCCAGGATCTGCTTCCAGGCCAAGGCTCCCAAATTCCTCAGACTATGACTGGAATTTGTTATCTGGGCTCACCTCTTCCTGCTCTGAGGAGGCATCCTCCAGGTAGGACATGACTGGTAAGTTCACTCCATGTTTTAGTCAGAATGAGCTATTCAAGGTGCTGCACCTATTTCTAGGCATAACATTCACTTCTAAGATCTGGAGTACAATCTGAAAGGCATTCACTACCCCAGTGACACTGGAACCACCAACAGATGCTGGCTGTGCTCCATGGCTTTGCTCTTTACATGGAGTTGGGAAATGGGGATAATGACTTCAATCTGTAATACTTCCTAAGTTATACACTTCAAAAATGTGAAGTTACACAGCTTCACACACTATGTTCCTAATTATTTTTTATTTGAGTTCTGATACTCTTCTGGTGAAAGAATCTGTTTGAAGAAGGTGTCTTAAATGTTGCAGCACAAACCGTTCATTTTTGAGGTTACCTCACAGCACAACCAAGTCACTTTCACTCAAGAATAAGTCCCTTTGAATGTAGTGGGACTTATTTCTGAATACGCAAAATTACACAGTTGGAAATTACTACAAGAAAATGATGTTCCTGTTAGCCTAAACAGAAGCTGATGTTTGGGACTGTAGACAAAATGCTAATCTTCAGTAAAGAGAATTTGTTTATTTGAGTAATTCCCTATTTGGGAGAGAGAAGAGATGCTACTACTAGCTACATGACAGAGAGAGAGAGAGATGAGGGAGACAGAATAAATTTTTTTGAGAGGAAGTAAAGTCAAGTGCGAGAGCATCAGTCCTTTGTAAAGAAAGCTGACAAGACAAAGAACACACCACACAACCGATACAAATTTGTTCTCCTGTATTGCCCCTCCTAGAGGCAATGCAGCATGGTTGCACATTTCTCTACTTATAACAGTTTAATTGTCTAAATATTGCTCTTTATGAGAAAAACACACTCCATTTAGCTATTGCTAACAAAAGCTGTCCGTGTGTGCGGCACAGTTGTGAAAGTTTGGTATGCTCAGCCCTGTACTTTTCAAACATTTGTTTTCTCTACCAAGCTTCCCATGAATTTTCGGTTATGACTATAATGGATGTTGCTTATTTTACAGAAAGTATAGTACAACAGCTCATGCAAAGTATTTGCTACGCTTCCATCACTGCCAAGAAGTAAGTGCTGGCGCTGTGAGAGTCAAGGCTTCAGAGTCAAATTCTGCAGCGGAGGCATTTCTTACAGTGCACATAAACTGCAGAGTACATTGTTTCTTCTTCTCTTTAAGGGTAGGAGATAGCATTTGAGTGCTAAAGATGGCCTTTCCCACCTAATAGCCTTTGTAGCTGCATAGCACCTCCAGGTTCAGAGGCAGTATATCTTGGAATAGTAGGCACTGGAGGAAATAGGTCAAGGCCATAGCAGTTATGCTCTAGATCTAAATTTAGGGCCCCTTTAAGGGTGACCTTCCCCCAAATCCTTACACATGAAGGGAAGTCATTTCAGCACTGACAAGCAGTATACTCCAAATGAGGGAAAATAATTATGACGTATGTAGTGTGGAAACGTTACTTTTTTTGTATTACAGCTCCCAGAATCCCCCAGTCAGCATGGCCAGAGAACAGGGAAAGAATCCACCCACCCAGTTTGGGTTACCTACTTTCACCATGTAAGTTTAGTGTTTAGTCATTACCAAGGAAGAGGCCACAACCAAGTTGCAACCAGTTTAGCTTAGATCAGTTACTTTTTTTTTGACTGACTTCAAAATCTCCCAGCCAACATTGCCAGGATCACAAATACAAGATTTCAGAGCTGCAATGTCATTTCTTGCATTCTTCTCACTTGATGTTACTTCTCACTTGATGTAACTAAACAGATGTTAACAGATTGCTAGGCAATTTGGTGAGTAATTACATCTGCCGAGGACATGAGAGAAATCTTTCTTGGTGGCTGCTCCCAAGTTATGGAACTCTCTTTCCCAGGAGGTCCAGCTGGCCCCCTCTCTGCTGTCTTTCTGTGGGCAAGTAAAGATCATTTTATTCAAGCAAGCATTTGGTTTTTAGTTTGTTACAGCAGGTAAAGCTTTAATTGAGAGGAAGGGTTGTTGTAGTGCTTTTACTTTATTATACCCAGAGGTAGCTATGTTGGCCATACAACAAAATACATTACATCAAAAATTAACAAAACATGATACCTTTATTGGGCCAACCAAAAATGCACAAAATACAACATGCAAGCTTTTGAAGCTCCAGGGGTTTCTTCATCAGGCAAAGGTATTAAAAATCATACAGGAGGAGGGGGGAAATGATGATGTTAGAGTTACAGACCTTTTGTCAAGGTGTTGTTTTCATGGTCTGGAGGGATATCAAGGCAGGTGGAGGCCACTCCTCTCTTTGATCATGGGGACTCTGGGAGACAAAGAGTCGTAAAATCCAGGCAATAAATTTTCCCTCCATTAACAACAGAAAAAGTAACTTCCCTTGAGATCCAGGCTGTCTCTATTCTGGGTGAGGGTACACACCCCTTTCTTATTTCATTATGCTTTTATGCATATTTTAATGTTGTTTTTAACTTACTCTAATGCTACTTTTAACTGTTTTAATTGGTTTTTTATTTTGTTTTTAATAGAAATTTATTGTAAATTTAGTGTATTAAGAATTTTAAAAGTGAACTGTGCTTGTAAAATATTTTATGCCACTATGGATCCTATGTTGGAAGAAAGGCAGGATAAAAATTAAATAAATTAAATTGATAAAGTGCAGGGTGATACATAAAAAGATTGTACCTGAAAGTATTCTGGTTTGAGGTGCTGTGAAACAATACAGAAACTCTGCTGGTGGCACTTCATCTGGAAAGCCTTGTTGATACATGATGCACTCATTAAGTAATAAACATAAATGTGCAATCCTATCCTAGAGAGTGATCATTGTCAATGTCTGAACCAGCCCCTGCCCCTTTAACAACAATTTGAGCTGGAGCACTTAGCAACACAAGTTTATGTGTTTTCTGGCATATATGACTACTTTTTTACCCAGGAAAATCTTCTCCAAAGTCGGGGGTCATCTTGTACTCCGGGTGGAGGAGGAGGAGGAGGAAGAGAGGAAGTCCAGGTTAGAGGAGGAGGAGGAGGGAGGGAGAAAGGGGTGGTGTGGCGTGAGGCAGGAGGAGGAAACAGCAGCAGATAAGAGGTGAACCCCTATCCTGGGTTTTCTTGGCAAGACTGGTTCAGAGGAGATTTGCCATTGCCAAGGCTGAGAGTGTGTGACTTGTCCATGCTCACCCAGTGGGTTTCATGGTAGAGTGGGGAGTCAAACCCAGGTCTCCAGAGTGGTAGTCCAACACTCAAACCACTACACCATGCTGGCTCCTATTCCCATGTACTACCTATGAAACAATTGCAGACTTTTTTGTTGTTGTTCTTGTGTGTCTTCAAGCCCTTTCCGACTTATGGCGACCCTAAGGCAACCTTATCATGGGGTTTTCTTGGCATGTTTCTTCAAATGGGGGTTGCCATTACCATCCTCTGAGGCTGAGAGTGTGTGACATGCCTAGGGTCACTTACTTGGCCGCAAATTGTACATACCCCAGAATGCATCACCTAGTATATTGGCAGTCCTTCCCTCCAACACTTTCTCATTTCCCCTTGTTGGAAGAGGGATATTCTTATATGGCGACTATATCCCAAACTCTATATTTTAACTGGAAAAGTTGGGGGTTGTCTTATACGCCCAGTCATCTTATACGCCGGAAAACATGGTACCTTTGTGGATGACAGCCCAGAATCCCATGTTTGTTGAGTGGGGGTGGGTTCTGGGCACTGCAATCCAAAAAGTAACTCTGAATTAAGCTCTGTATGATGAAAACATGCCACCTGATGTTAGCCTGTATCACATTTCTATTAAAGATCTATCAGTAGGTCAGGCAAGTATTTTTCTCCTTGTTGTCAACCTTAGGTGTAAACCAACTTACATGATGAGATGGGACCTCCCTGTCCCTGTCTCCCTGATCAAAGACCCTCAGAAAGGAAACTGAGTTACCAGACTGCAATTCCTTCCTCACCTAATAGGAGTTCAGCAACTACAAACAGATAATTCCCCTAATTCAACCAAGGTCTCCCAATAATATTTTGCTCCAAGGTTTCTTGCTCAACATGAAATTTCTGTAGATCAGCAGATAAGATCTCCTGATGGCCCTATAGAGCTTGGCTGAGTCACATGATAGGCAAATCAGCTGACTCTGTGACTGAATCACAAATGATTTATGGTTATGGCTGTCCAACAAGCTACTTATCCTGAAACCCTTTCATGTTCCCAATAATAGCACTACAATTCCACTTCATCTGTCATGTCTCCATCCTATGGAATCCTTGGATTTGCAGTTTAAGGAGGGGTATTTTGAATTTCCAGCCTGAAAGCTCTAGAGCCTCATCCAACTACAAATCCCAGAATTCCATAGGACACATAGGGCACAGCCATAGCAGTTACAGTGGAATCATAGGACTATACTTGAGTAGTCTGAAAGACTCGGAGCAATCTCTAGAATACAATCATGGAATTGGAGCAGGCCTCTAGTTGGAGGTACTTTAGTCCAACCATGTACTTAGTGGGGAATCCATAGTGCAGAATGTAACCACAACATTTAATATAATCTTATATACTTCAGTAGTATTACTCAAAAGTCAGTGGTTTGTGTAGGCTTGTATTTCTGTTCTCCTACCCCCACCCCCAACAAGAGTGACAATAGCCCAACTACTTAATTACCAGCAAAAATATATGCTGACAAAATAGATCTATGTAGCAGCTTAGGAATTGTAGTAAAAGTCACATTAATTTCAAAATCATACATTTCTGGAGGAAGTCGAGTTCAGATTTATGAGAGATAATGGTTAAAAGGTGGCTATAAATGCTTTATGAGTTCAGTAGGTTGACACAAGAGACAACCTTGCTACAAAAAAGATTACATTTTTTATTCAGGCAGCTTAAAATAGATTTGACAAATATTTGGCAACAGAGCTTAGCCTAATGTTTTATCTTGGGTGTTATGGTTGGGAACCTATTTCCTGTTTGTGAGACTCTTTGATTATTCAAGATGTAGTGGGGTGTGTGTGTGTGTGTGTGTGCATAAGCTTTATATTCACAGTTCTATTTAAGACCCAAAGGTGAAAGAATCATTAGAACAATGGGCTTCCCAGCATGAATCTTAATATTGGCAATTGTGGCATAAAACAGAGCCATGGACATATTTAATATAATATCTATAATTCTGACAGTGAAATAAGCAACACAAGTGCATATGATACTTTGTGACACACAATTTTAACTTCATTCAGTCACATTGCTTTTGAGACATGGTTACCTGCAGGATAGGGCCATAAAACAAGGATGTACAAGAATGTGTCAAACGTAGGGCTTCCCTAAATTACACTCAGAGGCACAGATTAATACATTTAATACATTCCAGTCATGAGTGAAGTACTTATAGCAGCGCGACGGGCTCCTTCAGTGATATCATTCATGGGAATGAACTACAGCTAACACTGACAAGCTGGAAAAATGCTCCCACTTTTCAAACTGTACAAATGGCATTTGGACACAGTAACTCAAAACTGGACACTTCATTTCAAGTTTAAAGCTAGTGGCCCAGTCAAAAGCTATTACTCCATCTTCTTTATTTGTAGTCCATGCTTTTGTGCTCTTTAAGAATCAAATAAATACTGGTGTAATGGTTAGCAACTGCCACTTCAACGAAAAATACTGCTAAATTCACCAATAAGTCTTCTTTCTACACACTCAAATTTATGACACAAGAACTGGAACCATTCCTATTACAATGCCCAGAAAGGGGTTCCTTTTTTAAAAAAAAATGTAGAAGGGGCTCACTTTAGTAGTAAGAGTTTAAACCTGATCTACTTCTTCTTTGTTTCATTATATTGCAACTCATTTGGGGGTGGAGGAGGGAGAACTGTGAAGTAAGCAAACAAAATGTGAGTAGAGTCACCAAGAGGTGATCCACTTTACTTCAAGATTTAGTCAGAAACATACAATCTCGTCGTTGAGAGACTAGCCTATTATTCAAAATGGGTGGTTATTTAAAACAGCTTATTATTAGCTCGTTCACCAGACTTGAATATCCCTATGACCTTCATCCAACATAACATCAATGAAGAAAACCAGTGTGCTAATGGGATTATGTTGGTTTTTGCTGTTACACAAACAATAGCACATTTCTTTTCAGATTCCCTAGATATAATACCATTTGTACAACTGGTCCTTCAACTGATTCTTCAACTGATTGTTCAGCTAGATGTGCTAACTGTGTTAGATTGTTTCTCTTGCATATCATCAGGAATTTTTCATTGAGTTGAATTGCCCTCCTTCAGCCTAATGAATTTAGGGACTAGTCTACATGTAAGCGTATTATGGAAATTGCTGCAGATTTTTACACATTCACATCAACTAATTGTCTTCATTTTCCTGTGCAAATTCACATCTATTCACATTTATTTGCCCTCCCTTTGCCAAAAATGTGCAGCCATGTTTCCAAATCCATGCAAACAGACAGATGGACGCGCGTTTTATAATGCATATCCTTGTGGATACTCCCAGCAAAGCCTTTTCCTCCACAGTTTAAGTAGTTTTTTTACCTCCACTGCAGAAGGCCCTAACTCATGCTGTTCGCATGTGGACAGATTGTATTCTAATCTACTGGAATGAGGAGTATTTCAATCATGTAGACAAGCCTGAGAACAGTGGTTCCCAAACTTTGGTCCTCTAGATGTTTTGGACTTCAGCTCCCAACTCCTGACCATTGGCCATGTTGGCTGGGGCTTTTGGGAGTTGAAGTCCAAAACACCTGGAGGACTAAAGTTTAGGAATCACTACCCTAGAATGAGGGCCTAAATTCCATTCCAACTAAAGCAGATCCACTGAATCAATATGAACTTGGTAAATCAACATTTATAAATGTTTCATTGATTCAGTGGCTCTACTTTAGTTAGGATTACCCATTGGATGTAGGTCTACATGGCCATAAGTCAGTGCAACATTACTTGTGCTAGTGTATTTGAGCCAGTATGACATAGTGGTTTGAGTGTTGGACTATGACTCTGGAGTCCAGGGTTTGATTCCCAGCTTGGCCACAAAATTCACTGGGTTACCTTTGGCAAGTCACATGTTCTCAGCCTCAGAGGAAGGCAATGAAATCTTGCCAAGAAGACCTCAGGATAGGGTCGCCTTAGGGTCACCATAAGTCAGAAACAACCAAGACACATATTACCACAGTGGAATGACAGGAGATTTTCACATGGGCAAAAATGATGGGAGCATAGCAAAATGTTCCCATCACTATCGCGCAACTGTGCAAAGATTATCAGACGCCGTTGTGATAATCGCATTATTATCCCCTCAATAAAGATGAATTCTAGCATCACTTTTTATTCATGGGTGTGATGTCCAGCCTGGACAGTTTAAATTCTCCCCTGCATTTTACTTCATTTTAAGTTCAGTCCTTAGATTGTTTGAGCATAGGAATGTTCCATTGTATTAGTTTGTGGGAGGAGCTGAAGGAACCCCTTGTATTTTTCTAGTTTTTGGTTTGCCCCTTCCCAGCAAGCTCTGCTTTAGCTTGGAATTTTTAGTTTTTCTTAGGCAGGCTTGGCTTTATCTGTTTGGTGGAAAACAGGCACAGACAGATGGAAAGGGCATTTCTTACACCATTTAGCCAATTTTTTACCATTAGATAATTTAGTTACCACATTTAGCCAATTTATTTACCAGTTAGCCAATTTAGTTACCAGAAGCAGTTAATTCTATTAAACATCAACAACAAAGAAGTCAAGAGCACCAGAAGCTGAAAGATCCTACACCAGCTTCATTGAGTAGGAGCTCAAACCAAGATCAAACCCAGAGAGATGACAACACTGAAGATTGCTGAAACCTAAACTGTAAAGAACCTTTTATTTTAAGCCTGTTAGAGCTGGGGAGGAGAAACCCTTTTTCTTTTGTTCTTCAAAATAAATTTCCCCCTTTTGGACTTTACATTCAGCTTTGGAGCCTTTTTGGGTATAAGAGTTTGATCTCACCAGGGTACTGGCGTTGCACATCCATATTTGCCACCACCTTTAGTTGGGTGTGTCTTCACAATGGGACTTCCTCTTTATTCATGAGATAATGATATGATTATCGTGACGTCATCTGATAATCTTTGCGCAATTGTGGGATAGTGATGGGAGCATCCTGCTATGCTCCTATCACTTTTGCCAGTGTGAAAATCTCCTAAAATTGGTTATTGGGCCACTGACTTTAATAATATGCTGGATGTCTTTGTAGACTGAATTAAAGTGGAGAGTAAGAAACTATATATAAAGGCATATCTCTTTTATTGACTGTCTATTCATCCTCTGTCTTCCTTAGGACATATGCCCAAGATAAAGACACAAGCTATATATGCACATCTTTATGAGAAGCTAGTTGCTTACCTCATGAAAGAACCAGTATTATATAGTGTTTCCTGATATGTAGGGGGAGGGTAGTGAAGAGTGGAAAAGTTTTAATAAACAGCAGAGTGGGTAGAGGAGTTGAAAAACCAGTGAGAAAAAGAAAACTAGAAGGCAGAGTTATCATACTGCCTGGTTGGTCAGATTTTACTTGGATTCTGATCATACTATCTGGCAGCTGTTAGTGGGCCTGGGTTCCCAGTTGTTGTTTTTTTAAAGTAAACAGTAGCCAAGTAGAAGTTGAGATACAAGGCAAAATATGGAGGAACTGTTTCTATTTTCTGCAAAAGTGTAAGATCCAAAACAATGGATTCAAATTACAAGAAAAGAGATTCTGATTGTAATGTAGGAAGAACTACCTGATAGTTAGAACTGTGCAACAGAGAAATAGCTTGCTTAGGAAAATAGTGTACCTCTCCTTCATTTGAGGTTTTTAAGCAGAGATTAGGTGGTGTCCTCTCAGGAGGGCTTTAGCAGTGGATTCCTGCATGGGCTTAGACCTGATCTCCCTTGCAGTGCCTTCTACCTCTATGAACCATGTTGTTGTATTGTTGTTGTTGTATTGTTGTGTGCCTTCAAGTTGTTTCTGACTAATGGAGATCCTACAGTGAACCTACCATGGGGTTTTCAGGGGCTGTGAGTGTGTGACTAACCCAAGATCACCCAATGGGTTTCCATGGCCAAGTGAGGAATTGAACTCTGATCTCCAGACTCATAGTTACTACACCAGGGGTAGGCAACCTAAGGCCCGGGGGCCGGATGCGACCCCCCCCGAGGCCAATCCTGCTGCCGCCGCCCCCCCCCGCCACCGCCCGCCATGATGATATTGATTATTGTTGTTATTACTTGTTCTTGGGGTTTTCTTGGCAAAATCTCCACAGGCTTTTCTGGGGATGAGAGAGTGTGCATGCATATATTTTTTATTTTTTTTTAAAAAAATATTTATTTATTTATTTGTTTGTTTGTTTGTTTGTTTTTGGTGCTTCGGCCCCCCAATTGTCTGAGGGACAGCAACCCGGCCCCCGGCTCAAAAAGGTTGCCTACCCCTGCACTACACCATGCTGGCTCTGAACCTATGAATCTATAATTCTAATGCAAGTACCTGATACTGCTTTTCAGTGTGTTTAGCTAGTGAATTAGGTCACACCTGTGATTGACATCAATTTTTTAGACATTCAGAATCATAGAGTGATAAATCATTTTGTAAAAGGAGGTTAAAGATTCTGTGGGGGGGTGATAATGTGCAAGTGAAAGGGTGGGGTCACTATTTTTTAGGCAGCAATTCAGATTACATTCACTTATCCAAGAATAAAAGCCACTGAACACAATAGTGTTTATTTTGAAATAGAATTTATAGGATTTACTTGTTTAAAGGAAAGTGACTTTATGTCAAATGTGAGAAGTTTTCTGTACATGTTCCAAGACAATGAGTTGTTAAGGAAAATGCAACATGGGACTTACAGTAATAGAAATAAAATGTGTATGTGAAAGTCACAGTGACTAAGCAGGAACAATCATGAAGCTACACAGGTGAAAAGGATAATGTAATTTGGAAGCCTTGAGAGACAAGGACAAAGTTATAGAGTGTATATTGAAAACACCTGTTATAGATTGCAAACACCTGAGATTCATTAAGTAGTCAAGGTAAAATGATGAAATACTTGGGTTGGTCTTAAGTATGGGATGATCCATGTAAACCAATCAAAATGAATGTACACGCCCACTGGGTGGGAACCGACTAGTGGGTGGTGACTAACAATGGCTATAAGTGCAATGTATGCCAATGCATATTGTGGAGTAGTTTTGGAGATATTGTGAAGTGTAGAGATTGTGATTTGTAGGGCATATAGTATTTGTGTATATAGTAGAATAAAGTAGATCTTTTATATAAGACTACTGAGTTGTCTGGTGTCTTGAGGGAAGATACAAGAGCCAGAAGAATCCTGGAGAAGTTTGGAGACATCTCAGGAAGAAGAGTGAGAAGGCTTGGAGAGTTTGTCAGGGTCTTCAGCCTATTCTCTGAAACTCTGCTGCTTGGGAAAGAAGCATCAACCACTGATCAAAGCTGGTCAGCTCTGCTGCATAACAAGGTGGTGAGTTAGAGCCAGACGTGAAGAGCTACAACTCCCATCATCCCTGACAAGAGTCTTCAGGTCCATATTTAGAAGTAGAAACCATTCTTTTCTAAGAGAAAAGGTAATCTAGAAAGGCATTTTTTTATTTTGTCACTGCTCTTAATTTATGGTATCATTGCATATAAAGACACTTCACATTTTAAACGTGTTTTTCAACATACAACACACTTTTCTAACATCAGCTCAATAATTCATTTTAGTATGAGGCTGAGTACAGGGGTAAGATAATTCTGGGTCCTGTGCCTAATGGCCATGGGGGTATAGTTATAGTATATAATTTCATTTTTTCAAAAACATTTCTTGGTGGATCTTACACATTTTGTTTATGTATGGGCTCTGTGGGTCTGAAAAACAGCCTTGCTCTGAAAAACGTGTTTGTAATTGTTGTTGTTTGCTTACATAAACAAGTGTGCCTTGAGTATGTTGCAAGTTTCTAAGTCCAAAAAACATTTCCAACTCTGAAATGGGCTCTGGCGATTCTTGTTTTAATTCTTATTTACTTGCTTACACATTTTGTGCGTACATTGCATATACTACATATGTTTGGATCCAGTCTCCTCTGCTCCATAACTGACATTTTTTACTGGTTTGGAGTTTGTTTGTTTGTTAGCTGAGTCCTGTTACAAATTTTGCAAATGTTGATTTTGATATCTCAAGCACAATCCTAAACTTTGTGGAATTTTCATCCCTGGGAAAGTTATTTTATTTTCAATATATGCAGTTGTTAAAGACACAGGATTCCTGCTGAGAAGAAATGGGTAAAAAGAAAAGAAACCTCAACTAGTACAAAATATGGCAGCCAGGCTGGTCTCAGGAATATTGAGAAGAGGCCATATAACACCAGTCTTAAAATCACTTGACTGGCTGCCCATTGGTTTCCAGGTCCAGTACAAGGTGTTGGTTATCCCCTTTAACATCCTAAATGGCTTGGGTCCAACCCATCTCCGGGACCGCCGCCTCCTGTATAATCCTCCCTGTGTACTCAGGTCCTCTGGGAGGAATCTGCTGCAGCCTATATCAAAACTAGGCTGTCTGCAACCACCCAGAGGACCTTTTCGGCAACCGCTCCCAGATTATGAAATGGCCTGCTGGATGAGATCCGTCATATTTCCACCTTAGCCAGCTTTAAAAAGACTGTTAAGACAGATCTCTTCCAGCAGATATCCTGAACAGATATCCTGGCCATCAAAAGACAGTCCAATTTGCTCCCCGGATTCTGCTGCAGTTACTGTTTATTTGTTTATTTGTATTAGCATTTTAAGTGTGTTTTAAGTTATCATCGTTTAATAGCATTTTAAGGGGGTGGGATTGTGGGATACAAAATGTATATTTTAATGTTATAAGCTGCCCTAGTTGCATTACGCAGAGGGGTGGGATAAAATTATTATTATTATTATTATTATTATTATTATTATTATTAAATATTTTAAGGTACAGATTGTCCACATGCAAATAATCTATGAAAATCCAACCTTCTGTTTTCTATATATAAAGGAACTTTGAAAGGAGTGCTTCTGAGTGGGACATATCTGTGTGATTTCCTGTATTGCTCAACATTCTCATTATGTACCATATTATTTGCATAAGGAACAAATAATTTGTAAAATATGCAAATATGGTTACCAATATTGCAGGATCTAGAATATGGCAACTCTGACAGGAGCATCGAGAGTGGTAAGGAGAGTTAAGAGAGGGAAAGACAGAGCTAGCATTAGGGTAGAGGAAAATAAAATATAGTGACAAAAAGTGTGCAGAAGGAAAATAGTATGAATGTTGGGAGTAAGGAGGTTTCTAACCTAAGCCAGCTGGTGCATGTTAAAGAAGAACTGGGATAGCAGGAGTAAAAAATGAACAAAAAAGAGGTAAAAATAGAGGAGAGGACAAAAGAGATAATCTGAGTTTCTAATCTAGGAGATGCTGGATACTTTATTTAGCTTGTGGAAGATGATCTTCAAGTTCTGTGAATGTTTTCATAAACTAGAGAAGTCCCATTTCACATTTGATTCCCCATGTTAGTCAAATGTCATTTACTTGGTGAACTATGGTAAAAATCTGCCTTCAAATCTGTGCAATATTAAGCCATTTTAGATGTTTAAAAATTTAGTTATTGTAGAGACTCAGAATGATGTAGGAGTTTGAGCATTAGACTATGGAGCTGCAATAGTTGTGACTCTAGAGAACAAGGTTCAGTTCCCTAGTCAGCCATGGAAACATACAGAGTCACACACTCTCAGCCCCAGAAAACCCTGTGATAGGTTCAACCTAGGATCACCATAACTAGGAAACAACTTGAAGGCACAGAACAACAAAGTTCATTGTAGATTTTGGAAATGCTACATTTTGAAGTTTTAACTTATGGATATGTTTGTTCAAACAGTAACCTTCTCAAGCACTAATAGTTCAATGATATTCAATGGAATACTTACCATTATTTTTGTGCTTGTGTAATATGTACAAAAGTGTTCAGGTTGTTAAAAATTAACACAGTAGTACTATGGTTTTGGCTTAATGTGATGTACCAAAGTCAATAATGAGGCAGATATCTGAGTCCATGCCAAAATTGCTTCAAAATCAACAAAAAGGTTTGTTCTTGTTATTTCCAAATTTTCTGTGGTTACAGATTTTGGCCTAACTAATACATCTATGCCACAGAGCTGAGAACTATAGAGATAGTGGAGCTATAATGATTTTGAAGTATTTGTTGATCATAAAAACAGAAGGTCCTTCAGTGGCTTTCATGTACTCAGAATTAATCAAAGACATGGTGTTGTGAAGGAGCAGGTCAATACTTAACTATAAAAAGCCTACAGTAAGAATAGTTGGGAATAAAGGTACTTAGCTTGAAATTCATGATGTGCATTCATTGATTACAGAAGGAGGTGACTGAAAGGGTGACAGAACATTACAAGATGTGTTGACATTACATGACTATCATCTTTTCATCTATTCAATTTGATTCTTCACTCAGATTTATCCCATCTTTCCCATAAAACGCAGTTTCAAGTTATTCTCCCCCCCCCCCCATCATTCTTTATTTTTGGTGTGCTGAAAGTCATTATGAAGAATTACCATCCTCTTTATTAGAGGAGAAGGTATCTTGAAAGGGTAAATGAAAAGTTACAACTCTTCACTGGGCTTGTGTGTTATAGTTTTGAATGTAAATTTGGAATAACATCTGTAATGTGCATGTGGTTCTCTCATTAGTATAAAATCTGATAATGGCCCAACCACAAGGATCAGGAAGGGCATGAACCTTGGTTTAACAACAACAAGAACAACATTCTTCATGCATACATTCATGTGAACAGAAGAAGTACTTCATTATTATACAATCATAGATGATCTTTCCAATGATGATGATGATGTTGCTCTCACAGTTTAAAGCCTTAGTGGAACAGCCTCTTGAGATGATAGAAAAGTGAAATGAGAAGAGGTGATATGACAATCAAATAAGATAGATTATTCCATGGCAGCTAAATGTATTACTTGTGGGGTTATTAATTGTGATGCTGGTACCTGATTGATGTTTGTTTATTTCAACTTTGACAAATGTACCTTAATGAAAACTGATAAAAACTAACTTCTTAAAACTGGGGAGTGTGTGGTCCAGCACATGGGAGAGAAAAAGCATTTATCCTGCACTAAGCAGACTACATCTGGTGCCAGGCTGCCAAATTAATGCAGTTTGACACTGCTTTAACTGCCATGGCGCCATGGACTCCATGGCTCTATGGAATCCTGGGATTCGTAGTTTGTTGTGGACCCAGAACTCTCTGATAGAGAAGCCTAAATGTCTTGCAAAACTGTAAATCCCAGGATTCCAAATCATTGAGCCATGGCAGTTAAAGTGGTGTCAAACTGCATTATTTCTGCATTACAGGTTAGGCCCTAGTAAATTATAATAGACAAGCCTATTTATTTATGTACCTCAATATTGTCTACTCAGATTGTTAGAAACTCCTTGGAATTTCAGCCAGAGGTATCTCACAACTTGTCCCCAAGGCCATTTTTGCAGTTCTATATGTTCCCACCCTTTATTTGTTTTCTTTTTTATTCCTTCAAAAATTATTTGCTGTTTTATATTGAGTCAGACCCTTAGTCCATCTAGCACTGTATTGTCAACACCACAACAAAAAGGCCCTCCGTTTCTTGTCAGGTCTACCCATCCTGGCCAATAGTTCATCTACATCTAGAAGGAAAAAGATTCCCCAATACTATTGAACACTGATGGGCAGCAATTAGCCAGGTTTTCAGGCAAAAACCTTTCCCAGCCCCATCTTGAGGAGCTGGGAATTGAAAAGCATTCACCATCTACATGTAAAGCACACACACACACACACACACACCGTACAGCCCCTCTCCAAAACAATGCATTATCATGGATTTTAGACAAAGTGCCTTTATTCCATTCAATTTAGGCTTTTGATAAATGTATATTGAGTTGGTCCTTCACAATTGCATGCCTTTTATAAATCTAAGATACATAAAAGCCACTCACAGGCCTTCTGTTTTATTACTGTTAAATACTTTTTTTAAAAAAAAAATTAAAAATAATGATGACACCACAGTCTTTGCTTTCACTTGGCTACCAAAGTGAGTGTGTCTAGAATGCAGAATGCAAAGAAGCCAGGTTTGTTTTGAACTGTAAGAAAAACAAAGATGTTACTGTGCCTTCCAGCTCATCAATGTACAGTAGCCCCTTCCCAATTCACGGGGGATCTATTCCGGACCCCCGCACAAAAATGGCGGCTCATAAATATTTGAGCCCCATTGAAAATAATGGTGTGCATGTCCATGGTGCATGCCTCATTTTGTCCCCCTCCATTTGCTGCCTGTGAACGAGTGCGGGACACTGATTTCAAGTCCTCAAAAAACAGAGGGGCAATTGTAGTTGCAGGTCAAGTAACAGCAAAAGTGTGTGATTGTAACTGTACTGCTTTAATACAATGCAGGCAATTTCTATATTGCCAGATAATGATATATAAAAAAAATCATTCAGGATAAGAATATTATGATTATGATGCAACAAATTCATTTTTGTTTAACATTTATTGTTTCCTAAGATACATTTTTAAAATATTTCTTGCATTATCAACTTGCATTATGAATTGCTTATTATTGCTGGAATTGGGGACTTAATTCTGTGCATAATTTGCACAATCTGTGCAGAAAAAGCGTTTTCTCTCTCTCTTTTTTTTGTACAAACAACCATGTGTGAATTTTATGTAGGAGAAGTCCTGAATTGGTTTTCATAGTCTTTGTCACAACAGAAAGAAAAATGCTAAATGTATTTGTTGCTTGCTTCAGGAAGACAGTTAATAAAGAATTATATCACTATCTGAGGGTCGCATCATATCTATGGACCAGGAAGCCTATTCTGAAAACAGCTTACATCAAGTGTATGTACCTTAGCCTGAAAACCAGGGATAGTTTAGGGATTCTGTTGGTATACCGGCCACCCTGTTGCTTAACAGACTCCCTGACCAAGCTGATGCAGCTGGTCTCAGAGTTGCTGTTGGAGTCACCCAGACTTTTGGTTCTGGACAACTTCAACATCCCACTCGAGACCAGTTTGTCAACTCTAACTGGTGCAGCTCAGGAGTTCATGGAAACCATGACAAGCATGGGCCTATCCCAATTGGTTGTTGGGCCCAGACATTGTGCGGGTCATACCCTCAATGCAGTCTTCAGTTCGGAACAGGAATATCCGTGGGCGGAGGTTATCAAAACCTCCGCTTTGTCATGGACGGATCATTTCCTGGTCAAGATGGAACTAAGAGCCACTGTCTGCCCCCCTGGGGTGGTGGACCTATTAGGATGGTCCGCCCTCGAAGGCTAATGGAACCAATTAGCTTCCAGAAAGCCTTAGAGAGTTTAATGGTTGGTAACACTGGTGATTCTGTCAAAGCCTTGGTTAATACCTGGAACATCAATCTCACCAAGGCCATCAACACAATTGCTCCCAAGTGTCCTTTCCAGCCCGCTCCTAATCTTAAGCCCTGGTATACAGGGGAGCTTAGGAGAATGAAGCGAGCTGGACAACAACTAGAGTGCGAATGGTGAAAGACTTGGCTCTTATCCAACAGAACTCACCACAGGAAACATCTTGATTCCTATTGGGAGGCACTGTGTGCAGCACAGAGACTTTTCTCCCCTGCACGCATTGCGTCTGCAGAGTCTTGTCCAGCAGAGCTGTTTAGGGTGGTGGGGGAAATGACACAGGTACCTCCTGTGCAAAACTCTCTACTTAACCCGACAGCGGCCTGCTGTGATGTTTTCAACATCTACTTTGCAGATAAAATCTCTCAAATAAGAGCCGACCTGGACACTAGTGTTTTAATAGAATCCGTAGGTGAGGCGTCCAGCAACTCCGCTGATGGCATTTTACTGGATCAGCTTCAATCTGTGAGTACCAATGACGTGGACAAGCTCCTTGGTAGAGTAAGGAAGACAACCTGCCCTCTAGATCCTTGTCCATAATGGCTGGTTGTCCAGGGGGGATGGGACGCGTTGAGGGTATTTCTTCGGGATAACTATCAACGCGTGATTCAGGGAAGGCATTGTTCCATTCTGTTTAAAGGAGGCCGTGGATAAGCCCCTCCTGAAAAAGCCTTCCCTGGACCCCCTGGACAGGAACAACTATAGACCGGTCTCTTTGCTTCCCTTCTTAAGCAAGGTGACCGAGAGGGTGGTTGCTTCCCAACTCCAAGCTGTCTTGGATGAAAACGATTATCTCAATCCATTTCAAACCGGCTTTAGGACAGGATATGGAGTGGAGACTGCCATGGTTGCTCTAGCTGTCGACATCCTCTTGGGTATTGACAGGGGTAGTGTGACCCTGCTGGTACTCTTGGACCTCTCAGCAGCCTTTGATACAATAGACCACTCCATCCTCTTAGATTGCCTGAGAGAGTTAGGAATTAGAGACACTGCTTTGCAGTGCTTCCATTCCTTTCTCTCAGGCAGATCCCAGAGGGTGAGGCTTGGGGACAGTTGCTCTTCTAGAATAGAGCTTAATTGTGGCATCCCTCAGGGTGCCATCCTGTCCCTGATGCTATTTAACAGGGGTTGGCAACTTTTTTTTGCCACGGGCTGGGGAGGTAATGGCACTGGGGGCCGATGTGCATGCACGCGTGGAGGCGCCATTTTGGAATGCCCAACGGCACCGGCGCTGTTGGAAGTTCCGAAATGGTGCTCTGCGTCACGCGCGCATGCGCATGACGTGAGCCGCCATTTTGGAAGGCCCAACAGCCGCAGCGCCGTGAGAATTCGCATGGCACCAGCACCGTTGGGCCTTCCAAAATGGCGCCCTGCATCGTGCGGGTTAAAAATAAAATTATTATTATTATTATTATATGGTTCCATCTATAAATGTAACAGCTCTATATTCCGCCCGGGCTGGGTCCTGCCAGATGAACAACACTCACTTCTGCTTTTGAAAACAGTCAATTATTAGTGCCTTAGAAATTTAAACTTGCACTTCCAGCAACTTTATATGACATAAGATTGAGTTACATGATCAGTTCTGAGTGTGTTCTGGCAAATGGTGAAAGCTAATAGGCTTCTGACCAGATTTTCATCTAACTTACTCCTCAATAACATGCAGAACATTTATTATGAGACAGTGGTTGTCTTGGGGAACAAATTTGGGGTATTTTGAAAGGCCAGAAAATTGTTATCTATTTAATTTGTCCAGGAGAGTGAAGAAGTGCTAAAATATTTTTATCTATTCTATTTTTCAAAATAACTTTGCTAGCTTTATGTCTTGACTTCTGGGGTGGGGGAGATTTGCTGCTCAACCTCAGGCAGCAAAATATCTTGAGCCATCTTATAGGATCACACCGTATCAAACTATATACTAAGTGATTGTGAGCAAGGTTTCCATCTGTGTCAAAATTTTCTACATTTGTAGATTAAACAAAGCCCAATGGACTTGCATGGTGGAGGCTCAAAACATTACATTATTTGATTTTTATTGTCTCATTAACAATGGTTGTTCACAATTGTGAATGGTGCAGGTGTTTCTGTGCTCTAACCACTTAGCACTTTCTAACAGCAGTGAATGATAGTGCACAAACTGCCCCCCTTAATTTTTAGCGTTTAAAAGCACAGGTTCCCTTTGTCTTCCTTCCAAAAGAAGGCTAGTTGTCTAAAAGGGCTAGTGACTATGAAACCACATCTCAGCAGCTTTGATGCAGACTCTCCAAAGAGGGCAGAGATTTAAAATTACACCATCATGTCAGACCTTGATGATGCCATCAGAGAGACTGTCTGGCGCTTTCTCCGTGAATGCTTCCTCTCACCTTCTTCCCTCATTGTCTTCCTCTTTCTTGCCCTGGGGTTGGGATACTTATTGTGTTAGGCTGAGCCAAAGAAAGTTCTGGCTGAGTGGCTGCATTCAGCCACTGGAAATCCAGACACAAATAGGCATGGGTAGGATAATGAAGAGCCACCTGTGCTGCTTCACACACACCTCTGGCATGTTTTGGGTTATGAGCAAATGCTGAATTGAGACCATCTTGTCATACCCAGGGAATTACTACAATGATCTTTTATAAATTGTAGCTGAAGAAAGCAGAAAAATATGTGCTGTATCTAACTTTGGAGGGAATGATAAGGTATCTGTAAGCATAGATATAGATATAGATATAGATATAGATATAGATATAGATATAGATAGATATAGCCTGACACTATATATAGAGAGAGGCTGACTCTGTTGATTGCAAGATCGGCAGGTTGGCAGTTCGAGGCCCGGGTGCTGCATGATGGGATGAGCTCCTGTCACTAGTCCCAGCTTCTGCCAACCTAGCAGTTTGAAAGCATGCAAATGCAAGTAGATAAATAGGTACCACTTTGGTGGGAAGGTAAACAGCGTTCTGTGCAATCATGCTGGCCACATGATCACAGAGTAGTCTCTGACAATGCTGACTCTTTGGCTTAGTAATGGAGATGAGCACCGCCCCCTATGGTCGGAAAGGACTTGACAATCTTGTCAACGGGGAATACCTTTACCTTTATATGTAGCCTAGGACATTGGAAGACCAGGGTTCAAATCCCTGCTCATCCACAGAAATCTACTGGGTGACCATGGGCAAGTCACATTCTCTCATCCACAGAGGAAGACAAAGGCAAACCTTCCCTGAACAAATCTTAGCAAGAAAACCCCATGAAAGGCCTTAGGGCAGTGGTTCCCAGACTTTGGTTTTCCAGGTGTTTTGGACTTCAGCTCCCAGAATTCCTGACTGTTGACCAAGCCGGCTGGTCTTCTGGGAGTTGAAGTCCAAAACACCTGGGAGACTAAAGTTGGGGAATCACTGCCTAAGGGTCTCCATATGTTAGAAGTTACTTGAAGGCACACAACAACAATAGCAACAACAACTCTCTCTGTCTCTAATCTTTAACAGTTGAAGAAGGTGGAAATTGAAACATTTTGCTCTTTATATTTTAAAGTTCTGTTTGTCAATTACTCCAGTATATATGTTTGTGTGTGTATATACAAGAGATGCTGTTTCTGAAAAAAAATTGTTTTCATTTTCCTAACTTTACTTATTCTCCCCAAACATGTGTGTGCATGTGCATAAAGAAATAAATTTAGGAAAAATTAAGACAACTTAATTTTTTTAAATTGGATTTGCAAAACAAATGTCAAAAGATGCAGATATCCAAAAGCCAGTTATTTATAAAAGCCAGTCATTGCTTGTGATTTTTCATTTCTGTTAAGAGTTTCTAGAATTACTGTATATGGTTTGAAGAAATGAAACATTTATTGCTTTTTTCATGATGAGTTTGGCAGACTATTTGGCAAACTGGATTATCTAGAAATACACATTTTATCAGGCAAATCATCAAGAAATGCTGAGAATGAGGGACCTTTAATGACATCCCTCCAATGAGTGAGCCCCATTATGACTGGCAGAAATAGGGTCTCTTGTGCAATTTCTCCGTCATGCCAAGGATCACTAGTGCAAAGGGCAGTGAAAATGACAGCCAGCTGCTTCTGAAGCAAAGGGGAATGAGCCCCTGCTTATTGCAGAGGCTGCTTAATGGTAAGTGGAAATTGGGGGACTTTCACAGTCCCTACATAGCCCCTAAACTTGGTTGAGCAAACCTGTTGTTTGTTGTTGTATGCCTTCACCTCATTTCCAACTTATGGTGACCCTAAGGTGAACTTATCATGGGATTTTCTTGGCAAGATTTGTTCAGAAGATGTTTGCCATTGCCTTCCCATGAGGCTGAGAGCATGTGACTTTCCCTAGGTTACCCAGTGGGTTCCACTGTCTAGCTGGGAATTGACCCTGGTCTCCAGAGTTGTAGTCCAACACTCAAACCACTAGGCCATGCTGGCTCTCTTGAGCAAACCCAGGGACTATGAATACGTAATTCTCATAAGTGTATAACTTTACTGCTTACATTTCCTCTATCTACACTGGTCTATGTGTGCATATGTATCTTCTCCGTGTAGAAGATAAAATGCACTGTACAACTAAAGCTTAGGCCATAATACATCTAGTAGTTTTAAGGTGCTGCAAGACACCTTATAGTTTTCCTACAGAGTTCCCCTTTTTGCACAGTATGACCAAGGGTGCATCTAAACTGTTAAAATATTGCAAATTGACACCACTGTAAGTGCTGTAGCTCCATCCTTTGGAATCCTGTCAAAGAGTGCTGGTGCCTCACCAAACTTTGTCAAAGAGTGCTGGTGCCTCACCAAACTACAAATTCCAGGGATCTGTAGGACAGAGCAATGGCATTTAAAGTGGTGTCAAACTGCATTATTTCTTCAGTGTAGATGCACCCCAAGTATTCAAAGAGTGCCTATTTGTTAACATTTCATTTTCTGTACTGCATGTGAAATTTTGAATGCCCTGAATACCTGGCCTATGCCCTGTATGTCCACGCAGAGTCTATGCAGACAAAGATTTCCTGCTATAATTTTATGAACTTTAGTGAAATGTCACTGTGATATTAAAGCTTTGTGGAAATGCCCGAGATTGTGATAAGCCAGCATGATATAATGACTTGAGCATTGGACTATGACTCTGGAGACCAGGGTTTGAATCAATAATAATAATAATAATTTATTTATACCCCACCTTTAGCCTTGACATCTAAAATCAAAATCAAATACATAAAATAACCCTTCCAGTAATATAAAACTAACACAATTTACCCCCCGTTAAAAATACATTAAATTCAATCTCAATTAAAATTAAAAATTAGCAATATACAATAATAATAATTATCCCCACTTGGCCATGGAAACCAACTGGGCAAGTCACACTCTCTCAGCTACAGAGGAAGGCATGGGCAAACCCATCCCCCACTGAACAAATTCTGACAAGAAATCCCCATGATGGGCTCACCTTAGAGTCACTGTAAGTCAGAAATGACTTGAAGGTACACAATAGGAACAAGGTGAACATGGTTGCTCCTAAGTGAACATGGTTGCTTCCTTCCTCTGAGTGGAACCCACTTAGGCACTAGTTTTCAAAGAAGCTGGTGGTGATGAAATGTGAAGATACTACAGCATCACTGGAAGAAAACTCAGTTTGACCGAATCTGGCCTTTTGCTTCCCATATTTCTCTCTTACAGCTCAATAGAATGGCTGTTGTCTGGTGGCACTTGAGGCAAGAACCCAGCAGAGCTGGAGTGTGCCTGTATATAAGAGTGGATGCAACAACCATGCTTTGCATCTGGGATCAACTCCAAATAATTTGCTGCCTGAAGCAGAGCAGCAAATGATAATCTTCATTGCCTGAATCTAGAGGTGTATTACCATAGGTCAGCCCAATTATCCTGGCACCTAAGATCATTTGCCTCTTCCCCTTTCTGGAAGCAAACAGAGAGTCGCAATAAACCAAATAATACTTTCTTTCATGATACACTTCAGCTTCTCTGCTTGCACTGGCCACCTCACTCCTCCTAATGGTAGGACTAGCCCTGATGCAACTGAACATAGGCTATTGCCACACTCCAGAATTAATGCATGTGTATTCAATTGCAGGACTGAGGCTGTTGCTGCCATGGACAGTCCCTCACTCTCTTTCCCAGACTGCTCCTTAAACCTATTGCTCTAACTCAGCATGCCTTTTGCTTTTCTATTTTTAGTTATCTTTTTAACACAATTTAGCAACTATGGCAATGTGATTTAGTGGGGCAGGGGTGGGGGAGTGTAAAAAAGAGAAAACCAACTTGCTTGGGACTAGTGAGGGGGAGTGATGAGGACATTGAGGTTGCATCCCTGCTGCAGAAACAATCCAGTTTGCCATGGCTCAGTGCTATGGAGTTCTGGAAACTGTAGTTTTGTGAGACATTTGGGTTTCTCTGTCAGAGAGCTCTGGTGCCACAAGCTACAAACCCCAGGATTCCATAGCACTGACCCATGGCAATTAAAGTGATGTCAAACTGGATTATTTCTGTAGTGTGGATGCAGCCAGTGACCACGTGACTACCTGATTCTGGAACTGCAGATAGAAGTTTTTCACATGAGAGAGCTTATGCTACAGCAGCACAATTGACAGCTATTGACAGGCTGTGCCTGCCAATGAAAAGGTACGCCACAGTTATGTGTGGACTACAGACCAGCTACAGGTCAGTCACAAAACTGTCTGATAAGGTTTGGCCATAGACGTTACAATCCTACTTAAATCCCACTTTTATGCCCTCCTGCAATAATCTCCTAAGCAATTATAGCATTACGGTTCCACTTTAATAGTCATGGGAACTTCTTATGGAATCCTGGGGCTTGTAGTTTGGTTTGCAATTTGATAATTCTAAAAACCTCTCACTGAACTGTAAATTTCAGAATTCCATAGGAAGTTGCCATGGCAATTGAACTATACAAATATGGAATTCAAAAATCCAAAATATTCCAAAATCCAAAATTGTTCACAAGGGTGGCTGAGACAGTGACACATTTGCTTTTTGATGGCTCAGTGTACACAAACTTTGCTTCATGTACAATTTTTTAAAAAAAAATATGATGTATAAAATTATCTTCAGGCTATGTGTATAAGATATATATGAAACATAAATGAAGTTTATGTTTAGATCTGGGTCTTATTTCCAAGATGCCTCATAATGCATATGCAAATACCCCGAAATTCAAAAACTCCAAAATGCAAAGCACATCTGTTCCCAAGAATTTTGGATAATGGAGATATAACCTGTACAGGCTCTCTCACAGCTACACAATTCTCTATGTATCCCATTTATACCCCACCATTCCTCCACAGTGTAGTAAAACTCATGGTTTTACTCTTCCCCTGCATCAACAGTGCTGTGAGTGAGCTTGGCCTGGTGGTGGGGAGTTCCAAATAAACCCCATAGCTGATCCAATGCACCTCCAACACTTTCACCATTAGATCACATTGCTTTCCAGAGGTTGGGGACTTCAACTCCTATCAGCTCTGGCCAGCACAAAAGATCAGGCAGGCACAAAGCTGGGGATGGCCACTCCAGCTAGTAACTGTTCCTAGTAGAATGTCCAAAATATCTGACAAGAAAACTCATTCAAAACACAAAAGAGCATAATGACCAAGTTAACTTGATTAATGCACTTTAACCTATTATAGCTAGTTGCATAGGCTTTCCAACATTACATGGTTTATTTGCCTTGGTGTGTGTGTGTGTGTGTGTGTGTATATATATATATATATATATATATATATATAAATTAAAACAAATGCTGACATACAAAGGTAGATTTTGTTTTCTATCACATCAAGCTCATTGAAAATCATGATCAAAAGAAATATTGTCATTTTTAACTGGCTACAAGTTACACTAAAAAGTTTCTGGTTTGAAATGTACACGAAAGATTAATACAGCAATATCTCTGGACTGAAATGTGTCGCTCTTGAGAGACCAGATGAATAAATTTAAGAAAGTACTCTATCTATACTAATGCCTTTTGTGTGCATGTGCGTGTGCATGGGATAAATTGATAAAATAATGAGATTCCATGCACAGAAACACAGATTTTCCAATAGTAAATGTGGTCCTTGGCTCCTGATTTCTGAAGAGAAGTCAGTTTTCCATTGTTCGTTATTCCTAAAGAGCTTGTAGTACTTATTTACATATGAAAAGAGAAGTTTATAAAAGAGCTTTCCTTTTCTAAATTATTAACTATTAGCCGGGCTAAAATCTGCAGCCATTATCATCCTATAGATTGACACAAACGGCATATGGATCATTCTGGAGCTGAGGGTTAGTTCCTTTTTAAAGAGAGAATTGTTTTAGTTTTTGCAGGAAATTAATCAGGGGAATGGGCTTTGTGGCGCTTGGAGCACATCTAATCTGTCCTTTGTTCAAATTTGCCTTGCTCCAATTCCTAGCAATTGTAGACAACATGGTCTTTTGTTCAGAAGCCACTTGTTACATGCATAATTAGAGACCTCAGTAGCTGTGTTTAAAGAAAAAACTGTTTTCCAATGTAATGTGTGATCTTGATAATAGTATTTTCATCAAAGGTAGCAATTACATTCATTAAGCCTGGACTGGCATGGCAGCTAGGAAATTAAGTGGAAGGTGGATACAAAAAAAAAAAAAAGCTCTCCCTTTTCTTTTTCTTTATTTCTCTCTCTTTTTAAAATTCTCTCTTTATAAGTTGAAATGCACCATGTTGAGCTGTTACTGGAAAATACATACTGAATATGGTTTTAAAAAAATAATAAAAGTCCCCTTAACCTTTCTGAATAATGATCCTGCAGATATCCCAGGGACAGCTACTATAGCTGCACTTTTCAAATGAAAGGGCTTGAGTCTACATTAATTTCTTATGCAAGTTTTAAACGAGCTCAACATACGATGCAGGTCTTTAAAGGCTCCAGGGCTCAGTAGGATTAATTCACTGTTCTTTTCACACATAAATTAATTGTTTTGTGTTCTCAAAAACAGCAAACAGCACATAAATCAACCAGTTTAGGAGGCAGGCAAGGCTTTCATTATCTTTTTAGAAATTATTACAGTGTACTTTTAAAAGAAAAGAAGATGGGGGGGGGAGGAGAGACAGAAGATGGAGGCCTTGTGAAATTAGGCCTTGCTCTCTATTAATTAAATATATCCTGAATGTATAAAGTCTGGAGAAATGAATCGCTATAAGGGAAATGTGCTAAAAGAGAAACATATGACTAGGCTCAGATAAGCACTGAGGTAATTTGCCCTTGATCATAGCTGCAAAAAATTACTTTTGGAGTATAACTTCAAAACTACTCCTATCACTTCTACATGCAAAATAGCCACCATCCATGTGCTCTTCTTGCTGTGGTCTTCTGTTGCTTTAAATTGTAGTGTTCTTGTTTGTACTGAACTATTATAATTGCATAGGTATGCCTCAGTTAATAAAGTAGATATGTTCCTGAGCATTACTTGTTTAACAGAAAATTTGGTACCAGAGGCAGAAATAAACGTGGTTCTTAAACCACCGAAAGAAGAATGAACAAGGAGGAGGACAGCAGCTCAACATTTATCTGCAAACCTTTCATCCGAACCAACAATATGCACATGTGAAATGCAACTATCGGGTCAGGTTAGCCTCATATAAACAAAGAAAAACATTTTGAATCTTTGAGAGACCACTTGGCAACTTCTTCCAAAATGCATCTGGCAATTTTTTTCTTTCCTTAACCTCCAGTTCTCCTTATGATTTCGATTTTTGTGGCCAGACTTAAAGATCTATGCGTCTTCAACATGCTGAGGATAGCTGGTAAGGCAGGTTTATCGGCTTTCCCTTTTCTCTCTGCTTTGGTATTCAAAATGGTTCCTAAGGATTCTGGAGACAGCTCCTGTTTACCTTGCCAGTTGTAGGGAGGCACACACAGCTACACTGGGATCAGCTAGAACAGAATCTCATTATTACCCAGCTCAAACTTTTATTGCATTGTTTACTGCAAACACACTACTGCAATCTGATGCAGTCTGTGCTTCTCCAGCCTTGCTTCACAACCCTCCCAATGCTGGTGCTACTAAAAAAAAAAAATCACTTAGGGCCTAAGCAGACTGCCAGAAATAGTGCACATTAAATTGAGGCACTGCCCTGGCTCAGTGCTAGGGAATCATGGGAACTGTAATTTATTGTGGCACCAGAGCTCTCTGACAGAGAAGGCTCAATGTCCCAGAAAAAAATACAACTCCCATGACTCCCTAGCACAGAGCCAGGGCAGTGCCTCAATTTAATGTGCACTATTTCTGGCAGTCTGCTTAGGCCTTTAGACAGAGGACAAGAAAGAAAAAAGGGAGTCTGGACCACATAAAAAGGCTTTGTAAAAAGGAACTTCTTTGTTAACTGAAGTATGCCTGTATTGTTATTTAATAATCTGCTCTGGGATAACACTCTAGCATTTAAAGTGAGGGATACAAATCTTAAAATAAATAAATAAAAAGGGACATAGCCACCACATGGACTTTACACTGAATATTTCTGGTTAACTGACAGAAGTGGTTTAATGCCATCCATGAACAGCTAAATGTCTCATACTCCCAGGGCTTGCTTTATTTTCAAACTGTTAGTCCAGGGACTGGAAACTTCCAAACCTTTCACAGCTAATCAGGATGTATAATAGTCTTTTCCAACTTAATACCATACATTTCTTGGGACTACAAGCCCAATCAACTCCAGCCAATACAGCTAATGGTTACAGGTCATAGATTTTAGGAATGATAATCCAAAACATCTGAAGAACACAAAGCAGTGGAAGGCTGCTCAGTAACATAGCATAACCTCCAACTGTCTGAATTTGGCAGGGCAGTGACAATTTAATGCTTTGTTGTCCCACTTTTTCATCTGCTTTTAAAATGGCTGTTTTCTTCCTCCCCCCACTTTCCACTTTTGTCTTCATCTTACTTCAACTGCAGCAAATTTTGTTCAAAGTGCAAAATACAATGGACCCTTGCTGTCCACTGGAGTTTGGTTCCAGGACCACCTATCGATAGCAAAATCCATGGCTGCTCAAATCTCATTAAATACAGTGGCATAGTAAAATGGTGTCCCTTATATAAAACGGCAAAATGAAGGTTTGCTTTTTGGAATGTATATTTTTAAAAGAATATATTTTCAAGCCGTGGATGCTTGAATCCAAGGATAAAAAATCTGTGGATATGGAGGGGTGACTGTAGATTATACTAAATTGACTCAGCGGTGGGGAAAGGAGAAGGGGTGAATTTTGCCTTTCCCTGTAGACTCAGGCAAAAGCAAACCCTCCTAACTTGTGTGTTCTTCTTCATTAATAACTTTTGTTGTCTTCACCACACACTGATATTGCTTGGCCACGCGTCCCTGTTTTCATCAGTGAAATGTTGGTGGGTTTGACAGAGTTGCCATTACAAAATAAATAAACCACTTTATAGGCATGCCCTTAGGTGGTACGCAGGCATATCACCTGAAGAGAACAAAGGAAAAACAGGTTTGTCTGTGATTACAGAAAGATTGGTATCAATACTTTGGCTATTCAGAAGACAAACAAAACAAATAAACCGTGTAGAAACTGAACACAGAGGTTTATTGATTTTGTTGCTTACAAGAGAAAATGTTGACAAAGTTTGTACATCAGAGTTGGCACAATCATTAGGGGAAATGAGTTGGCTGCCTTAGGCAGCAGATTTTGGGTGTCATAAAAGGTAGAATATGTTTTGTTACTTACAATATTATTATTATTATTATTATTATTATTATTATTTCAGTTTCCACTGGCAGGGATAAGGAGAGGTGGTTGTGGCAATTCATTGCCTCATGTGCCAAAATAACCTGGCTGGCTTTCGATACTGCTTGTATGAATGGGCCAGAGAGAAATTTGCTGCTGTGGTGGTGTTGTACACTACTAAATTCATGCGGATTGTAGTCCAATAGCTGAAATATCCTTTTGTTATCTCATAACTGCCACAAAACAGTTACAATGTCCAATTACAATGTCCAGGACATAGAGGAGACCACATCTTGACACAAACAACTCAAGGGCAGTTAAGGAAAGCAGATATGAATCAGAGATTTTTAGGAATGTTTGGTGCAGAGAATGAGCTTTGGGGAAGGAAGATTGGCCTTCAGGTTTTTTTTCCTGTCCTACAACTTTATGGGACTGTCTTTATGGAAAAGACCATGTTTTGCATGTCCCAGGTTCAATCATATTGTCTCCAGGTAGAGTTGGGGAAGACCACTTGCTGAAACCTCATGACAGTGGTTGGTAATCGGATATGTCAATACCAAGCTAGATAGACTAGTGCTCCAACTTGGTCTAAGGCAGCTTCATTTGTGAGAAGAGATTCAGCTCTCTCCATTGAGGACGGAGGGGGATGAAGGGAGCTGCAAAAAGACAAAAGACAAAATAGCAGGAAGAAGAAGAAAACATAATGTATACTTCCACTTATGAAAAGTCTAGTCACTAAAAAAAATAGATTATTAAGAAACATTAACTCCAACAAGGAATACATTTAATTCATCCTAGGCTGGAAAGCTTCCTTGGCACACTTTCCAGCAACTTTTCCCTTTGCTAGTATCTGGATGCAGCAGTTATTTAGATACTTCTTGGCTTGTACGGAAGATCTCCTGTGCCCTCTGCTGCATGGATTCGGTTATGTCCAGCCTGTTTACTGCTCAATATATATCCCTCTAGTGGCTGGTTTAAGGATGGGAAAGGAGAAAGCTCAACATTCACACTGGAAAATAAAAGGGTAAGGTTGGTTCTTGTGCTGCATTACATTCTTATGCAATAACTTTTTTTTTCTTTCCATTGTCTCATGAGAGAGAACATGGAAATATTTCATTGAAATCTGTGATTCAAGCATTTTCACCAAGACATAAACATCTTTGGGGCTAGAAGAAGGTGAATCAATTTATATAAAATACATTTACCCCAACGTCTGTGTCAGTTCTGATCACACAGTAACCGACATGAAGCTAAAACTGTTTACACTTCCTTTGTATTATATAAAAATAATGTTTCCTAGCAGCAAGGTATTAAATCTTCTGAAGAACCCATGAAGAAAACCAAAACTATTTCAGTACATATGTAATAGACCCCAGAGCGTAGAAAAATTATTTTTTTTTTTGTTTTTTACAATTCTGTGACTTTCCCAGACTTGCCAACTGGGGGATTCTGAGAGTTGTGATTTTTTTTTTTAAAGTGAAATTGCCAAGCTTTGGACAGAGGTCTAGTGTTACTTCTGGGTTTTATTATGCCCTCATGTAACTCAAATTTTTTTTCTCACATGGTAAACCTATCTCTTAAGTGTCTCACTCCATACTACAGATGTGGTATGTTTGCTACCTATATGAGACCTTGCCCTCAGCTTGAAACACTGTTAAATGCAATAATGCAACCTCAAGGTTGCAAATGAGATTATTTCACCTAAAGCACTTCATAGAGCCAATGCTTGCTCATATAAACTCAGACGTCGTGCTCAATGAAGTCAGAGTGTCAGTGGCATCACTAGGATTAGTGTCACCCAGTGCAACAATTCATGGTGTCACCCCCATGGACATCCTGGGATGGTGGTGAAGATGGGGAGGGTCTCACCCTGAGGAACCTAGCATCCTGCCACCACCACCCCTGACAGCAAAGATGGGAAGTCACCCCCCCCATGCGTGAACAGTTTTTTAATTGCAAAAGATCTTGTCTGATGGTGTCACCTGATGCAGTCCGCACACCCCACATTGCCCTAGAGACACCACCATAAGTGTGCAGAGGATGGTGCCTGAGAGAATCCATTTGCTCCTGTGGTTTAAAAGCCATTCTGAAGGAACAAAGGAATGCACTTGCAGCCCTGAGACTATAACACCAGACACTCCATGCTGCACCAGACAGAAACTGTTTGCAAAATGTTATTTTTGTATTCTCAAATGGAGAATCACATTTTATTTATTTTACAACCTTTCTTGCCCCCAGTAAGCCCAGGGCCTTTGTAGAAGCAGCTTGCTGACTCTAATTTGATAAGTCTTCAAGCCCTTCTTCATATACCATCTTAAGACAACACTGCAGACTGTAACACTGTCATTCCCTCATCCTTGTATGCCTTTTTTTAAAAAATATAAGAAACATTTTTTTGTTTTAAAAGCTGGCACAAACATTTTGGCCCCTTTTGGTCATCCTAATAAGATTATTGCCACAACATAGTCTCTCCAATAATCTGATTTTTTAGTATGCTTGTATTGTGCCTGCTATTATGCTTTGCCATTAAAATACAAAAGGTGACAAGACAGGAGAGAGGATGAGAATAGAAATACAACGGGTTAACTAGATATTACAACATACTTAGGACTCTTGTGCCACATAGAGCATGTTATATGCAAACAAGATCCAGCAAAGCAAAGGTAGCCCTGTCAACCATAATAAATTGTTATGTATATAACTTTATTAGGACAACAAAAAATACAAAAATGCATGTAAGCTTTTGGAGTCTCCATGGTTTTAGTGGACATCCTCCCCTAATCTTCATTACCATGAAGGAGTCGTTGTGTGGAAAAGTCTTTGTCAACTGAAACCTTAGGCCCAAAATAGCCATGGCATTTGCAGAGCTGACTTTTTAAAAAACATACATGGCCAACATAGACATGTAAAGTGTGACCCACTCTGTGCTGGGGAGTGGGATTTTGGTCATTTGCTTTGCCTGTAGTCTCAGGTGAAATCACTACCCACTAACATTTTTCTCTCCTTTCACTTAATAGATGTCCTTGCATTTAACCCATTCTCCCCAGGTTCACTGTCACTTTGCAGATAAACATAATCAGGGTATGGAAATTACAATACACAAAGGAAAAAAGGTTCAGAGTTTGTAGGTGAGATACAAAAACATCACCATTTTAAACATATTTTGTGTGTGTGTGTGTATCTAACTCAGAAAATGCACTATGGAGTTTTTTTTTAAAAAATAAATATATTTGTACACAAAGAATTTGACGAGTTGCATGCTGCCCAAACCAAATACAATACACATCCTATTTGAGGATGTATGTTGACACATTGTTTTAAAAAAATCAATTTTCACAGCTGGAAAAAGCTCATCCTGTTGAAGGTTACAAGGATCTACCAAAATTGTTGTACTTGAGGAATTGGATGAAGCAAGGCAAAATACTTCCTTCTGCAACTTTCAGTTCCAGGCCACATGGTCCCATTTCCCTCTGCACAAACATCCAAGAATGGAGTTTCACAGGTGCAAAGGAGACAGAACTGATAAACATTGCTTCATCTTTCCACACACTGGATCATGTGGTTTCCCGAATTCTGTTCCAAGATAGTTTTGATCCAATCTGTTGCCCCTTTCCCCTCCATAAAGTGCTTTGTGATGCTTCTACTGCATGACAAGTAGAAATGTTTAGAGGTACCGCTTTCTTAGTTGTGGAAATGAAAGCTGTACCTGCAGAATTTCTACCTGAGAGGCTAAAGGCTCAGAGTTACTCAAAAGAAAGGGAAGGCAAGCCTATTTTATGTAATTTTCCAGAATGGCAGCAAAAGCAGAGGCACAAATACTACCATGATTCAGTTTTCCAAACACAGGGAACTGTTTACATTTTAAAATAAAATTGTGGTATATGGCACTCCCTTTTTTTTTTACTTATAAAGACAGCTTAGTGTAACTAACATGGATATTCCAGTTCAAATACTCCCTCCCTGCAAGAAAAAGCCAGCAAACATCAGTTTAGGAGGAGGATCCCCTATTCATCTTGATAAAGGACAGAATGCCTCTTCTAAAACAGCAGCAGCAAACAGGAATTCAACCACTCCTTGTTCAGATCACCCCTCCCTTTCTTTGTGGCACTGATTTTTCAGTGCGTTCTGCTCCTTCTAAAATAAAAGCAGACTTGCAAAAGTGTCAAATCCACTCCTTTGATCTGCCTGTTTACACCTAACCTTGCATTCAGTTCCAAAGGCAAGTCGCACAGCTGTAACTATAACTTCATTACTTGTACGTTTCCACTAACCTCAAGTTAGATGCTACCCAAAGGGTGCTCTCCTCCATATCTGCTATTTGGTTGTATATAAAAACTGATTGGGCAAGAACAATTTCTCTTGCCACCATAGGAGGTTATAATATGGGCTCCCTTTCTCCTCGTGAAATTATTTGTCTCTTTGGAGAAATTGGAGGGCTGACTGGTGCTTTTCACCTTCTTTAAGCTCTCAATGTTTCCATCACCACTTGATTTCTTTTCATGATAAGATACAACAGAACACCGTACATATTGCATTTCATGTTATTTCTCATCTCTGAGACCTAGGTTCAGTACTTCTGTGCTCTCTGGAAACCAAAGACTTAATGAGCTTCTTATTTACATCATGTATATCTTTACCAGCTCTACTAGCTGCCTTCCATGGTCCCTGGACTCCCCATGTCCCCAATTATAATGCTGGTCTCATCCTCCTCCTGCCCTTACATAGGATATACAAACAAGACATGAGCAACCCTGCAAGATGTTATTCTTGACAGAACATGCCACAAAGAGAAACAACCTTTCTGTCTCACAGAGAAGCGTGGAAGTGCTCTGCTCTCTCACACTTACTCTCTTCTAGAACAGGCACTTGGCCAGTAACATCTTCATAATGCTCTGATCCCTTGCTGGGGTTAATCAGAAGTAATATTAACCCCAGCAAGGTCTGGACACATCCTACGAGTACAGGAAAATATATTTGCATGAATACCTCTAAGCCTAATGGTTCCTCCCACTGTAATGTTTACAACCCAGGCTCTAAACATTAGAATCTTGAATAATGTTCCCTCTTCATTGTATTCGATTCTCATATGCAAATTTGATTTAATGATTTCTTCAGCTTGTGACAAAAGCATACTTCTTAAATGACCACTGCACAAAATACAATCACATATGAAAAATCAATGTGCAATGTAATGGCCAAAACCTCCTGTGTGGTGAAATCTCAAACATGGCATAGTTAAAGCAAACAAGAATCCCTCAGTTTGGTGCACTTGTCTGCAAGAGAGAGAGAACAAAGAACAAAGGTATCACACTTTGCATACTGGGGAGAGGGTAGAAGGGATTGAGGTACAATAATTAAAAATGCATTCTATAAGCAAGTTAAGACAGAGGCTAACATAGCCCTACTGACCAGTAGAAAATGTACCCCAACCTTTACAACTCAAGCAACATTTCTGCATATTGTTCTGTGGGGACTGAGATCATGACACACACTATGTCCTAATGCTGCAAATCTAAGCATTTGTCTGTAAATAACCTTACGCACAAGTATTTTGGAGGCAAAAAGCTTCCAGGCTACACTTTGCATATCATTTACACTGCTATAGTATCCTGGGAACACATGTATTTCAGGGAACCTTGACAGCAATATTAATAAGATTATTAGTAAGCAAATTATTTACTGATTTCCAGCACTGAATGTTATGTTTCTGTGGCCTCAGTAGAGTACCATAAATACCAACAACCACACATGAATTGTATCAGTTTCCTCATAATTCCATGTTAACAACCATGGGATAAAATCTACTTTTCCCAAAATGTGTGCGTATGAATGAGTGCTTTCAAGTTGCCTGCTGACTTATGGCAACCCCAGGAATTTCAGAGGGTTTTCTGAGGCAACGACTATTCACAGGTGGTTTTGCCAATTCCTTCCTCTGAAATATAGCCAACAGCAACTGGTATTTGTTGACAGTCTACCATCCAAATACTAATGAAGGCTGACCCTGCTTAGCTTCCAAGATCATACAGAATCTGGTGCCTTTAGGGTACAAAATCCCCAAATACAATGTTGGAAATTGGAAAATCAGTCAAGGCAATTGATTATTCAGGGCACCATTATCTTATTTAGTCAATGTTTTCCATCACTGAGTATTTATGTAGTTTAGTCCACTGACATGCCAAATATTGCAAAGTACACTACTAAAGATTATCACTCTTGAATGAACAGAATTCCTTCATGGGTGATTTGATACTTAGTTTTTATCATAAATTCACATTTACCTTGTTGTGCGTTTACCTGGATAAGCACCCCAAATTCAAGCAGATATAAAGATTCAAAGAGAAATATGATAAATCAAAAGCAGCCTTGGTAAATTTCACCAAGAATCAATTGTAGTTATTTATTCTACAGTCTCTCAGCACATGAGTTCAGAAGCAATTGGTTTTTTTAAATGATGGATGGTGTGAATAACCTTTTCTTTCATTATATCTGAAAAAAATCATACACTGCATTATTAGTGACCAGTCCACTACAATCTTGTACAAAGCATTGTACCAGGATGTAAAATTGCCACCATAAAGGATATTTCTGTGCTTTAAAAAAGAGGAAATACAGGTGTAATCTATGATCCCACCAGTTAAGGCAAGCAGTTTCAAACTTTTTGTGAAATAATTGCTGTGTCAGTCATTAAGTCTCCTGAATTTTAGTATTCTTGAGCAATGCATTTTGCAATGGTGTTCAACTGGATATTTGAAGTTCCTTCATATATGGTGCCTGAAACAAACCATCAGGGAGACAAATGAATCAAAGAAACATATAAACAGTGATTAAAGCACTTTCAGTAAATACCCAACTATGAAGCAAAGATTCAATATGTAATCAAAGCAGAATTAAAAATTCTACAAGGAGGTATTGTAAAGTTTTAATGATCACCTTTAAAAAAATTTGACAGAAATTCTGTTTTGATTTGTAGTTGTTAACTTATCTCTATGTAGTCACCATTCAGATTTACACATTTTTCCAGTGTTTCTTGACCCTCAAAATACCTGATATTGTAGAAATCTACAGACTGCGCATTATGAGGGGGGTATTGAAAAGTAATAATTATCACCCAAAAGTTATTATGGCATATTGATGAAATTTTGTCACTGTCATCATTGGTCTCTAAGTACATGATGTTGAGAAAAGAAGGTCATTGTGTCCTTTATTTTTGTGACAAGTTGTGTCAGAAGTGACTAAAGTGTAAAATCCTCATAAGGCGCAATCTGCAGACTTCTACAATTAACGGTATTTGGAGGGTCAAAAAATGCTGGGGAAATGTGTAAATCTGGATTGTGACTACATAGACAAAAGTTAACTACAAATCAAAACAAACTTTCTTTCAATTTTTTTAAAGGTGATAGTTAAAACTTTACAATATGCCCTAGCATAATGTGTCTACAATGAGAGTAATTTCTGTCACAAATGCAGTATGTTAGTGATTGCACACAGACTTTGAGGGTGGACATTTTTATCATCAAGGAAAAATGTAAAGAAACAATTTGTTTGTGTGAAACAGTTACATTAAACTCTGTTTCACATCATATTGCACATCCTCTTATTAAATGGAAGCAGTACGTACATTAAGTTGTGACTGGTTGACTGATGAGATAGCAGTAGCCATACAGGCTTGGCTTTGTATCTAGACTTAAGCGCAGATCATAGAATCATAGAGTTGGAAGAGACCACAAGGACCGTCCAGTCCAACCTCCTGCCATGCAGGAATTCAAAATCAAAGCATACCCAATAGATGGCCATCCAGTCTCTGTTTAAAGATCTCCAAAGAAGGAGACTCCACCACTCTCCTTGGGACCAGAAATGTTTCTGATCCACTAATTTTATGATCCACTAATTTTATAAGTGACACAAGTAGATCAATCCCAGTAATGAAACTGTATTCTAAATATGACAAATTTTGACCTAACCCAAAATCAGCACGACGTTAGGTCATTGTTATTGTGTGGCTCCAAGTAATTTTTGACTTAGGGTGACCTAAGGCCTATGATAGGTTTTAATATAAGGTTTATGTTAGAAGATCTTTGCATTCTCCCCCCCTCCCTTTCCTTAGATAGATAGGGATTTCCTATATGCAAACTCCCCTCCTCTCTCATTCAAACTATCCATGTGACTTGGGTCACTCCCCCTTTGGGACTAAAAGTCTAGACTTTCTCTCAAGGTTCTCAACTGAGCTGTTCCATCTTCCTACTCTCTTAAAGATGGCTTTCATATTTTTACATTTAAATATTTTTGTTTCCTTACTAAAGGCTAAGGCCTTAGAAAACTTAAATTACCCCACATTTTTGGGTCATGGGCCCAGTCTATTTTGTTCTAAACTGCTTCACAGTTTTTTCAGATTTTGAAATATTTGCATATACATAATGATATCTTGGAGATAGGACCCAGGTCTAAACAAGAAATTCATTTATGTTTTGTATACACCTTATACACATAGACTGACAGTAATTTTATATATGATGTTTTTAATAATTTTGTGCATAAAACCATCAGAAAGCAAAGGTGTCATCTCAGCAATCCCATGTGGACAATTATGGATTTGGAGTATTTTGGATTTCTGAATTCCAGATAAAGGATACAAAACTTGTATTTGATATTGAAAATCTGTACTGGAGATGAGATGATGGAATATGTCCTGCTGATAACCTTTGGATAATACAGCCTTCATCTTGAGAAAGAAACAAGATAATACAGAAGAAACTGCTACTTACCAATCTTGCAGTCCCTGTAATATTTCTCAATAGGGTAATCTTTTGTGAAGCCAACTCCACCCATCCATTCAATACACTTACTTGTTGTTAGAGTTGCAACCTATGAGAATGGACAGCAGGGCATGATGCTAATTGTTTTAGATTCTGCTGTGCTATAACAAGCCGCAAGAAACATATGCACATATTGCTCACTGAATTATAATGACTAACTTCAGCAATTATACATAGTGATTATGTCTGCTGATAAATTGTTTTTTAGTTTATTGCTCTGTTTCTATTGCCAATGTATTATGCAATCAAATAAATTTAAATATAAATATAACAGCGGACATGTTTCAGGACATAAAATGCTATGTGGGATTATGCCAAGTTCATGATGGGATATTTAATTTGTTCAATAATGTAAAGTTCCTGGAATGTACCACTATATGAAAATTAATTCTGGACAAACATGGATGGGAGTGCATTACACAGGAGTGATACTCAGACTGCTAATGCATCCCTTAAAGGTATTTAAGAGTTACTTAGTATGGAAAGAAAGTTCTGTGGTCTACACAATACATTGTTTTCCTTAAGATGGTCTAGACATGGCTGATATGCTCTCTAAGGCATGAGTGGGCAAAATATAACCCTCTACGCATGTCTGAACTGTAGCTCCCAACATTCCTTATTATTGGCGATGCTGGCTAAAGCTGATGAGTGTTGCATTTCAGCAACATCTGGCTGCATGTTGCCTACCCTGATCTAAAGCAATAAGCAGCACATGCATTCTTCCCTTTCCCAGAGCAGACAATTTGTGCTGCTTCACTGATATCAAAAGTAATTAATTATGTGTTATTATGGTGTAAAAAGCAGCATTCAAGATGTATCTTGTTTTAACCTTGCTGTAAGCCCCCTTAGAGAAAGGTGGGGTGTAAATTAAACCCTCCATCTATGGTCTTGGAATGGATAGCCATTGTATTTCCTTTTCTCAAGAGTCCCTCTTAAGCATCTATCTTTGATCTGTGTTAAACTCCAAGGCAACTGATTTAGTGTTACATCTTCTTCTTCAATGTTACACTACCTTATCTCCTAAAGGGTCTCCCTTCTCCACCTTCAAAGCCAAACTGAGGAACTCACATTCCAAACATCATTGTTCTATTTGCAAGTGATGTAACAGTAACTGTAACACAGGAGTGAGGAATTTGTAGCCCTTTAGATATTTTTGGGCTGCAACACCCATCAGTCCTTCCCAGTATAGCCAACAGTGAGTCACTATTGCAAATAATAATAATAATAATAATAATAATAATAACAATTTATTTCTTATATCCCACCTTTTGCCTAAGCAATCATTGTAGTCTAAAAACAGCCAGAGGACCACAAATTGCCCGCCCCCTGTTGTAGCTGCAGCTCTATCCAGGCTGTTTGCAGAAAGGCCATACAATGCTGCTTTTAAGCTCTTTTACCAGGTTTTCACTTCAAGTTGGTACTATTTTCATTAAGAAATGAAGGGCCTTGAATCCAAAGGACTGTTGTAGGGAACTTCCATGCAAACTGTAACCCTAAAGGGGATTTTTGTATCCTAGCCACTGGCAGGAATTCAGACACCCATGCAAACAGGCGTAATGGAGCTACTTTGCCGCTCTTTTACACTCAAAGAATATCCCCCCTGCCTATATATATGATGGCAACCCACCATTGATTGATGAGACTCTCAACACACATTTTCAATATGAGTGGTGGTGGTGGGGTCCAAAATAAAAAACCTCACTAGGCATGCCCAAAGTAGCCTTTTGAATCCAAGTCAATATGCTCTTTAAAAGAAGAATGCTTTTTAAGTCATTACATTTTTTTTATCCTAGGGAAAACAATGCTTATGTATTTACACAGTAAATGTCAAAATAAAGATGTTTCCCTTCATTGTGCTCTAGAATGAAGAAAATAAAAACAAAACAAGACCAGCTTACCTCTGCTGTATAATATTTGGCCATGCTTGCTTCTTTTATAAAAGGCTTTCCTGTTTCTACAAGCCGGGCTGCATTATAGGTCAGCAATCTTGCAGCTTCAATCTGTGTGGCCACTTGAGCGATTTGATGTTGCATTCCCTTGGAAGAAGCAAAGCCCACAATAGAAAACAAAATACAAAACTAATTTAGTCTTCCTTTCTTGACTGTCAAGAACATGCTAAGTTCCTGATCCTGTGAATAAATGACATTGCAATTCCCTGCATGTTCACCCAAGAAGAAAATCCAGTGGGGTTTAGTTCCAGGTAGGATTTCATAAGACTGCAGCCTTCCTGACCAAAAAAATGGGATTAAAAAAAACCTAATCCAAAATGCAAGGAGAAATTAATATTACCATTTTTCATTTTAAAACACAGGTTATAGCAATTACATATGTCAGCTACATGATAGAGCAATACAATAATAAATAACAGAGTCAGGTTACAGTTGTTAGCTGTATTGTTGCTTGGGTTCTAAATTCCAAATGAATTCTCTCAAAATGTTGTCATGATGCATGAAACAAACAAGAGAGAATTTGTTGTCATTCAAGTTGAAGACTGTTGTGCTATACAGAAATGGAAAAACTGACTCTTGTGATATAACTGTTCAAACTTAACTACTCACAGCCAACTGTAAGAGACCTACAATACTTTAGTAATAAGAAGCAATATTGCCACCTGTAATAAACATTTCTTCCTTGTTGTTAGACACATTGTACAGAATGTACCAATCAATACCTGAAATTCAAATATGCTTTTCCCAAATTGGTTCCTCTGCTTTGTATATGGGAGAGTTTGGTCAAAACATCCCTGTGCTAATCCCAGCATCTGTGAATGAATCACACAAAACACATTACTGTTAGGGCTCAAAAAGTGTCTCACTCCTCTTAAAATCAAGGCAAGCCTTGTTGCTGCTGCTGTTATTTACATATGCATTTATTTAATTAATTTATATCCCACCTTTCTCCTAGCACAGGATTCAAGGTGCTGTGCAATGTTTTGAAAACACAATACAGTTGTGTCTTAGTACCAAAGTTAAAACATATTTAAACTTCTAAAAAGTTCTATCTCAGCATATTGTTTCTCCTTAAACAAAAAAGGTATTTACCTGCCAGCAGAAAAACTGCAGGAAGAGGGCCAATGGGACCTCCCAGGGAAAAGAGTTCCCCAATTTGGAAGCAGCCACCAAGAAGACTCTCTTTGTGTCCTCACCAAATGTGGGGGACTTGTTATAGGCTTATACAAACAACACTGAGTATTATTCCTATTGATACCAATGTTACAGTGCACTGAAATTAGTGAATCTCCAGGACAACACAGAGCTCAGTGCTATGTTTATGCTAAAGGAAAGATGGAGAACCTGTAACCCTGAAGATCCTGCTTGGCTCTATCAGTCCCAAACCAGCATGGCCAATGGTGAGAGAAAATGGGAGCTCTTTTCCAGCAACTGGAATTTCCACTGAGTTTAACAGGAGTTACCAGGGAATAAGAACTGCACAGTCTTACTCTCTTTCTGCAAATATTGTAACAAAGAATAGGCTAATCTGTTGGGGGGGGGCTGTGGGCGAAATAAGAGAAGCCAGTGTTCTGTGTTGCTTTAAGCACTGGACTAGGACTAGAGAGATCCAGCTTCAAGTTTCCCATGAGCCATGAAACTCATTTGGTGAGTTTGGGCCATTTAATCTCTCTCATCCTAACCTACTTCAACATATTTATTGTGATGATATAGTGAGAGGGAGTCATGTGCGTCATCTTGAGCTCAATGGAGGGAAGTAGGATATAAATGCAAAATAATAAAATGTAAAATAATAATTAGTCTAACTTAAGGATCTAAAGCAGCTGGGTTTATGGAGTCTCAGCCAAGGGAATTATAGTCAAGGCTGACAAAACCAGAGTGAGAACTTCCAGTAATGACTTTGCTTAGTAGAGGCCCATAGAACAAAAACAGGACAGGAAGGGTTCTGTCTTCTACAAAGAAAAAAGCAAACCCATTTATCACAGCAAATTGCAATGGCCTCTTGATAACATCCAGAAGGCAGTTCAAGAGCCAGAAGTCAGACATTGGTAAAATCACCTCATCACAACCTCTTAATTTTATTAGCATAATTTTCAAGTTCCCACCATGAAGCGTGATGTGAATTCACTTATAAAGAATCCATTCCAATTCTTAATTTGTGAGAAGACCATCTGCCCACATTAACGTATGATGACTTGATAAGTTTCCTTCTTGTTAATATTTAGTTCTCGGAAACCATATGTAAGAGCCTGATATTTTTCATAATGTGTTAATTAACATTTCAGCTGAAGTAATGAGAGTGTATATGTGCATGTCTTTTAATGGATCTTTGCTCACAGAATTTTTATATGGGATTTTTCTTGCAGATAATCTGTAAGGAACCATTCACACACACTCGATCCTCTCTCTTTTCTCTCACCCAGCCACAGTTTGGATTTATAGAGGAAAAATGAGTGGAAATCTAACCCTTTCTATCATATCCCATTCTGCTTTTAACTCCCTCTTCTAAAGCTTAATCTTCATCCTTAAATCTCATCTTTGCTTCCAGTCTCTCCCCAGGTCTTCTCACACCAAACAGTTATGATTCCACATTAACTGCCATGGCAACATCCTATGGAACCTTGGGGTTTGCAGTTTGGTGAGGCAAAAGAAATGCCTGGCTGGCTGACAATTCTATGTTAGGATTTTTGATGGGATGCATAGTCAATGTTGAAATGTAAAGATGTGTGTCTGTATTTTTCCATGATGAGAAAACTGCTTCTAGGCCTAAAACACAACATCTCAGTCCAGGTGTTTGAAGAGTCATAACAATGGAGTTAACAAGATGAAATACATGGGAAAGAGTTTCTTGCTTATAAAGTGAATTCAATAACAAAAGTTGTTTTGAGAAAATAGATCACATGGTAAAAGATGAACAACAAGGGATCATAACTAATCAACCAGTTAACCTGGAAGGTAACACCCAAAGAGGTGGGGAAAAGTTGGGCTGGGAGTTGTGTCTTGGACAAAGAAGTCAGTCTGTTTTAACCTTTCAACAGTATGGATTAGTTTTTAATATTTTTGCAGAAGCTGTAGCTTGACTAAATTTTCACAATATAGCATTAAGGATTTATAGTTTTGTTCCTGTTAGCCAAACTGGCTAAAGTGATATTTTTCTGGACTTTGTAGCCTATGCTATTCTATAATAAAGCCTTTTGTTAGAAGCTTGGAAAGTTTGCCTGCATGCTGATGGTCTTTAATAGACAAGCAGTCTTGCTGCATGGACTGCTCTCCTGCATGGATTTATCTTCACACACACACACAAGCCTGCACCTCCATCCATCGACATTCTAAGTACCCCTCTCTAAACTGCAAATCCCAGGTGTTATAAGTATACATATAATCCATAAGGCGCTATAACTGTGTAATGTGAAAGGGCCCCTTGTATCCCCTGCCCTGGATGTCCATCTGATGTATATGAAACAGATAAGTGATGAAAAAACAGGATGGTTACTGAAGTGGAGGAAGCTTTTAAAAGAGCGAATCTAACATTTTAAGAGCTTTTCTTTTGATGTGGGAGAGAATGGTTTTGAAAGCACCCTTTTCTCTCCCTGCTTGAATGAAGTGGGGCTTGGATAGGGTGTGCCAAATGCTCCACGGGATGCATGAAAGATTCCCAAGGGTACACACAGCCCAAAAGTTTCCCACTTCTGAATTAAATCAATGTAATTGTCCTGGAAAAGGTTAGGATTGGAGTGTGGAAAGGGTAAACAGTATACCAAAATCCAACAACCAATTTTCATCTCTTTTTACTGCAATTACAGGAGCTCTGTTTTTCATAGTTCTGCCATATCCTTTTTTGAGATACAGGTGGCACATCATAACAGTACACAGACTATGCTAACTTTATACTAGGCCCAAGCACTGAACAGTGTTACTCACCTGGGCAGCTATCCCAATTCTTCCTGTATTGAGCATTTCAATTGCATATTTATAGCCATGTCCAAACTGCCCCAGTATATTGCTCTCAGGAACCTGAAGATTAAATAAAAATTAGCCTGTAATTACTAGTCTTCACCCTGCTCCTCAAAGCCAGATATTATTTTAAGTCAAAATATCACATTTGAGAAGAAAAAACAATGTTGTGTTGGTTTTGGCTAACAAGAACATTTTAAAAGTGAGATCCAGAGTGGTGTGGTGGTTTGAGCATTGGACTATGTCTCTGGATACCAGGGTTCAAATCCCTGCTCAGCCATGGAAACCCAATAGGTGACATTGGGCAGTTCACACCATCTCTCAACCTCAATGGAAGACAAAGGCAAACCCCCTCTGAACATATCTTGCCAAGAAAACTCAGCGATAGGTTGGCCTTAGGGTCTCCATAAGTTGGAAACGGATTGAAGGCACACAACTACACCAGTCAGTCTTTCTCCTTCTCCTCAAAGCCAGATATTGTTTTAAGCCATGATATTGCATTTAGGAAGAAAAACAAATGTATTTTTGCTGACAAGAACGTTTTAAAAGTGAATGTGAAAAAGCATGAAAATGCAAAGGTTAGTAACACAGCTTACACTCCTCTGGGATCTAGTAATAATATATTTAGCAGCTCAGAACAGGAAACACCACCACCCTATACAAAACAACTTGCAATATGCTATCAGTCTTCTAAAATCATGATAACTTTATAGCTGTACAATGATCCATGATATTTTGACCAAATCAAATTCCACAGAACTTTAAAATAAGATTACCTTTACATTTTCAAATGTTACAGGACATGTAGATGTTGCTCTGATCCCCAGTTTATTCTCTTTCTTTCCCACATGCAAGCCTTCTGTGTTACGGTCTACTATGAAGCATGTAATTCCTTTATAGCCCTGAAAAAGATAGAAAATAACTGTATCAGGACAACCAAGCAAGTATGTAGTAACCTTAGCAGCTCACTTCAATTCACCCCAAGTTAAGCATATCCATATCCGATTCAAGTCAAATGGACCTTAGTACAACAGTCAGAGCTAGTTTCCTGTCCTGTTGTGATGTTTTGCTTGGTCTGATGTCTCTACGTCTCCTGTTTACATCTGAGCAGAACTGCCTAAAATATTGAGACTAGCAAGTAGTCTCCAAACATACAATTAATCTATTAATAGAGGAAGATGGCTAACACCAGCATACCCTCCCAAATCAGAATCAAAAGTTACTTTTTGGAACTAGAACTCCAAGGACCCTCCTAGCCAGTATGACCAGTAAGTAGGTTTTCCAAGCTCTGCCCCAAGTCTTTCAAACTGCATGTTAAAACAGAGGCAAAAGAGAGGAGACACAGCCATCAGCCTTGTTTCCTCCTGAGTAATACAGACATACACACATATAAACACACACCCTTTGGAGTAACTCAAATGAGTGCTCCTGGCAATGGCTGAGATTTTGGGACCTGGCTCAAGAATCCAGCCTCGCCTGCAGGATGCTCACAGGCATTGATAATATACTTCCAGGACACAACTGTCCAGATGGGTTTCCTCAGATGTAAGCAGAAGAAGAAAAACACAAGCCACAATTAGAGGGATAGAAGTGAGAGTCCTGTACTTCTGTTGTTGCTAATGCTGCTAGCAATTTTCCAAGAAAAGGGAAAAAATCCATAAGAAGAGAAAGAGAGAGGGAGAGAGAAGAGAGAGACAGCCAATACAGTGGGCCCTCCACAGTCTCTGGAGTTAGGGATGCAAGAACCCCCATGAAAATGAAAAAATTGCAAATAAAAAACACTTTTTGTTTTACCTGATAGAACACTTCTCCAGGAATCTCTAGGTCTTCCAGTGCAACAATGGTCAACATCTGCCAGAAGTTGATCACAAAATCACGCTGGAGGACCTACAAATGCCTAAAAAGGTGTTTTCGCTAGAAATCTCTAGGTTCCTCAGCATGACTCTATGGTCAACTTTCAGAAGAGTCATGCTAGAGAACCTAGAGATTCCTAGAGATTAATCAAATCCATGAATAGTCAAAGCCACAAAAGTGAAAGCCGCAAATGAGGAGGACCAACTGTATAAGCAAATGTGAGTCCCCATTTTTATTCTACCATTAATCTTTATACAACCTCTCTCCCCAACAACAACTACATTAGCCACTTACTGCAGAAGGATTTGCATTTGCCATCACAAAAAAGACGCCTGCCTGCTCAGCAAAGCTAATCCACATCTTTGACCCATTGATGATATAGTAGTCCCCCTTCTTTTCAGCACAAGTCTTCAAGGAAAATGCATCACTGCCTGATCCTGGCTCTGTAAGGCAGATGCTGCCCATCTGCCATAAAAGAGAAAGTCAAATCATCAGGCATTTTCAAATATTGTGATTGTTGAACATACAAGTACCATAATGTAATTAAGATGTCGAGAAAATAATTGAGGTTATGGTTCATTTACTCAGTGGAACTCCTAGTTATGCTGTTAATTCCTTGACAATACTGTGTTACAGACCAGACAAATTTTAGTTGGCAACTCCTCAGCCTGTGCAGATACCATTAAAATTTTATGTATCATTAAATAAGGATATATAACTTGGTAAAATCTATAAATGGGAGAATATAGCGCCTAAGATTTGTGACAGGATCTGCCCATTTTCTGTCTTGTAATAAAAGAAAGTGAAGCTGTTTAGGGAAGAATGTCAGAAGTTCCTTTAAAGAATGTAAACAAAAACCACAAAGAATTACCTCAAGTTACCCTGCAAGTTAGTACACTAGAGAAAACTGACATCAGGTAATAGGGTATACTCTAAAAGTGGACCATGCACTAGATTCAAGTGTACTGATCAAAAAGATAAGATGTACACTTCTGACTTGATAACAGATATATCAACTGGGTGTCAGAAGGAAAAAAAAAATTAAGTCAGAGCATCTTCCCTAACATCTTTTTATTAGGAGGATGATACTCTATTCAGGTAGCTCTTCAGCAGCTGACTACCTATTCTGGTCAGATTTTTAAAAAGTTGTGCTGTATTTTAATATTGTACCACTCATTCATTAATAGCATAGTGTTTTTAGTTTGTATTTCAGTATGTATTTTTGCTGGGCTTTGGTTTAACCTTTTTAAAACTAAAGTTGGCCTTCCATTTTCATCAATATTCAAGACCTATAGGCTTGAATGGTGGTGTGTGCCCACAGGTGAGCACCCCATTTTGTTCCCCTCAGATTTGAAGTCCGCGAAAACAGAGGGACAACTGTATGTTGGAAGCCTCCCTGAATCTCCCCTGGGAGAAAATCAGGAAAAAAAATCAAATAAACAAATAGTCTGCATATTACACTTACCATATTTTTTGACAATCTGGGCAAATAAGTTCTCTTTTGTTCTTCTGTGCCATATGTTGTAACCAGTTTGTTGATGAATGTATTCTGCAGTTCACACACAAGTGATACAGATGGATCAACCTTGGCCAGCTCCTCAACCACCAGAATGGTAGAAAAGAAAGAAGCCCCAGTTCCTCCATATGCTGGATCAAGGTCAATACTCATCAGCTTAAGAAAGAGACAACAAGCTATTATTAGGTAAGAGGAAAAGGTTACACATTTTGAAATACCTGAATCCCCAGAACTCAGTTGGAAGCAAGAGCTATGGACTTCAAAAGACCTTTCCAAGGAGTTTCCCAGTTAGAGTCATGTTTACATGGGAGTAATTTGTTGAGCCTACTGAACTCAGTGAAACCTGACTATGCTACTTGTGGGTTTAGGCATATAGCCCAAGCCTTTTATCTATTCATTTGTTTGTGCTGGTGTAGCAGCAAATTTTGGCGTCAGAATGACAAGTTACTACAGGTTGAGAATCCCTTATCTGGAAAAGGAGGGCAACTAAAATGGTGAAGGGTCTGGAAACCAAGCCCTATGAGGAACGACTTAGGGAGCTGGGGATGTTTAGCCTGGAGAAGAGAAGGCTGAGAGGTGATATGATAGCCGTGTTTAAATATTTGAAGGGATGTCATATCGAGGAGGGAACAAGCTTGTTTTCTGCTGCTCCAGAGACTAGGACCCGAAACAATGGATGCAAGCTGCAAGAAAAGAGATTCCACCTCAACATTAGGAGGAACTTCCTGACAGTAAGGGCGGTTTGAGAGTGGAACACACTCCCTCGGAGAGTAGTGGAATCTCCTTCCTTGGAGGTCTTTAAGCAGAGGCTGGATGGCCATCTGTCAGGGATGCTTTGATTGGGAGTTCCTGCATGGCAGGGGGTTGGACTGGATGGCCCTTGTGGTCTCTTCCAACTCTATGATTCTATGATTCTATGAATTGTGAAATCCGAAGTACTCCCAAATCCAAAACGTTTTGAGCTACGACACAAATAGCATAGTATGTACAGTATCTGTATTGTATTTGTGAAGCTGGAGAAGAACACAGCTGGAGACAGACATGATCATGTGTGAAATGGCAGGAATCCACACCTCCCACTGTTTCACAGATCCACAGTTTCTCTCCAGCCTCATTATGTCTCATTATGCATATGGTAATACAGGCATTCCAAAATTGGAAAAAATCCAACATACGGAACACTTCTGGTTGCATGGATTTCAGATAAAGGATACTCAACCTGTACCACATTCTAGCCATCCATGACATCTTATTTAACTGAAAGGTAACCAAAACACCTGAAGACAGCAAATATATCTGTTCAAGATTTACTTCTATTTCAAAAACTGGATAGATTCTTTTGGCAGAATCCTATTGGAGCCTTACACTAGTATTGTGCTTTCTAAAAAAATTGGGTAAATGTGATTCTGACACACACACACACACAAACACAGCCCTCTCTCATTTTTGACTTGGTAGGTGGGTAGTTATCTGATATGGCATCAATTGTGAACCATAGCATAAATTGTGAAACTTGTTGCATAACTATGGGATTCACCATAACCATGCTGATGTAAACTATATAGGGTCTTGGCCTTTATCTGCTACAGATAAGGTAGCCAAATAAAAATAAAAATAAATGAATACTGACAATTTGTCCTCCATGTCTATTTTACAAGGACATCACTACTAATATTTTAGATTATAATGCTATGTAATACTGACATATTGGTACACCAGATACATCTAGTGCCAATATGATATAGTGCTATGAGTGTTGGACTATGACTCTGGAGACCAGGGTTCAAATCTCTGCTCAGCCATGGAAACCCACTGGGCAGGAGCAATTATTTACCTATGCACTCTCTCTTACACACAAACACCTTATACAGAAAAGGCAGTAGCTGCACAAAACACTTAATGTACAGAGAAGAAATTGTATATCCAATTCTTAACACATTTAAAACATTGTACATACCCCTTGTTCAAATAGACCTTTTAGTAAAGATTCATCCAATTTTGCTTCTTCATCCATTTTTTGTACTAATGGTACAACTCGCTCTTGTGCAAACTTTTTGACTGAAAGGAAGAAAAATATATAAAGAAGCCTGTTTTATCTTTCTATAGTTATTTGTAGGCTGCCTTTTAGTGCAACATCTTTACAAGATGCAATAGAACCAGAAATTTAATTAATGTTAATTTCAAAGACTTTAGTCTTTTTATTAAAGTTTAACACATAGAATTATCTGTACTACACAGCAAATGGGGGGAAAAATCAACACCTCTACTGTGGAAAAGAAAACATTGTATCCCAACTTTTAAAGTGATATTCGATAATAAAAAACTGGGTTGCAAAAAAATAAGGTAACAGCTTCAAAGAAAAGCTGAACTTGATGGAATGAGCTGTGATGTTCAACATACAATCATAAGGCAGGACTGGAGAATATGTGGCACTCCAGGTGTTGCTGGGCTACAACTTCCATCATCTCTCATCATTGGCTAGGATAGGATAGGAATCCCAACAATATCTGCAGGGCCAGATGATCCCCACTTCTCCTATGAAGAAGGAACTTCCCAAGGCCTGTTAAAAAGCATACATTTTGTTAGACTAAGGGTACATCTACACTGTATAAATAATGCAGTTTGACACCACTTTAACTGCCATGACTCCATCCTACAGAATCCTGGGATTTGCAGTTTGGTGAGGCATCATCACTCTTTTGCAGAGAAGGCTAAAGATCTTATAAAACTATAAATCCCAGGATTCCATAGTAATCCTGTGTCAAACCTCATTATTTCTAGTGGTGTCAATCTGCATTATTTCTACAGTGTAGATGCATCCTAAGAATTGTTTTAGAATGAATTAAAAGAACAGATTGAACTACAACCAGAGTTCAAAGAGGTTTAATTAAATCAGGTACATTACCCATTTCTTTAATAATTATCTCCTCTTCTGTAAATGTGTAAAGTGGAGCATGTGTTACGCCATCTTTGGCTAGATTCGGTAAAGGTTCTGTTTTTGAAGATTTAAAGATGCAGGGGTGGGTCGTCCAAGCATTTACATAGGGATATGCATTCCATCTTAGCTGTAGACAAAGAATATTTTAAGGAAAGAAGAATAATACTAAATAAAACAAACTTCTTCTGGAAGTTCTACAAGAAAGGTGGGAAATGTGCAGCCCTCCAGAGGTTGCTGGATTGTAACTCTCTGTAGCTCTAGCTAGAAAAGACAATAGCAAGGAATTCTAGGACCAGGAGTTGCAGTTCAATAACATCAGGAAAGCCCCAGCAGCCCCACTTCTGTATAGAAGTAAAACTTCACTATAGATTTTGTGGGTTTTTCGGGCTGTGTGGACATGTTCTAGAAGAGTTTCTTTCTGACGTTTCGCCAGCATCTGTGGCTAGCATCTTCAGAGAAAACTGAAATGGAAGAGCATGGGTCTATATATACTGTGAGACCCTGGGTAGAGAGGAGAGGTTCCCAGGTGAACTGTGTGTTGTTCTGTGTTGAATAGGTATTGTTCTGTTGTTAATGGCATAGCTTCAGGGTAGCAATCAAGGATATTGTCTGCTATTCCCATGTAAACTGTGTATTGTTCTGTGCTATTAAAAGCTATTTCCAGTGGGACAATGGATTCTATGAACAGAGAGATGGGGTAGCAATGGGAAGCCCTCTGAGCCCAGTGATCGCAAACTTCTACATGGAACACTTTGAAAAACAAGCCCTGGAAACAGCACCAAAAAAGCCCACAACTTGGTTCCGATACGTGGATGACACTTTCACCATTTGGAGCCATGGAGAAGAAGATCTGGTTGGGTTCCTGAATCACCTGAACAACATCCACCCTAACATCCAATTCACTATGGAAAAAGAAAAGGAAGGAACACTGCCATTCCTAGATGTCCTAGTCATCCGCAAACCAAACCAACGTCTGGGACACACAGTATACAGAAAACCCCCACATACAGACAGATACCTGCATAAGAACTCTAACCATCACCCAGGACAAAAAAGAAGCACAATAAAAACACTGGTAGACTGGGCAAAACATATCTGTGAACCCCACTTCTTGGAAGAGGAATTGAAGCACCTAGACCGGGCTCTACAGGCAAATGGTTACTCCAGCTCAGACATCAGAAGGGCTGCCAGACCCAGAAAAACCCAGAGGACTGAAGACAAGCAACCACCCAAAGGGAAGGTATTTTTACCATATATCAAAGGAGTCACAGACAGAATTGGGAAAGTAGTGAGGAAACACAACCTCCAAATGGTTTACAAACCAACCAAGAAAATCCAACAGATGCTGCGCTCAGCGAAGGACAGGAGAGACCCTCTCACAGCCGCAGGAGTTTACCGCATACCATGCAGCTGCGGACAAGTCTACATAGGGACCACCAAACGCAGTGTACAAACACGAATCAAGGAACATGAGAGACACTGCAGACTGGGCCAGCCAGAAAAATCAGCAGTAGCAGAACACATCATAAACCATCCTGGGCATAAAATGCTGTTTGAAAACACTGAAATTCTGGACCATGCCAACAACTATCAGGTCAGAATGCACAGGGAAGCCATCGAAATCCACAAACACTTGGACAACTTCAACAGGAAAGAAGAAACCCTTAAAGTAAACAAGATATGGCTACCAGTCCTACAAAGTAAGAAAATCAGCACTCAGCAAATGAAAATGGAAAACCAACCAGGGTCAGGGGCTTTCCCAGCAGACAATCTCCTTGACTGCATATCCTCACCTGGAAGCCATGCCATTAACAACAGCACATACCTATTCAACACAGAACAATACACAGTTTACATGGGAACAGCAGACAATATCCTTGATTGCTACCCTGAAGCCATGCCATTAACAACAGAACAATACCTATTCAACACAGAATAACACACAGTTCACCTGGGAACCACTCCTCCCTACCCAGGGTCTCACAGTATATATAGACCCATTCTCTTCCATTTCAGTTTTCTCTGAAGATGCTAGCCAGATGCTGGCGAAACGTCAGAAAGAAACTCTTCTAGAACATGGCCACACAGCCTGAAAAACCCACAAAAACTATGGATGCCGGCCATGAAAGCCTACGACTTCACTTCATTATAGACTTCGTTGCACTACAGGAAGCATGGGCAGACTTGGGTGAAGTGTTAAAGGATATTGCATCCCTATGCTTGGGACTGCAGTCTCCATTCTGAACAATGTTTTATCCCAGGTATGGGACTTACTTAACTATTTCAATTTCCTCACTGTCTAGGTTGACATTCCTCAGCTGTATATTCTTTGCACTTTAAGGTCCTGTCTAGTTCCTTCATGGCTGCTGCCCTTCCCATTGCTAGCCCTTCCCCTTCTTTCCTGACTGCAGTCCCCATTCTGAACAGAGGCAGGATTCGAACACAGGACCCCAGGGCTGAACCTACATTCGCTGGCACTCACCTTCCCAGAGCGCCTCAGCAGAGAAAACAGACCTCCTGCTGCTGCTGCTGCTGTCGCCATGGTTGGAGTCAATGCTAGTCTGGCCAATGCCAACCCTTCAATAAACATTGACTAGGGGAGTTCAAAGAGACAAAGAAGCATGGCTTTCTTCGATACACTCTGGCTCTCATTCGACCTCCCCAAATGCGTGGCAAGAGTACCAACATCTCTCGAAAATCCCGTCACCTGTAGAGTCACCTCTTCACTCTTCCTCTGCCTCAAGCCGCTAGCCGTGGATGCTTCCAATGTTCCCTGCTCCCCTCTCTCGCCCCGCACATGGGAACCCCCTTAGCGGCTGCGTTGAAGAACCGGAGCGTGACTGCGGAACCACTCGGAACCTTTTCTCTAAAGATAGATAAAGGTCTCTCTCTCTCTCTCTCTCTCTCTGGTCTGAGGTGGGGAGGAAGGTGGCGGAGTTCTCGCGAGATTTGGAAAAGGGAGGACGAGGGTGACGCCTGGGCGCTGGGAGACACAACAAACATGGCGGCGGTGGTGGCAGCAATAGTGGCGGCGAGGGGAGTCGGGGGCTCCGGCGGCGGTTGCTGCTGTCCAGTGCGGCGGAGGTGAGTCGCGGGTAGGGAAAGCACCGGGCGGCTCCTCCTCCTCCGGCCTCTTCGTGCTCCTGGGCCCCTGTCTTTGTGGTTCTGCCTCTACCTAGCTGGCTGCTTAAGTTAGAAGAGGGCGGGCGGGTAGAGCTCACCTGGTGGAGGAGGCGGCTGACAGGACAGGTGAGGGCCAGGGCTTCGGTGGGCCTCTTGGGGCTGCCCCGGGTTAGGAACTCAGCTCCAGGGGGAGAGCGGTGGAATATTATTATTATTATTATTATTATTTCTAATGGGGCTGCAGAGAGCCCACCAGCCCCTAGTTAGGAGTTCAGCTCTTAGAAGGGACTCCTAGGGGGAGAGCAGTGAAATTATTATTATTATTATTATTATTATTATTAGTATTAATGGGGCTGCAGGGGGAGAGAGCCCACCAGCCCCTAGTTAGGAACTCAGCTCTTGGAAGGGGCTCCCAGGGGAAGAGTATCGTTATTGCTATTATTATTATTATTATTATTATTATTATTATTGTTACACTTCTTTGGGGAGGGGGGAAACCAAAGCAGTTTACAGTTTAAAAGCACGGTACAATTAAAAACATACAACTACAATAGAATTTGTTGTTGTTTGAGACAGAGTTCACCAGACCTGAGGAATTAAACTCTTGGAAGGGGCTCCCAGGAGAAGAGTGGTGTCTTTATTATTACTATTATGATTATGATTAATTTGTATCCCACTTGTTGGGGGGACGACTCAAAGCAGTTTACAATTTAAAAGTACAATGCAATTAAAAACATACCATTAAAATAGAATTTGTTGTTGTTTTGTGTGAGAGAGTCCACCAGCCCTGGGTTAGGAACTCAACTCTTGGAAGGTGTCCTGGGGAAGAGCATTGACCTTAGTAGTAGTAGTAGCAGCAGTAGTAGTAGTATCCCACTTTTTGTGTGTGTGTGTGTGTGTGATGGGAGGGACTCAAAGCAGCTTACCATTTAAAAGCACAGTACAATTAAAACCATACCATTAAAATAAAATTCAAAGACATAGCCATGTTAGTCTGTAGAATCAGTATGTAGAAAGATCTTGTAGCACCTTTGAAACTCACTGAAAGAAAGAAGTTGGCAGCATGAGCTTTTGTACACTAAAGTCTACTTGCCCAGATGCATTCAAATGCATCTACTTCTGTTTAAATGCATCTATTTAAATGCATCTGAGGAAGTAGGCTGAAGTCTACGAAAGCCGAAACCACTTGTTAAAATAGAGTTTCTTGTTATAGTCGTGTGAGAGAGTCCACCAGCCTAGGTTAGGAACTCAACTCTTTGAAGGGGATCTCAGGGGAAGAGTGGTGTCGTCATTATTATTATTATTATTATTATTATTATTATTATTATTATGTATCCTACTTTTTGGGGGGAGGACTCAAAGCAGCTTACAATTTAAAAACACAGTGCAATTAAAAATATACCTTTAAAACAGAGTTTGTTGTCGTTATGTGAGAGAGTGTCCACCAGCCCTGGGTTAAGAACTCAACTCTTGGAAGAGGATCCCAGGGGAAGAACAGTCTCCTCCTCCTCCTCCTCCTCCTCTTCCTTCTTCTTCTAATAATAATATTTATTCATATCCCACCTTTTATTGGGGGGGGGGGAACAACTCAAAATGACTTATAATTTAAAAACACAGTACAATACAAAACATAAAAAAGTGACAATTAAAATAGAATTTGTTGATGTGTGCCTTCAGATCATTTCTGCATTATGGCAACCCTAAGGAGAACCTGTCATGGGTTTTTCTTGGCAGGTTTCTTGGGGGGGGGTTGCCATTGCCTTCCCCTGAGGCTTAACTTTCTCAAGGTTACTTGGGGTTTCATGGCTAAGCTGGAAATTGAACCCTGGTCTCCAGAGTCCTAGTCCCAACGCTTTTTAAACAAGTGATCTGTTTTAATACTAATATGCAAAGGGATCTTGTTGCACCTTTGAGACTAACAAAGAAAGAAGTTGGTAGCATGAACTTTCATAGACTTCAGCCCACTTTCTCAGATGCATGTTTGGAGTGGAGAACCCAGATACAGACAACAATATTAAACATAGCTGTGTTAATCTGGAAAATCAATATACTGTTCACACTGTCTAACCCCCATCTTCATGAAGGTGCCCTCAGCCGGTTCATCACATGTCCTCTGTGTTTTCCACACTATATTCCAACACTCATTCATATGGTTTTATCTACATTTTTTGGCTATATGAAACAACTGTTTCCCTGCCTTTGTCCTTGCCAACTCTTCTCCATATATACAAGGTTTTGAATTTGAATTGACATTCTCATACAAAAATGTCTTATATAGGTCTGTCTCTGGGTTCTCCACTCCAAACATTCATCTCAGCAAGTAGGCTGAAGTCTACAAAAGTTCATCCTACCAACTTAGTTCTTTCAGTTAGTCTCAAAAGGTGCTACAAGATTCCTTTGCCTACTAATATTAAAACAGATCACTTGTTTTAAAAAAATAATAGCCAAGCATTGGGAGTCTATCCTTCTGGCCATTATTTGGAAGTGGGTATATTGGCAACTCATTGCCAATGGAGAAGAGTGAGGAGAGATCAGAAGTCTTCCTTCCACACCAACACATCAGCCAAAGGTAGCCTGCTTTCTCTTGGATTTCCTTGCTCTGGTGGCTGCCCAGGAATGCAACATTCTTGTGTGTGTTGAATTCATGATGATGATTAAAACCCCATGATACAGTCACCTTAGGTTCTCCAGAAACTGAAAGTGACTTGAAGGCATACAACAACAGCAAACAATAAAACGAATCCCTGCTCAGCTATGTAAATCCACAGGGTGACCTTGGGCAAGTTATACTCTCTCAGCCTCAGGGAATGGCAATGGCAACCCCCCCCTCCCCTGAAGAAACTTGCCAAGAAAACCCCATGATAGGTTCATCTTTGTTATTGTTGTGCCTTCAAGCCTCTGTCAAAAAGGGCATTATAAATAAACATGATCAAGACTAACTAAATTACACCCACTAAGCAGGTGACAGTTTAGCAAATCCATATTTATGTTTCAGTGGTTGAGTGGATCTACACAAGGTGAAGTTAATAATTAGATTAAGGCCAATATTGCCACAGTTGGAAAGGAAATACCTCTATTTCACAAATGAGAAGAATGGTTTCATAAATGCCCAGCCTAGGCTTAAGAAACAGGGCCAGTGTCATATAGTGGTTTGAATGTTGGACTACAACTCTGGAGTTGTTGTGTGCCTTCAAATCAGATATGGGGTTTTCTGACAAGATTAGTTCAGAGGAGGTTTGCCATTGCTTTCCTCTCAGGCTGAGAATGTGTGATTTGCCCAAGGTCATCCAGTGAGTTTCATGGCTGAGCTGGAAAATTGAAGCTTGGTCTCCAGAGCTGTAGTCCCAACACTCAAACACTACGCCATGCTGGCTTGCCTTACTGTCACCATAAGTTGCAAATGATTTGAAGGCACACAACAAAAACAAATGATAACATAGAAATAGTCAAAGAATTCTCATACCTTGGATCAAACATTGATCAGATTGGTGACTGCAGTCAAGAAATCAGAAGAGTAGGACTGGGAAGGACAGCTATGAAAGAACTAGACAAGACCCTAAAGTGCAAAGATATAACTATGATCCCAAAACGAGGATCATCCAAGCCATCGTATTCTGCATCACCATGTATAATTGTGAGAGTTGGACAGTGAAGAAAGCAGACAGAATGAAAATAAACTCATTTGAGATGTAGTGCTGGAGAAGAGTGCTTAGGATACTGTGAACAGCCAAGAAGAATAGATCAAGCCTGAACTCTCCATGGAAGCCTGGATTACTAAATTGAGGCTGTTGTACTTTGGACCTGAGGAGTTTTTCTGAATGCCATATCTGTGTTCCCAGCTACCTGCTGAACAGTTCATATCCCTTCCTGTGTCTTCAGTTCTTATTTAAAATAATTATATAGAGGTGGCATAATGTTTCAGATTATGTAGCCAAAGTCATTGAACAAGTGTTAATATATGAGGTGATACTGTCTTACAAGATTATGTCATATTGCAGCTCTTTTGAGTTGACAATTTGCATCTTTAGGATTGAGGTTGCAAAGAGTTCATCTGTTTCACATCCCTTCAAGCTCAGTAGCCTTGATCTGAAAAGATAAGAAAGTGGGTTGTGCTGCTGGCAAGGGCAAGAGTGATAGTACTGGACTGTATTATTTTTCTTCCACTGTGCAGTTAACACAGTCATACATCACAGCTAATGAATGAATAAGCAGTGTATAGACTCTGTAATTTAATTTTCTTCCTTTAAGTCCCTTTTTTTGGGGGGGGGGTATGTTGCTCTTGACTATTTTAATCTGCACCCTGGAATCGGATTGGATTTCTTAACTTGCCTGGGTTTGTTGCAGAGATGATATAGCTAGCCTATATTAACTCTTCCTTTCATGATGAAAGTCACTTAATGAAAACCAGTTAACAAATACATGAGTACTTTTGAGTTCAAGATTGGTATTTCTGTCTGTAGGACTTTTGGTCTGGCCTTTGTACTAACATCTAGTGTTTGTCTTGTTTTGACTAATTTCCATGCTCAACAACAACAAAAAATCAAATGATCTCTTTAGCAGTGCAAAGTCAAGATTGCTAGCTGTTATGTGAGCATGTTTTTTTTTTGGGGGGGGGGGGGGTAGAGAATCAAATTTCCTAGATATGAGCATCAAACCTACATGACTGTCCTGCACAGACCTGAATGTACATTTTAGTTATGTAAGCACCAGCATCAGAATTAAGCATGCAGACAATCTGGCACCTACTGAACTAAAGGTAAAATGCTGCTGTTTGGAATCTTCACAATGAAATGTCATTTGAATAAAGAATAGCATGTTTCTCTTTGCTGAAAAGCTCTATTACATGGGATTACTCATGTTGTTGACGGAAACCAAATCTTATGCATTAGACTTGATAAAGCACAGCTTTATTGCTTTCCGTGGACTATATTATGTATGTATTTCAAGGCTGAAATACAATAGCATAACACTAGTACCATCCTGTGCTGTTTTAAAGCAAATAGTATCTAATTTAAGCGTGAAAATATGGAACTTATTTATTTCCCTTCTTTGTTTTTACCATTAGTTTTAACAGGTCCTTAACAGTGTATGGCAATTCTAAATCTCATTAATAATCTCATAAGATCTGTTCCTAATGTGTGTGTACATGATTCTCTCTCTCTTGTCAGTCTTTCATTTTAAAAATAAAACTACCAACTCCAAAAGTCCAAGAGTTCCAAATTTAGTGTGCAATATATTTTTTGAACCTGCACTCCATTTTTGAACTGTTGCCTGTCAACTAAATATAAGCAAGACTGTTATTTAAAAGAGAATTTCAAGCTGCTGTCAATAGAGACTGACACTAAACCCTACCCGGTACTAACTTGGAAGGAAATTACTATGTAGACTGTTAAAAGGTCAGAGGCTGTGGCTACCCATACAGCTTGCCTCAAGATAATGAACACAGGCCTCAGCCATATATTGTGGCTTTCCAAGCATGTAATAGCTCCACTGTGGCTTTATAGTGTCTGGAAGGCTGCACTAGTGCATCAGGTCCTTTGGGTCCTGCCATGTGCTGCCAGTATACCACATTCTTGGAAGATCAAATGTTATGCAAGTCTGGCCTCCATTATAAATTTCTGTGACTATATGAACCATTTCCCTCTCTTATATAGCAAAGTAATCAAGGTCTCTGCTGAGCGACCTTAGTGTCAGGCCACACAACAATGTGGATACATGTCAGTATATCACTCTTAGTCTACATGCAAGATGAACAAAGTTTTTACAAAAGATGTAGAATAATAAATGTGCTGGATAGTACTATACGTGCATTGACTGGCTAACAACAGGCTTCCAATCTTTTCCAGTGCCAATCTGTCCAAACAGTACCAGAGGTATTACATGTTTCACCACAGAGAAACAAAAATGTAACTAAAAGAATACCACACTATACTGCTATTATTCCACTTTTACTGCTATGGCTGCCTCCTGAGGCATTCTGGGGTCTGTAATTTAGTGAGACCTAAGAGCTCTCTGGCTGAGAAGTCTAAATCCCCTTCCCTAAATTGCAAATCCCAGAATGCAACAGAAGCTAGCCATTGCAGTAAAAGTTGAATAATAGCCCTATAACAGTGTAGTGTAGTATTGTCCTGTGTCACAATAACTAGTGTTTTATACAGACTGCCAGAAATAATCCAGTGTGTGACCACTTTAACTGTCCTGGCTCAGTGCTAAGGAATCATGAGAACTGTAATTTATTGTGGCACCAGAGCTCTCTGACAAAGTAGGCTCAATGTCTCAGGAAAAAAACCTAGAATTTCCATGATTCCCTAGCACAGAGCCAGGACAGTTAAAAGTGGCCTAAAACTGGATTATTTCTGGCAGTCTGTATAGGCCCTAAATTTCTAAGTTTTGTAATTAATGTAACAGATGTGTTGATCTGTTGCTCTCAATGTTATCACTTGAAGTTAAAATGTGTGTGTTCCTTCATGTCACCTGTCAATTTATGACAACCCCATGAATTTCATAGGATTTTCTTAGGCAAGGAATATGCAGAGGTGATGTTGCCAGTTTCTTCATTGATAGTTATTTAACAGTATTTAACCAGTCAGTGCCTTAATCTGAAAACTGGTGTATCATTGGTTCACTGCTTTTTGTTTTTTGAGTTAGTTTGGATTGATCTCTCTATATCAAATATAAAATTATCAAGCTGCCTATGGAAAGGATTATGTAGCAAGAGAAGCACTGACTTCTAGTTCAGATGTGATCTATTTTGGATCTAGCTGTCTTGAGGAGAAGGATGCTTCTCTTGCAAGTTTTTTTTCTTTGCTCCACTGTAACTTCTCAAGTTGTAATATTAGCCCTCTGCCATGCACATTAAGTATAGGTAGTGAGCAGATTTATTTGACGCCTCCTTGCACCAGGACTAGGCTTTCTTGAAACTTAACTGATAGAATGGCTGGGTGTCAAGATGTTAAAAGTATGTAAATTAAATTTAGCCTTTAATACAAATATGTGTCTTCCTCTTTATTTTCCACAGACTGACTGGAAAGGAGTTAAATAGAAGCATGTATTTCCATGTATGATGAAACGTATGACTCAAAAATGGATATTTGATGTCTATTTCAGTGATCTGAAGCTGATTTGGATCATTAAGGTAAACCACCTCTTAAGAACCTTTAAAGGATTGTTTTACTTCTTTAGAATACGATAAAAATCATGTTTTGAATTTGTGCTCGGATGGGATGGAGAGGGAGATTCCTTTAAGAATACAGTAAAAGGTTAAGGTAAGTGGTTGGTAGTGCGATGTTAATGTTGACAGAGGAGGGGACAGGCTTAGTTGCATGGGATTTGGTTTAGAAAATGAATAGCTGCAATGCATTCATAGCAGTCCAGTTTACTGTGAATTTGCTTTCATTGTTCTTCGAACACTCTACTTCTCTTACTTCTTCCAGTTCTTCTTCTTCTTCCAATGAAACCCATATTAAGGGTTTGAACATGTAACCCAAAACCTATACAGTGTGACAGTAATGTAAGATTATGTCAGTACTAGTTTTAATTTAACCATGTATGCATACTGGATGCAAATTTGCATTTCAAATGAGTCACATCTTATCTTGGAGTAGGGGCAAAAAAGATACTCCTGCTGGAGGTTTTCCCAGGAAGCGGAGACAATTGTGGTGATAACAGAAAACAATATCTCACAGTTGTGATAAAAAAGGCTTTTTAAAAATAACGGCCTCACACTTTCATGATAGTATGAAAAATCTTGCTGTTATTACCTGCTGATTGACCAGCAGCAAGTGAAATAACTGATTTATCATTATGAAATCTATAGTGCTAGTAGAAGGTGGTAAAAGCAATTTACAGTAAAAATGTAAACATAAACAAGCAACAGTATCTAATAAAAGAAGAAGCAGGGTCAAATTCTTTTATAAATAATGTAATGATTCAAAAGAATACCTTTTTTTTGGCTGATCTTTTTTTATGTTTACAAAAAAGCTGTTAGAGCCAAAGATAGATAGATAGAGAGAGAGAGAGCTCTCTCTCTCTCTCTCTCTATATATATATATATATCTTTGGCTCTAACAGCTTTTTTGTAAACATAAAAAAAGATCAGCCAAAAAAAAGGTATTCTTTTGAATCATTACATTATTTATAAAAGAATATATACACATACATATATATACATATACATATATATACACATACATATATATACACATACACACACACACACACACACACACACACACACACAGAATTCATAAGTTATTCAGATACCAGAGGAGAAATATTTGGAGAAAGAGATATCTAGTGAATCATAAAATGCTCAGTGATTGAAATATTTGTGGATTTCAAATGGCAGCTGAGTACCTACATTCTCCTTCCAATTATATCATAAACAACTGCATATGCTAAAATGTATCTTTGGAGGTGTTTTGTGATGTGTGTGGCTGGTTTTTTGTTTGTTTGTTTGGTTCAGAATCTTTTTTCCTCACAAAAGTTTATGTGAAGTCTTTTGAAAGTAACATTGTGCTCTTTAATGACTTGGAGTGTGAAGTATTTTTTCTATAATCTATATAGGAACTTGATTTTTAAATTAACTATTGAACATTGACATAGGACTTATGCCCATTGATTCCATTGGGTTTAATGTAACCACAACTAAGCTTAAATCCACCCTATTGTGATTAGATGAGTAATCTCACTAAGTTCTGGTTGACTTTGTAGTTTACTAGCTGGCTTTAAAAGGTCAGTTTCCCTCCACAACTTCTGCCTCATAAGATAATTCAAAGGTTAAAATGTTGTGTTCTCAACAAAAAATAAGTCACTAATATTTTTAAATATTCTAGTTTCTCTGTGAATCCTAAATTCATTTTATATTCTAGGCTTGCAACACTGTGAAGTCATAGTGTGAATATGGGTGAAAAGAAACCAGAACCTTTGGATTTTGTAAAAGATTTTCAGGAATATCTAACTCAACAGACTCACCATGTGAACATGATTTCAGGCTCTGTTAGTGGGGACAAAGAAGCAGAAACTCTCCAAGGTGGTAGGTTAACTACATTGAAATTGCATTTTCACACTGTTTTTGTTGTTGTGTGCCTCATGGCAGGGGGTCAGACTGGAAGGCCCTTGTGGTCTCTTCCAACTCTGTGGTTCTATGATTCTAAGTTGTTTTGACTTATGGTGACCCTAAGGTGAACCTATCATGGAGTTTTCCTGGCACATTGTACAGAGAGTGTTTGCTTTTGCCTCCCTGTGAGTATGACTTGCCCAAGATCACCCAATGGGTTTCCATGGCCGAGCAGGGATTTGAATCCTGATTTCCAGAGTTGTAGCCCAACATTCAAAACCACTGCACCATGCTGGTTCTGTTTGCACACCATTTAAATGAAGGACTGCACAACATCAAGGAGGTGTTCCTTTTGCCTCTCCCAATAATCTGGGATAATTATAAGATGCAGCAATAAAGATGTCACTGTCTTCTTTTTTACAGCAGGGACAGAAGGTGATCAGAATGGACTAGATCATCCTTCAGTTGAAGTTTCACTGGATGAAAATGCAAGTGTATTGGTAGATGGGTTTGAAAGAACTTTTGATGGAAAGTTAAAGTGTCGATATTGTAACTATGCCAGCAAAGGAACAGCACGTCTGATAGAACATATCAGAATTCACACAGGTATAATTGATTGATAATTTCTGTCTAGGTTACGTTGATATCATAACTTGTTATTGCATCGAACATGTATGATGTTTCCCATTCAGGAGATTCACTGCCATATTGGGTTGTTGTTGTTTCTCCCTCTTTTACTTTTACCAGTAACAAATTTCCAAAGTCTTAAAAAGTCTTAAAATTTAAGTGTAGTTTAAAACTAGGAAAGCCAAATTTTATCAAATGGTATGTTTTACATAGTCTAGAGTACTGCTGTGTCTAAAGTAGGGACTTTATTTTAATCTTGCCATGCTAAATGTCCAGCAGGTGATGCCAACATTTCCCAAATGGAAGACATGAACCTCAAAGGTTATTCCATTTGAGATACATTGGATTTTCATCTGCTATGCATTTTAAGTGGCACTGACTTTTGTCTGCATTGTTTTAGCCAGCCAACTTCTCCCTAGGTATTTTCTTGTTCTGCTAGGATGTTTTCCTGCAGAAAACAATTTTTAAATAAATTTTTTTTAAATTGCATTCTTTCAGGTGAAAAGCCACACAGGTGCCACTTATGCCCCTTTGCATCAGCCTATGAACGGCATCTGGAAGCTCATATGCGGTCTCATACTGGTGAAAAACCTTATAAGTGTGAACTGTGTTCCTTCCGCTGCAGTGACAGAAGCAACCTGTCTCACCATCGCAGGCGCAAACATAAAATGGTGCCTATAAAGGGCACAAGGCCTTCTCTTAGTAGCAAGAAGATGTGGGGTGTCTTGCAAAAGAAGACTAGCAACTTGGGGTACAGCCGAAGAGCACTAATTAACTTGAGCCCACCCTCTATGGTGGTTCAGAAGCCAGACTATCTTAATGACTTCACTCATGAAATCCCAAACATTCAGACTGAAGCATACGAAAGTATGACAAAATCAACTGAAACTGGTGGGTTACCAAGAGATCCCCAAGATCTTGTGGTAGATAACCCTTTAAATCAGCTATCTACTTTAGCAGGACAGTTATCTAGTTTGCCCCCTGAAAACCAAAACCCACCCTCCCCTGATGTCGTACCATGTCAAGATGAGAAGCCTTTTATGCTACAGCAGCCTGCTACACCAGCTGTTGTTCCACCTGTTTCAACCAGTATTGCTCAGAACTCTTCTCCCACAAGTCCTGATCCTCGTCCAGTGCATTCTCAAAGAAACTACAGTCCAGTGGCAGGTCCCAGCAGTGACCACAGTGCTCATGCCAGCACCCCAAGCATAAGTAATAGTCAGCCAAGTACTCCAGCTCCAACTCTTCCAGTTCAAGATCCCCAGCTTCTGCACCACTGCCAGCACTGTGATATGTATTTTGCTGACAATATCCTTTATACTATTCACATGGGATGCCATGGATTTGAGAACCCTTTCCAATGTAACATATGTGGTTGCAAATGTAAAAACAAGTATGACTTTGCTTGCCACTTTGCCAGAGGTCAACATAACCAGCACTGACTGCTTCATTTATCTGTGTGTTTAAACACATTGCCATCTGTCTCTTCCTTGCTTGTGGGGAAATTGCTTGTCTGTTCTGAGGAATCCAATTAAGCAATTTAACACTGGAGGGAAACATTCTCAAATGCTGTCATGATCAGCCGAGGACCTTGTTAGTCATGGTGGCATTCCTTATCTGGTTCTTAAAATGAAGATGAGGCTTGTAATGCAGTTACACTTTAAAAAAAATGGAACAGTGCAGCAAAATAAGGACTAAGCTTATAATGTGGATCTTTGGCCTTGTATTTTCCCAATACAGCTTAAAGTTCTCTGTATTAAGCTGTGCCACAAAGTAGCCAGGTAACTTAATTCTGCAACTTAATTTTGTAAGTTACTTAATTCTGTAACTTGGGTGAGTGTCTATGAATGGGTTATCCCTAAACCACTACAAAATCTATTGTAATGCTTAAACAAATTTGTGTTGAAAACAACCTAAAATTTAGCAAAAGGGTAGTTGCAGTGAAGCCTTTATTAAAGCTCCTGTGGCAATAGTGGAAGACAATGTGGAAGACTATAAGAGTAATAATGAGAAATAAAGTATAAAGATGCCCACTTTCCATGACAACTGACCTGTTTAAGAAAGGAACAGTGCCTAGCATTAAATGTCTGTAACTTGTAAAACTGCACAAAAAGAAAACATTAGAACAAAATGGGTAACATTCACACGATGTACTACCTTATCCATGCCTAGTTTTCAGTGCATTACAAATAATTTGATTGCCTTTAAACACTGATCTGTTTCCTGTTTTGCCTTTGCCTTCTGGGTAACAATGTTTTGTTTTATGGAAATGGTGCAGTAAGGAAGTTGTAAGATGATGATAGCCCATACTAAATATGAATGGATTATCTTAACTATGACCAATTAATGCATTTTCTTTTTACATTGTCATGTAAAAGCAGTTGAGAGTCAACATTCCAGACTGTTTGGGATTCTGTTAATACTTCTGAAGTCAGCAAACCAAGAAGTTAATATGAATGAAGAATCATCATGGCTAATTGCAGTAGATCTATTCACTGTAAGAGTGAACATCACTCTAAGATGATAGACATCTGTTCTGCCTTCTTTAAAAAAAAAAAGCTCTAGGAAAATGAATAGGCACTTTAACCAAACTATGCTAGCCAAAACTAGTGCTAGCGTACAGCACAGGAATCTTTAATAATATACAGGGCAAAGCATTTATTTTTCAATGCACTTTTATTGTATATATTTTTTATTTTAAGGAATAATAATGAAGTTATTCTGCAGGCTCTTGCACAATAAGTAAATATGCACATCCAAACTTATTTCAGATGATGCTAGAGTGCATTTATTGAACTGATCTCTATAACTACCTTTGTATGAAGTGATGTTTGGTATGTTTTTCATGTTCAGAATTTTTGGTAGATGATACTTCTTTTAATAGCTGCTTCTAATGGTCAAAATAGAAGTGTGCATTAGAAAAGACTTAAGACATCATTGATGAGTACTGTCTCTGTCCCCACAAAACTGCCCATTTAATGTTATATCTGAGAGTTAAGACACATAGGGCCTATACAGACTGCCAGAAATAATCCAGTTTGAGACCACTTTAACTGCCCTGGCTCAGTGCTAAGGAATCATGAGCACTGTAGTTTATTGTGGCACCAGAACCCTCTGAAGAGAAGGCTCAATGTCTCAGAAAAAATGACAATTCCCATGATTCCCTAGCATTGAGCCAGGACGGTTAAAGAGGTCTCAAGCTGGATTATTTCTGGCAGTCTGTACAGGCTCATAGTGATTTATTCTGAACACTAGAGGTGTCTTGCCCCTTGTTCCCACTGTGGCTCTAAAAAAGCCCTCCTGAGAGGTGAGAAGCATAAGTGGCTGTAGTGAAAAGGGTTTAGAGAAAGTCCTTTTTAGATTAGTGTTCTGTATATGTGTAACTCTATTCTTTCAGCATCCTGATTGTAACATTACTAGTATCAAAAATTCTGGTTTGGTGCAGGTGCCAAATTGCAGAGCCTTCAGTGGTACTGTTTGAAAACCTACTTAGACAGCATGAAGACTCATTAAAGCAGCGAAGAAGTGTCACCTAGGAGCCATAGGCAGTCTCCAAGGTCATGAGGGCCTTTTTTTAAAAAAAATGTGGGAAATGGTCTACTAGGGACATGCAAATCAGAAATCGTTCACATGTTCTTAAAGGGGACCTTTTTTCTGGGAAGTACAGGTCAGAAACATGATGAAATTGCCCCCTCCCCATGTCCATTTCCCCCCCTATGAATTATGATTTTACAACTGTGGACATGGGGTGGCTGTGATCCTCGAAAGTCTCACGGAGAGTCAGTGCAGCTCCCCAAGCCCACTCTAAAGTATAATATACAAATGGGAATTACAGAATGTACACAGATAAGCAGCACAGAGACAGAATAAATTGTTTGGTGGTACTGCTGTGCCTAAACAGATGCGATCAGACTCTTTTTGTATTCAAGTTCTGATTTATTTATTTTTAAGAGGGAAAGTCCTGTGAAACAGCTCTGAGGTCTTGACTTCTTTTTCCAGACTCCCTAAGAATCTTTGTCATAATGTGCAGTGTAATTGCACTGTTTGCATTCTGATACAGAAATACTTTAAACAATGTTCATGATATTAACTTCTGCTTACTTGAAATATATCACTAAATTCTAATTTTGCAGCTCTCTTATGTTGTACATGTTGCAGAAAGTCAAGTTACAAAATTCCTTGAGACAGCATGCCATAATACCAGAGAACCTGTATGTTTTCATTACAGTGCTAGAGATGCTAAACTGAATAACAGCTAAATAAAAAACTCAACAAGAAATGTATATTCTAATTGGGCTACCTATCAATCACCTCGAAATTTCAATAAATGAACAGTAGATACATAAGATACCATAGGACATAGAGATGGGAATTGTGTGGCTTCCAGATGTTGAATTGCAGCTCCCAGCAGTGATAGCTTTACCAAGGATGAAGCATGCTGGGAGTTGGGAAGCAAGCATGCCCATGAAACCATGTCGTGTAGGAGAATGTTCCCATTGTGGTACATTTGAAAATCTTTATTGATAAGTGCTGCTGCATATTTGCTGTATAGTAATAAAAAGACAAAATATGACTACTACTAGTAGTATAGTACTGTAGTAGTTTCTAGTGGCAACTATAGTAGGGAAAGATCATACTTTTCCAATTTGGAAGGCTCAGGGGCCTATTTGTAAAACAGCAAGCTTTTGCCAGGATACATACCCAGATTGTTACGTGTGATAACACCTATTAGAGGTTCAGGGTTATTTTGTGGCATCCCTAAGCACTATTAGTCGAAGGGTTAGTAAGCAAACACACTGCAAAAAAACCCTACATCTAATCTAACCAAATAGGAAAAGGAACAAATGCATAGAGCTACACATTGTTTTATGTTGCAGAAATCTAGAATGCCAAGAAATGCAGGATTATCAGATGTATATACACTGTAGTAAGTACAAAAATCATTTACTGATTTTACAAGGAAAATTAAGGTTAGAACTCAGCATGGTATAGTAGTTTTAGAGATGGATTATAACTCTGGAGACCAGGGTTTGGATCCTCTCTTGGCCAGAGAAAGCTAGTGAATGATCTCGGGAAAGTCATACATTCTCAGCTTCAGGAAAGAAATGACAACCATCTCTGAACAAATCTTGCCAAGAAAATTCTATTATATGGTCACCGTAAGTTAGAACTGAAGGTCTACTCCCACCAATCCAACAACTCAGCACTTGGGCTTATTTATAAGCTCCTCTTTTTAACAAACCACAACTTGGGGATACCATTTTACACTGAGCAGGATGCAAAATTCTACTCTTATGCTTATCCTTATGATATATGATTAAAATAGCCTGTGTGTGTCTCTCTCTCTCTTTTCAAGTTGCCTGTCATACCACAGCAAATAAGGCACTCTGATATCTTCCCCCACTGGTGGGACTGAGGAGGGACCCTCTTTCAGACCATAGTCCTTCCAAGGTATATACTGGGAAAGGTGTCTCCAAGTATTGAAGTCCCACTGGTGGCACAGTGGTTAAATGCCTGTACTGCAGCCACTCACTCATAGACCACAAGGTTGCGAGTTCAATACTAGCCAGGGCTCAGGCTAGACTCAGGCCTGCATCCTTCCAAGGTCGCTAAGATGAGTACCCAACTGTTGGGGGGCAATGAGCTTACAGTTGTAAACCGCTTAGACACCCTATAGTGCGGTATGAAGCAGTATAAAAATGAAGCTGCTTTGCTTTGGGCTTTGAATATAACTTGACATTGAATTCAGACTGGAAGCATATTGGCAGCCAGTCCTGTTTCTTTGGGTCTGTTATTACATTTTCTTAGGGGCAGCCGCATGTAGAGCATGTTACAGCAAAAGGTAAAGGCATTACCTATTGACAAGGTTGTCAAGTCATGTCCGACCATAGGAGTGTGTGTGCTCATCTCTGTTACTAAGCTGAAGGGCCAGCGTTGTCAGAGACTGTGATCATGTGGCCAGCATGATTGCACACAATGCTGCTTACCTTCTCACTGAGAAGTGGTACCTATTTATCTACTTGCATTTGTATGCTTTTGAACTGCTAGGTTGGCAGAAGCTGGGACTAGTGACAGGAGCTCACCCCATCATGCAGCACCCGGGCCTCAAACTGCCAACCTGATGATCTTGCAATCAACAGTCAGCGTCTTAACCACTTGAGCCACTTCATCCCATACAGCAATCTACTGTAGTCTAAACGCTAATTAACTCTTCAGAATAAAATGTAGATTATCATTAGTTCAGTTACTTGTTAGGCTTCTTTTTTCATCAAAATATGAGTCATAGGTTTTCAGGTTAGGTGCAAGATCAGTAAAACTGCTGTGTGCCTTCAAGTTGTTTCTGATGATGTTAACTGCCTTTGCATTGGTCTCAACCCATGGCGACTCTATGCACGAGACATCTCCAGGCCGCCATGTCCTCTACTGCAAACCCATACCTGTGACCTCCTTAATAGAGTCCATCCATCTAGCATGTGTCCTTCCTGTCTTTCTACTTCCATCCACCTTTCTTGACATTATTGTCTTTTCCAATTATTCATACCTTCTCATGATGTGTCCAAAGTATGACAGTCTAAGTCTTGTCATCTTGGCTTCTAGGGATATCTTGCTTGATCTGTTAGAATCATAGAATCATAGAGTTGGAAGAGACCACAAGGGCCATCCAGTCCAACCCCCTGCCATGCAGGAACTCCCAATCAAAGCATCCCCGACAGATGGCCATCCAGCCTCTGCTTAAAGATCTCCAAGGAAGGAGACTCCACTACTCTCCGAGGGAGTGCGTTCCACTGTCAAACCGCCCTTACTGTCAGGAAGTTCCTCCTAATGTTGAGGTGGAATCTCTTTTCTTGCAGTTTGCATCCATTGTTTCGGGTCCTAGTCTCTGGAGCAGCAGAAAACAAGCTTGTTCCCTCCTCGATATAACATCCCTTCAAATATTTAAACACGGCTATCATGTCACCTCTCAGCCTTCTCTTCTCCAGGCTAAACATCCCCAGCTCCCTAAGTCATTCCTCATAGGGCTTGTTTTCCAGACCCTTCACCATTTTAGTTGCCCTCCTTTGGACACACTCCAGTTTCTCCACATCCTTTTTGAATTGTGGTGCCCAGAACTGGACACAGTATTCCAGGTGAGGCCTGACCAAAGCAGAATAGAGTGGCACTATTACTTCTCTTGTTCTAGGACTCATTTGTCTTTTTGGCTGTATGTGGGAACCTCAGCACTCTTCTCCAGCACCACATTATCTCAAATGCATTGATTTTCTTCCTATCATCTTTCTTAACTGTCCAGCTCTCATATCCACACATGGTAATAGGGAATACGATGGCTTGTATGATTCTAACTTTTGAGTTGTATGTCTTTGCATTTTAGAATCTTTTCTAGTGTTTTCATAGCCACCCTCCCCATTCTTAATCTTTTTCTAATTTCCTGACTGCAGTCCCCATTTCTATCAATGTTTGATCCCAGGTATAGGAATTTCTTTGCTATTTCTATTTCTTCATTGTCTAGGTTGAACTTGTGAAGGTCCTCGATGGTCATTATTTTTGTTTTCTTTATGTTCAACATTAAGCCTGCCTTAGCACTTTCTTCTTTGATCTTCCTTAGTAGGTGTTCCTACTACATTTAAAAGTAGTGTTCCTACTACATTTGGTTACCTCATTATAAAGACATTTTAGGAATGGGAGGGCTCCATCATTGATGCAATAAGTTTTCACCTCTATGTACAATAATCTTGGTCCACGTCTTGCTGTGGAAACTTGATATCTATATATTTTTTCAGGACAAAACAAAAATGCAATCCTTCTGATCTTGGTAATAGTAGATCTTTTTATGAATCACATCATGAAGTTTCACAAGGTCTGGCTAGGTTCATATATATTTAAGGCAACAGGTAAAAAGTAAAATCATTCCCATGTACTGTGGTGAAAGGTTTTTCATCCATACTGAGGCTGAGAAAAAATAGGGAACTGGATTCCTTTCCCCCGCAATATGATCTTAGCTGTGAATGAGGCTTGCTCTTGTAACTAGCATAGAAAATGCCAAATCCAAATTACAAAGTATTAATGGAACAAATTTAAATGCTATCCAAAAGAATGTGAGCTTAAACTTTCTGAGGAGCATTAGGCTATACACAACAAAACCATGTCATGATATTTCACTTTAATGTCCACATGTCATACCTTTTTCTAAGAAAAAAGAAAGGAGAAAACCTACTATTTATTTAAATACTTCTTAATAATGCCATCTGCCTCTTGGCTAAATGAAGATGTTACATTTATATTCAATGTATTATTTTGTAGACAACACTGATTTTTTTCATTAGATTTGTGCTTTAAGTCTTCCAAGAACTGCACCTTTAGCTGGTTTAGTTCCTCTGCCAAGCTCTTCATCTCACATGAAGCAAGATTATTGTCTAAGAAACAAGAAACAAAGTTCTGTGGTTTTCATTCTGTATTTACAATGAGAGGAAATGATCAAAAGAGAACCAAGGTAGTAGCCAAAATTTTAAAAAATGCAAGTGTCTTGTAGTTTTTCATCTGCTAGACAGTGAACCCCTTATCTCTTTAGACTGAGGGAAAACAGGTAGAGTTAGCACTGGCAACCCACTTAACCATTCTTAAGTATTAAAATCCAAGGATATTTATATGGGAGAATAAACATGCACTCTTAATCTTTCCGGCTATTTATTGCATGCAGTCACAGATCTATAATCACAGACATTTCAATGTCTAAAGACATTGCTTTCATTACATTGAATCCCTGCTCAGCCATGGAAACTCACTTGCTAGCCTTGGGCAAGTCACGCTCTCTCAGCCTCAGGGGAAGGCAAACAAATCTTGAAAGAAAACCTTGTGATAAGTTTGCCTTAGGGTCACCATAAGTCAGAAACGACTTGAAGGCACACAACAAGTTGAGAGCAGAGATTCTTTCTTAACAGCATGGTTTATCTTTATGAGTTAGGAACATCATATCCTTTAAGACTGCTTACAAGCTTATCTACAACACAGCCTGATGTCTCGTCAGTCTGGCTTTATTTCTTCTCAGCCTATATCTTTCTCTGTTCATTCAGTTGACAGATAAGCCTGAGGGCAGGAACATGTCTAATTAACCATTTGTAAGCCGCTCTGATAGCCTTTTGGCTGAAGAGCGGGGTGTAAATACTTCATAATAACAATAATAATAATGAGCTAGAGTCACTCATACCCAATTTATGTAAGCATCAGTCTTTTCCAATCACAGCAAAGATCTTACATATGATGTAACATGCTGGTACACTTGGTTGTTGGCTTTCCTCAGTTTACCTCAGCCAATATCCTCTAATGTGGCATCTCTTGGGTTCATTCTAGGTCCATGATGGTGAACCTGTGGCATGTGTGCCAGAGATGGCACGAGAAGCCATTTTCCCTGGCATGCAGAGGGCGGGGAAGAGGAGCATTACTGTTCCTTCTACTCCCAGACCTTCCCTGGCCTTCAGCTCCCTCTCCGGAGCAGAGGTACATGCTTGTTCCTCTTCTTCTCTCCTCACCACCTGGGCCTTCAGCTGTCTTTGGAGAGGCAGCTGAAGACCCAGGAGGTTGGGGGGATAAATTCTGCCCCCAGCATGGGTAACACCCGGTGCCGGAAGACCTTTTAGTTTGGGCACTTAGCCCCTAAAAGGTTTGCCACCACTGTTCTAGGTCAATTCACTTTTCTCTCATTACCTCATCACTGTTAATAGGTTGGATTTATGCCCATAACTAAGATCTCAGTGACACACACACACATTCCACAATAGACAATGCTGTCTGCTTTATATTTTATTCTTTATAAACACATTCTTTATATTTTCCAGGTCTAAATTTCTGTAAATCATATCCCATATCAGCATTCATCCTGTATCAGGTATCATCAAGGATGCTTGCAGCAATATGTACATGTTTGAAATGTAGGTCAATTCAAAGCTAACTCTAGAAATGCCAGCCCCCCAAAAGCACCACACACAGTAACGAAACCTTGCTGAGCATACCTTTAGCATTCTTCATTGTTTGAGACACTATTCGCCTGACAGCCTGGTCAGCCCGATGAAGAACGTTGGTTGTACAAATAGCTCGATCCAGTTCCTAGGTAAGAGCAACAAAAAGTCATGCTTTAGATACAAAATTTATGCATTTTATTACAGACATGATTCTACAACACGATTTATGTTTTGAGCATATGAACTTTGGGCATATGTTGTTCCTCTTCTCTTTTTCTCAAGGAAAAACACCTGAAAGTTTTCAATCCTAGAAAGGGGTTTTAAATTCTTGCTTATATAGAAAAACAAGTTATTCAAATACAATGGAAAACTTTACTCTGCCACGAGGTATCAATGACGGTTCATGATTCTCATGGAGCAGACGAGGGATTGTTATGAACAAAGATCTTCTAGAAGGTGCACTCTTTCCTCTGCCTCCCTCTCCCCACCCCCAGAAACCAGCTTGATTTTTTTACTCTCTACCAAGCAGCAACTCCCATTATGCTTGTATGTATGTTACACAGCCACCAAAAAAGCAAAACAAAAAACCAACTACCAGGTGGGATTTTCTACACTATGGAAAAGTTGCACTCACTCTCTTTGCCTTACCTTTTGGACAATGGAATCAAATTGTACTGGCAATTTAAGATGAAGCAATTGACTTTACTATAATATTTTTATTTGGGAACAGAAAATGAATACTTCAAGTGAGCCATAGATTTCTATGTAGAAAACATTGTTTTTCAGGATATAACACAGAATAGGTAACTGTCTAAATTACAGTGTGTGAAAATCTCAAGTGACAAGTATCCATCAAGATCACCTTATTGCCTCCTGTGCAATTCAGTACTATCAAATGTATTCATTATGTAGTGACTCTGTTTATTTACTTACCTTCAGTTCTGTATTCTCTTCCAAGGGTTTGACAGGATTTTCCAAAGCAGCAGATAACAAATCGAGTGTCTGAAGGCTGAACATTTTTAAAAAAAAAAAAGACAGAGAAAACGTTCAAGAATTGAACTGCAAGTGCATGTATACTACATCCACTTGCCAAATGATGGGTCTATTGGTTAGGATTCCACCTAGAGAGCATAGCTTAGACACAAGGCCCCAGGAAAATAGAATGGAGGACACTGAATGCAGTGATCATATTTCAAAACATAACAGAAAGTTGTCGGTTTTTTTTGTTAAGCTATCTTTCCTGCATCCATCCCCACAAAGGTGTTAAACAATTCTCACATTGTCTGTACTAGGTTGTATATGTGTGAGAGAAGTTACTATATATACCTCAAATTCCTTTTTCCAGATTGATTTTATTTCCTATGCATTAATCCTTGCCTTCCTCATATAAGAGAAAGCAGGCACTATATATTAGGAGTAATTTCAGGGATACATGCTGTCCCTAACACTCAGCAAAGCACAAGGCACAAAGAGCTATTTGCAGCTTATGACTTGGGGGCAAAACACAACTGAGCGGCCAGGGGAGTGTTGCCTGGCAGATATGTCCTGTGCTATTGAGAGGCAGATAACAACAGACAGGAAAAGTACTTTACAAATCTGAAGTTCTACATCAGTTCTGCTACACAAATGGAAGTCCGTCTGGCAGATTGCCATTAATATAAATAATTGACTGATGATGATTACATACTTATCTTCCAATGAATACCCTGCACTCTTTAGAATTAGGCTGTTATGCTCCCATGTGTATTTCTCTGGATTTGGGAATTCTATTTTCTGTGCCATTGCATGTATGGTTTCTTCAGGTAATGGTTGTTTCCGCTGGCGGTTTCTCTCCAAACAAGCCCCAACTTGACAGTCTAGAAATAACTGGCAGAAGCCAAGCATGTCTTTAAAAAATAATTAAAATATTTGTGTATAAGATACAGCAATTTTAAAATGCCATTGTTTCATAACGGACAGAAACTTTACACATATTACAAGCCATCTGCAGTACCATGGAGAAAAGTTACATAACTGAAAGATTGATATCTGTTAAATACAGCTATAGGGGAACATCTGCTTAACTATTTGGAGTAAATCTGAAATAATTTCTTTTAACATACTTCTGTGCTTTATGATAGAGTGATCTTAGAAAGCTCAATACAGCAAAATGAATAAAGGACATACTAAACATACATAACACAGATGAAAACCTTCCTTTTCAGACAGGCATTCAAAACAGAAAACTTAATGAACGGCCTGGGATACTATATTATTTTAAATAAATTTTAAACATTCTATCTTCTTTTTTTAATTTTATTGTAGTAGTTTAATTCTGTTTTTACGTATTATTTTTGTATGGTTTTAACTGTATTGTTGTTTTTTTAATGTTGTAAGCCACACTGAGTCCCAGTCCTGGGAGAAGGGCGATATATAAATAAATAAAAGGAACTGTGCAAAGCAGGCGTCAGCAACTGCCGCCGCCACCCCATGACGCTCGACGCCGGCGTGTTGGGCATTCCAAAATTCCCAAGGCCCAGGGAAGAATTTGCACGGCGCACATGCAGGGGGGCGTTCCCAATGCCCCTCGCCCGTGCGCCAGGCGAATTTGCACAGCACACGCGCGGGAGCGTTCCCAAGGCCCGGGGAAGGCCCCCCTGCCCGTGCGCCGGGTGAATTTGCACGGCGCATGCGCGGGGTGTGTGTGTTCCCAAGGCCCGGGGAAGCCCCCCCGCCCATGCGCTGGGCGAATTCGCACAGCGCACATGCGTGGAGGCATTCCCAAAGCCCAGGGAAGGCCCCTGCCCGTGCACCGGGCGAATTTGCATGGCGCACACGCAGGGGGGGCATTCCCAAGGCCCATGCCCATGCGCCGGGCAAATTCACACGGCGCATGTGCGGGGGGGGTCCAAAATGGCACTCCCCACACGCGCATGCATGCACACGTCGTCGTGTGTTGTGCGCATGTGTGGGGGGGAGTGCACGCAAGCGCACGCGCACCCACCCGTGCCATTCCCCCCCGGCAACAAAGGCTGCCAACCCTTGGTGTAAAGTATTAGATATCAAGAAGAAGCAAAACTGTTTAAAAAAGTCTGAAAAAATAAAAAGCCAATTGTCAAGAAAAACTGTTAATGAGGTAAAAGGGAAACAAGGGCAGACAGTGCCAGTCACATTTCTCACTATTAGCTTTGCTGGCCAAGACTGCTAGGAGTTGCATGGTTCCCATCTCTGGTTTAGTGCTTTATGATTAATAACTAGAACTTTGGATTTTACATGGAAAATCCATGAGCCAGCACAAGTAAGTACTGGTGAAACATGAGCCCAGTATCTGGTCCAAATTAGCAGTTATTTTCTAAATTTCATTCAAAAGGTACATATAACACATAATAATGTAACCTGAAGACTACCAGAGCAAGGATTACCGTGTCCAGGCTAGCCCTCCTTAGCAGGGTTGGTAAAAGGCATTCTATACCAGACAGACCATTCGTGCTTCCACAGACAAAACTGGAGTAGCAAGCACTGCAACATAGCAATAGCAGCTTCATTTATATACCGCTTCATACAGCGCTATGTAGTCTCTAAGCCAGGGGTAGGCAACCTTTCCCCTTTAAGGGCTGAGGGACTTCAGCTTCCAAAATCCCAGGAGCTATTGTCCAACATGGGATTATTGGCCAACATGGCTGAGGCTTCTGGGAGCTGAAGTCCCTCAGCCCTTAAAGGGGAAAGGTTGCCTGCCCCTGCAAGCGGTTTACAACTGCCTCCAACAAGCTGGGTACTCATTTTAGTGACCTCGGAAGGATGCAAGCCTGAGTCAACTTGAGCTCTGGCTGGTGAGTGAGTGGCTGCAGTACAGGCATTTAACCACTGTGCCACCATAATGAACCTGATACTTCAGGAAGGAAGCAAGTCCCTTAAGAATTTTCAGTGCTTCCACTGCCTCACAAGAATCCAATTCAAAACTCAGAGATAATTCAGAGATTCATATCCCTCTTCAGGTACAGGTTTCTATTATCATTTGTTCTGCTGAGCCATAAGACTGAGCTGCCAAATATAAAATCAAACTTACGCTGGCGAGCTAACTGGTATACTTCATATCTCATACTCCGATAATAAAAATTGTCATCTAAGATAAAATATATTGGGCTAGGAGAGGTGAAATCTATTAAATATTGACAAGATGCAGAGCCTTCTCTTCCTGCAGATATTAATCCTTGCTCTTTCAAACAGCAGACAAAGCTTTTCCATGTTGTTTCAGTTATGTTTTGAGGAGGAAAATAATGACTTTCTTTAATAAGAGCCTGGAGGAAGAATTCAAGGCACACCAATAATTCATGTCGGTAAAATCTCCAGCTACCCATCTATGAAATAAAAGGGAAAATAATTCAGTCAGATCACAAGGTTTTATCTGCAGCCTGAGAACAAGATCAACAGTGAAGATTTTGGTTTTTTGCTTCAGTGTAAAATGGGCAGCATTTTCCTTTTGCACATTTTAAATCATTTGTAATTCTTTCTGAGAACCATCTATCTATTTCCCTAAGTATAGCCCACTCTAATCAAAACTTCTCTTCCTTATATTTTGTTGGGAATCCCCAATTGACCAGAAGTATGGTGTTACTTGCCTTGCAGAATGTTAGAAAATACTAAAGTAATTTTATTGTTGCAACAGTCATCCCTCTTAAATTCATGCCTAAAATTAATGACTATGCATAAATACTACAAGTTCAGACTGCTGAAATAAAAACCACCAAGAATTTTGTGACACCTTAAAGTTTAACTAATAAGCTTTTATGAACTAGAATGATGAAAAATTGTTCCACAAAAAGTTATATCATAATAGCCTTGAAGGTGTCACAGAATACCCCTAGGTATAGTCCCCCCCCAGCACAAGGGTAATATTTTTCTCCCAACCACTGCACCAGCAAATGCCACCCTTGTGTACAAAATTTATTATTATTAGTTTATTTATCTTTTAGTTTTCTGCCCAAAGGGCCCCAAACTAATGAGCACCATGCTAAAATACAATAAACTAAAACCTTTGTGGTAATGGACAAACATTAAGATCAAAACAGAGGAATAGTAAGAATCAGAAGAATTACTACCAATACTTCAAAGATAATCCAACCTTTAAAATATAAAACTATCATTGTTTCCCTACATACTAAAAATGTGAATGATTTTAAATTCTTTGTGTTGTTGTTAACTGCTGTCAAGTCGACTTTTGACTTAACAGTAACCCTATGAATGAGTGAACTCCAAGTCACCCTATCAGCAGCTCTGCTCAGGCCCTGCAGACTCAAGGCTGTAGCTTCCTTTTTAATTCTACTTTTCTAGAGACTGCATTTCCAATGAAAACCAAGTATTTCAGCTGCTATAACACTATCTAATTTTCTAGGAAAAAAAGGATTCAAGTAATTATTCAGTTAGAAGGCTAAAACTAAGATGATGTAAGACCAGATAGCATCTGATTAACAATGGATCACTGATTGGATCCTTAGTATTTAGATTTATAAACATATTAGCATTTTAACCTACTTTAACAGTGTCTACTCCAGGCTTGTGTCACAGCTAATTCTAAAGGAAAAGGTATTAAGGTATTTGTTTAACAACTGATTAAACCTGAATTCAACTGGAAGTACATGCATCCCTCGTGGTTCACAGACTTCCCATTCATGTCCCTCAGTTTTTTGCGAATGGGAAGCCACGAGCGACAAAATGGTATGCGCACCCGAAGCAACGTGCACAGGCATGTGCTGTCATTTTACTCAATGGGTCCCCAATATTCACGTTATTTCCTGTTTGTGGGGGTGGGTGGGTCCGGAACGGATCCCCTGTGAACAGGGAGGGACAAATGTACTCAAAACATAAAATGACAATGACTGTAATACCACAACATAAAGTTTACTGGTGGGAGATCAACCCTGCTACCATTCTCTGCATGTTACTATATTTGCACTGAAAAAACCCAGTGGTTAGGTGCAGATCTTTCACTAACTGATGAGACTAGCATTAACATATTGACCAATAAAAAGTAGAAGGAAGCTACTAACCGAAGATTGCTGTTCCTCCTGTCCCAAGCTTGCCTCTGTTTGGCTGAATGCCTCCATAGGAATGAGATCATCATAAGTAAGAACAACACACTGCCATCCTTTGTGCTTCCTTAGCAACTGACTCAGCACCTGCCCTGTTGTTGTTTTACCTGCTGCTGGTAAACCACAAAGCAAACACAGTCCCAGCTGATGATTTCTGCCATTCTGCAGCTGTTGTGCCATGGGCCTTGCACTCCTGTGGAGCATCCACTTCTGTGATACCAAGGAAATGACAGCATCAAGTTCTGTGTTTGCACACCGTCCACTAAGACTATGTGTATGCACTTAGAAACAGATACTCTCTTCTTTCTGATGAGACAGTGTAGTAAAGTGCTTTGTCTGGATACCAGGTTTCCTGACAGTAACCAGTTACTTTTTTTTCTTGTTAGAATTGCAGAAATGACAGGAACTCACAGAAGGCAACAGAGAAATCCAGGATTATATTGCTGGAGACATTTACAAGAGCTATGTCAAAAACATGGGGTCGGGGGGGGGGGGAGCAAAGAAAGATGTGTTAAAACACCAAGAATTAAACAATAACAATTAACTGCACAAATATTCAACCCACTTTAGGTTTTAACTATTAAACCTACCCAGGTTCATTGGCTGCATTCACAAAGGTTGAGATATTTTATTTGCAAGTATTATCCACAGAATAAACACTGCTAGTGCCAAGTTTCCAAGTTCACCTTGATCTCTAATAGTCTGTTTATATTCTCTTTGCAAAAATGTAAAATTTCATCTGTGTAACTCTTGGGCTGAGACAACAGAAAAGTGCTGTGATGCAAAGTGTTTCAAAACTGATCTGAACTCAATCATTAGTCTCAACTAAACTGCTCCAATGAGAGGGGGACAATTTAGCAAAGTAAATAAGTTCCAATAGTTTCAATTACATGAGTTGGAACTAACAATTAGATTAAGGCCAAATTACTACAGTCAGCAAACTTAAAGGGAATACCTCTCTTTAACAAACGAGAAGAGTGATTTAATAAATGCCCTGCCTAGGCTTAAGAAACTAAACCAGTGTGATATTGTGGTTTGAGTGCTGGACTACAACATTGGAGACCAGGATTCAAATCCCACTCAGCTATGGTAAAGTGCAAAGATACACAACTGAGTACTAAAGGGTAAATTGTCCAAGCCACTGTCTTCCCCATCACCATGTATGGATGTGAGATCGTCAGCGAAAAAAGCTGATAGAAAGAAAATCAACTCATTTGAGATGTGGTGCTGGAGAAGAGTGCTGAGGATTCCACTGTCATCCAAAAAGACAAACAAATGGGTCCTAGAGAAGATCAAGCCAGAAATCTCCCTGGAGGCCAGGATGACCAAACTGAGGCTATCGTACTTAGGATACATCATGAGAAGGGAGGACTCACTGGAAAAGGCAATAATGGTGGGAAAGGTGGAGGGAAGAAGAAAGAGAGGAAGGCCGCATGCCTTCCATTAAGGAGATCACTAGTATGAGTTTGCAGGACCTAAGCAGAGCAGTGGAGGATAGGGGGTCTTGGAGATGTTTCATCGAAAAGGTTGCCATGGGTCAAGATCAACTCGAGGGTGGTTAACAAAATGCTTGGTTTAGGGCCTAAATACCCTAAAGGCACCAGATCCCATCTGATCTTGGAAGCTAAGCAGGGTCAGCCCTGGTTGGTACTTGTATGGGAGACCACTAATGAATACAGATGCTGTATAGGCTATATTTCAGAAGAAGGAACTGGCAAAACCACCCCTGAGTTTCCCTTGCCTAAGAAAACCCTATGAAATTCATAGAGTCACCATATGTTGACAGGCAACTTGAAGGCACATACGCATACGCATGCTTGAGAGTAGTTAACAACGACAATAAAAAATTGGCAAAATCAAGGTTTGCTTTTTTGGAATATATATCTATTTGAGTATTTTCAAGCCATGGATATTTGAATCTGTGGAGGGGGGATCAGTGGATACCGAGGTCTGACTGTATGATTTCCTCACCAAGCCACTGTATTCGCCATCACAATGTATGGATGTGAGAGCTAGACAGTAAAGAAAACGGATGAAAAGAAAAATTCATTTGAGCTGAAGAGTGCTGAGGATCCCGTGAACAGCCAAAGGGACAAACAAATGAATCCTAGAGCAGATCAAGCCAGAAATTTCCCTGGAATCCAAGCTGAACAAACTGAGGCTGTCGTACTTTGGCCATATCATAAGAAGACAGGACTCATTAGAAAAGATAATAATGTCAGGAAAGGTGAACAGAAGTAGAAAGAGGAAGGCAACATGCTAGATGGATGGACTCAAGGAAGTCATGGGTCAAAATTTGCAAGAACTAAGGGCCTTTGCAGACTGCCAGAAATAGTGCAAATTCAGTCCACTTTAACGGCCCTGACTCAGTGCTAGGGAATCATGGGAATTGTATTTTTTTCTGAGACACTGAGCCTTCTCTGTCAGAGAGCTCTGGTGCAACAATAAACTACAGTTCCCATGATTCCCTAGCACTGAGTCAGGGCCGTTAAAGTGGACTGAATTTGCACTATTTCTGGCAGTCTGCAAAGGCCCTAAGAAAAATAGCAGAGGACAAACAGCCTTGGAGATGTCTCATCCACAAGGTCGTCATGAGTCGGGGTCGACTCAAGGGCAGTTAACAACAACATAAAATGGAAAAATCAAGATTTGTTTCTTGGAATTAAAGATACACACAAAAACACACACACTCTATATGTATAGAATGGTGTGTATATGTGTGTGTATATATATATTGTATTGTGTGTGTGTGTGTGTATAATATAGTGTATGTGTATACGTATAGAGTATATATACATATAGTATATATGTGTACGTACTGTGTGTGTGTATATATATATATGTAGCACTTATATAGTATATAGTGTGTGTATATATGTATATATAGTGTATATATGTGTGTACATATATATATATATATATATAGAGAGAGAGAGAGAGAGAGAGAGAGAGAATGTATATGTATATTGTATTTTCAAGCCGTGGATGCTTGGGTCGGGGGGGGGGGGGAAATCAGTGGATGCCGATGGCCGACTGTATGGTTTCCGCGCTGGCCTGTGAAAAAATGGAAGCCATGGCCCCTCAAGAGCCTCCCTCCACCCAAAGCCCCTCAGAACCGCCAGCGACGACGGGCGCCATAGGAGAAGCCAAGCTCACCCACCCGCTTCTGCTGGAGCTCCGAGATCCGTACCTTTCGCCCGCTGTTCCCGGCTTTGCCAGAGCCTTCTCAAGCATCGAGATAAACTCCCTCCCCTAGCGCCGCTTCAGACGCGCTAATATAACGGCCCGCCCGCCATTTTGTCCCTCCCACCTCTTCCTCACCTGAAAGGACGCTAGAAGAGCCAACGAGTGAGCCTTGCTAGAGCGTCTCTCCCTCCTCGCGCAGTCTCTCTGCTGAAACCGCAGCCGCCATTTCTCTCTCCCGCCCAAACATCGCGATAGCTTGGGAAATCCCGCCCAGGGCGAGATTTGCTTTCCAAGCGGCCTTTGGCGGCGCTAAACTGGGGAATGTGAGGGTTGTGTTGGTATAGATTCCGTCTACACGGTAAAAATAACTTCACTTTGGCACCGCTTTGAGTGGTGTGGCTCCATCCTGTGGAAATCTTGGGATGTGTAGTGTCACATGGTCTGTAGCCGCGATTCACAAAGATTGGTACTCCAGGTGTTTTTTGGACTCCAACTCCCAGAAGCCTTAGCCAGCCTGGACAACAGGAATTCTGGGAACTGAAGCCCAGAACACCTGGAGAACCAAAGTTTGGGAACCACTGATCTATAGCCTTCTCTGCTCAAGAGCGCTGGTGCCTCACAGAACTACAAATCCCAGGAGTCTGTAGGATGGAGCCATGGCAATTAAAGGGGTATCTAACTGCATTATTCCTTCAGTGTAGATACACCCATATTCCTCCACCTCACTCACCTTGGGGCATCCTGTGAAACTACAGTTGCCAAAGTGAAGATTGGAGAAGGCTTCTATGCCTTTAATGGTTGCAGAGAAGAAGGAATTTTCTCTCATGCACGTGTGTGTGTTGTTTACATTAAAGACCTTTCCGACTGGGGTTTTCTTGGCAAGTTTTCTTCAGAGAGGGTTTGCCATCGGTTCCTCTGAGGCTGAGAAAGTGTGACTTGCCCAAGGTCATCCAGTGGGTTTCCATGTTGACAGGATTTCAAACCCTCATCTCCAGAGTCATAGCCCAGTGCTCAAACAACTGCACCACACTGGCTCTCAAAACATTGTTGTCGTGGGTCTTCAAGTCATTTCTGACTTATGGCAACCCTAAGGCAACCCTTTCCTGGACCTTTCTTGGCAAGATTTATCCAGAGGAGGTTTGCCATCAACTTCCCCTGAGGCCAAGAGAGTGTGACTTGCCCAAGGTCACCCAAAAAATCCATCAGTGATACCTTTATTGGCCAACCAAAATGCACAATATACTTGTTGCAAGGTTTCGAAGCTCCATGGGCTTCTTCATCAGGCAAGATGTTACAAACCAAACAGGAGAAAAACAACTGGAGATGTTAGTCAGATGCCTACATGTTGTTTCAGTCTTTAGTTAATATAGTATATGGTGGGGAGGATATCTTTTGTAGGCAGGATCCTCCTCCTTCTGGCCCTGTGGCTATAGGGAGATTTGCAAAGTCCAGGAAATTTACAATCTGTTTGCATCTCAATAGGGACCCATGTCCAGCTGGTATTTGAACCCTTGTCTCCAGAGTCCTAGTCCAACACTCAAACCACTAAACCATCCCTAAGACCATTCGAGTTTTTCCTCTAACAATCCTACCTGGAAGTATTAGGAAAGAGTCAGAATGTCAGCTGCAAGCCTTGGAAAAATAACTTTTTAAAAGGTTTATCACTTCCTGCAATTGAGAGATTCTGGGAATCATAGGCCTGGAGTTATTCTTTTCGGTCTCATTCTCCCAGAAATGCCCATCTATTGGAAACTTTACTTACTTTTACTGTTTACCTGTAAGCCTTCAACTTCACATATTTACTTTTATTTCTCAACAATAGCAGCAATAAAAATGGCAATACAACATACTGGGCAATATAAGGCAGAGGTACACTGGGGAAAAATATTCCCCCGCCAGTCCCAATCTTGTTTTTCATTTCTCTGAAAGAAAGGAATTGATGGCATGATGTCCTCTACATGTTCACGATATTATGACCACTAGGTGCTACTATTGCACTTGCAGATACAGTTATGGAGATTTACATTCTGATGACTGGCCAAGTATAATTTTGTTTTGATACAATATTTCCTAGTAGGTTTTGAAGTCATATATTTTGTTTTTCTTGAAAAAGTAAAAATGGCCTTTGCTTATTATGGGGTGCAGTTTTAGTTTCCCAGGGTGTTAACCCTTTTAAAGGAATCAAAAAATATGCATGTATGAAAGTTGAATTTGTTAAGAGTCTAGCTTTCATTAACAGAACAACAGAAGTGTAGGTCAGACTATTATTTTAAATCCGTCTTCCTAAAGAATAAAGACTGAGGGCCGATGCAGACTGGCACTTTAGGCTGGTCTTGGGGTGGAGTTGGGGTAGGACAACCGCACGCCGGCTGCCCCGACTCCACGCGCCCGACCATACGGTGCGCAGTGTCAAGGTGTCCCATTGGCGCAGAGTGTGCACACACTGAGCCAAAGGGGCGCAAAAGAGCCACCATGGTGGGTCTAAGGGCTGCTTTTTGCTGCCCCAAAAAGAAGCGGCATTTGCCTGCTCTTTGGAGGATGGCAAAAAGGAGGATCAGGGCCACGGCTCCTAGGGGCGGCACAGAGCCGCCCCTTCCGGGCTGTCTGCATTGGCCCTTACTCAGAAAAACAACGACAAACATGCAGTTTGTAGTTTTAAAAACAAACAATAATGGCTTTAATAAATATTTACATAAAATAACTTAAACCTACTCTAACTGGTGATGGTTTGGGTAAAGAGAAATAAATCTCACCATCTTTTAGATAGCAGGAAGATGGGACAACTGGCTGCTTGAAGTAGTTTAGAATCTTGGGAGAGAGCTGTTAAACTGTCTCCAAGAGTGCTAGAAAGAATGAGAAAGAGAGAGGGAAGTTTCTATCTATATAAGGAGAGACAGGAGAATGTAAATATGTTCCAACATTTATAGAAAACAGTAGAAAGATCCAGGACATTACCCTTTCCCCCTTTTAAAGCATAATCATCTGTTTCTTTCACACATATACAGAGCAAAAACATTTTCTTTTTCAGACTCAGGTCTTGCTTTACTGGTAATTTGTGATTGTTTAAAAAATGTTGGTTTCTTTGATTTGTTTTACCCCAGCTTTCTTCATAAGCAGTTACACAAGAACTAAACAACATTACGCAGTTAAAGCCACAAATTACAAATAACTAAATCACATCTTAAAACACAAATTGTGCATATCTATCTTTAAAAATATCTGAAATAATAAATTATCAATATTTGCTGAAAGACAGCAATAATAATACAGTAGTGGTCCAGGACAAATAAAATATTCACTTATTCCCTGAAACCTTATTTCTTACTTGCCTCTCCCCATGGATCAAAGTGGGGGACAACAACAATTAACACATACATCAATTAAAACACATATCAATTTAAATGGATAAATAAACTGTACACATATTTAAAAAATTAAATATGTTTCCAATAGATGGGCATTTCTGGGAGAATGAGACTGTATATCATGTTTTTAACTGATACCTGAAAGATGCAGGAACATAATGAAGGATCTGGCAGAATTGAATTCTATAGTGAGTGCTACCACTGAGCAAATCCTGTTACTTGTAGTAGCCTAGACTACTTCATGCTATTGTTATGATTTTGGGCTAAAGTGAAAGAATGAGCTGAACTATCTGCCTTATTGTCTGATTGCTTAAATGAATTACTGTAAATTATCTTTGCCTGAGTTTGGCAGAGTAAGTAAAGAGGGCAAGTAGGTATGAAGGACAGATTGGTGCAATAGTTTTAATGGAGGGTTGTTAAAATTAAGATGGGGGTTAGTTAGGAATCTCCAATCCCACTATGCTATTCCCATCCAAATTATTGACACATCTTTAGAACTAATAGATTAGTGTCTTTTGTAGGGCTATTTTGTGATTGATTGATTGTTGTGTACCTTCAAGTCATTTAGTTGACACATAGGAGATTATTGCACTACAAAAAAAAAGTGACTTGCCACAGACGGGATACAATCACTTTTTTTCAGAGTAATCGCTGATGTTATCACACAGATTGCAACCCAGCTACATCCTTGGTCCCAGCCACGCTTAGCTGGCCATTTTTCTAAAACGGGAGCTTGCTGTTTTGGAAAAGCGGCCAGATAAGCATGGCTGGGACCTGGGATGCAGCTGGGTTGTAGTTGCCCGGTGGCAGCAGCAGCGATTTACACGTGATAACATCAGCGATTAATCTGAAAAGCAACTAACCCATTGGGAATAAGTCACTTTTTTTGTAGTGCGATAATCTCCTACAGCGAACCTATCATGGGATTTTCTTGGCAAGTTTCTTCAGAGGGGGTTTCTCACTGGCATCCCCTGAGGCTGAGAGAGAGTGTGACTTGCCCAAGGTCACCTAGTAGATTTCTATGGCCAAGCAGGAAATTGAACCCTGGTCTCCAGAGTGATAGTCCACCACTCAAACCACTACACTATGCTGGCTCCTAATTGATTGATAGCTGTATATCATCTGTCATCTTCTCTTCCACTTAAGGCTGCAGTCCTATACACATTTACCTAAGTCCCATTGAACTCAACAGTTAGAAAGATATAGGATTTCACTCTAAATGAGCAAGGAGCATATCAAGGTCTATGGAGTATGCTCACACCCAAGGGGGAAGGCGGTGGCCTGGATTTTGAACAGTGAAAAACTCTTGAAAGACATGGAAAATAAGGATGTTCAAACTTACTGAGTGAAGAAACTTTCTTTTTAGGTATGGAAATTCTGGAGGTTAAAGTAATGGAGTGTGGAAGGACAACTAACACAAAACAGCACAAAAAATAACACAAAATAGCACAAACAAGGGGGAGAACAATACGAGGGGATTTTGGCATGCAAATGCTGGAAGGATTGCATGATAAATCTAAATAGACAACGGAATTTTGAGATTCTATACTTTAGAAACTAAACACTAGTCCTGCTACTATTCCAAAAAATATTAGGGATTGGGATGCCAAATTATTGGTATGTTCCTGAGTGATTATACCTCCTGAAGATCCTTCTGCTCCACAGATGACAGCACAAGTGAGAACTGTAACTTGCAAAATGCTGTTTTCCAGGATGTTTGATTTCATTCTTCCACCACCATCAGGAAGAATTCGGATATGTTCCATGATTTTATTTTATTTTATTGCAAAAATATGGATTTCACACAAGTCTGTTGCTGCCTTCCTTTTCTCCATGAATGATGCTATGTGACTGGAGAAGGATAGGCACTTAAGAGATAGTTTCTTTATTAACTTTGGAGAAAGCTTGTCACATCCAATAACATCTCAAAATGGTTTATAACAAAGCATCAAAATATACAAGTCAGAAATCGAAATGTATATACAGTACAAAAACATCAATTATATATACAAATCTCTATCAATCAAAACATTTAAAATAAATATTGAGAATCACTTCTCGTTTTTGACTTATGGTGACCCTAAGGCAATCCTTTTCTTGGCAAGATTTGTTGAGAGGAGTTTTCCCTTTGCCTTCCTTTAAAGCTGAGAGAGTATCACTTGCCCAAGGTCAGCCAGTGGGTTTTCATGGCTAAGCAGGGATTCGAACTCTCCAAAATCAACACTCAAACCACTACATCATACGTACCATTTTCATGATACATATATTATAATTTCTATTCTGTTTTCAAGGTAGCGTATACATACAAAATATCTACAGATGGGGGGATATTTTTTTTACCCTTTTTGAAAATGAAATAGATTAAGATGGAATTTTTATTAAGAGGACTTGTACTACTACTATAAAGAATAGGGATAGGTTTGCCAATATTTTAATGTCATTGTGGAATCAGAAGGCAAGCCTGAACACCCACCCTTGAAAATCCTGTTCCAAAGGTGACTTAAGACCCCTGGATTCTTAGTATTGGTATCATGAATGACCTATTTAAGACTGCAAGTAATGACTGTGTTTTCATCAGCCAGATGGGACTGATTTTCCACTCTAAACAGTGTCACTTTTAAGCTGTCATGACTAAGTATTCTGTTCTGTTATTTTTATGAAAACTTCACCACACATTATTTATTGAGCAGAAATACTGAAAGCAGTATTATGAAATAAACACATTTCTATTATCATTTTTAAATAATGCAAATTAAATGGCAAGATGTATTTTTATTATTTCTTTTACAAAATTGTTCAAAAGGCTTCCACTTAAATATAAGATTCTGTAACACGTTTTCCTGCAAGTATTACATAGTGATTTGTGCAAAACTGCAAATAAAATTGTTATACATTAGAAAATCTATTGGTAAAACAGTACCATTATTCATTTGATATTTGTTAAGTAGAGTCTCATATTCTCTAAGCAGTGCTTATTTTCCTTCATCTAAGAAAAAGAAGCTAAATGTGGATATTGACTTTCTAAGACTGTAAACATTAAAAATCAATATTGTGCATAGATGGTTAGACAACGTGACTTTTAAGCAGCACACTATTCTTTGTTCCTGTGTGCACTAAGGCAAGTAAAACTGGACACTACCACTTTCCCAAAACTTTAGCTGTCTGTCCCTGGATACCTGTTTCAGGGCACTGATCTGCTGATTAGGGGGAGAGATATCACAACATCCATTGGGAAAGTGCTAATACAGAACTACTGCCTCAATTTTTTTTAGTCTCAAGGCTTTTCCTTCATTAGATTTCTTTCACAGTTTGGTTTATATTTGCAGCAGCTGAATTCAAAGGAATAATTATTCACAGAAAATCTGGCATAAATCCCACTGTTAATGTCAAATTAAAGTAGACCCAACTGAATAAATGGGAACTTGCTAACGGGGGCGTCCAAGACGCCCTGCGACGGTGCGCCGCGGGACTGGAGCAGTCGCACCGCGGCGCACCGTCGGCGCCTCTGAAAGGAGCGCAAAAATTGCGCTCCTTTCAGAAGTCAGTGAAAGTGCGCCCTAAAAGCGTCGTGCGCACTTTCACTGACTTTTCCGCCGCAGCGCGTGCGGTCGCTGCGGCGGGAGGTTGTCCCCGGAGCGCCGGACGTGTGGAGGGCCGGCGGCTCTGAGGACGACCTCGGGAAGAGGAAGGGGCGCCGCACGTGCGGCTGCCCCTCCTCTTCCTTGCCTCGGAGACGGCTCAATAAGCCGTCTGCCGAGGCCCTAAGCCATCATTTAATGTAACTTCCATTGATTCAATAGGTTTACTCTAACTGAGACTATAAACATTGGATTTAATCATTTGTGAGTCAAAGCAGATATGAGTTAAACACATAATGAAAAATCAGTTTCTAACATCATTGCAGACACTCCCACCTCTCCAGTTTTCTTAAGGATCACAGCATATAGGGAACAAGTTTAATCTTCCTTCACTGGGACTGCAGAGTTTGTTAAGTGAAGACTTAACCCTTTCATCCCTTTCTATGGTCTTGATAAACCTCTGCACCAGCATTATTAGGAAGCCTCTCACTAACAGTGTATATATGCTGGGTCAGCTGTTCCCCCCCCCCCCACTGGAACCATAGGGATTACATCTCCCTTCCTCCCTCTCTCTGCTTACTATTCATGTTTCCAAAATGACATGGTTTCTAATGATGCCTTTAGGAGCATTACTGTGTTTGCAGACAGGCATTATCTGTATGTGATCAGAGGACCATACAGCTATTACAAGTAGTCCTATAGACTTCTCTTGCCAATCTACTATTTTTGAAAGAATCCCCCCCCAAAAAATGTGAGATATTTTAAAGTTAAATTACTAAAAACCACAGCAGTCTTTTGCAATTAAAATGAGGTTTACCAACATGTGTGTTGGTAAAAATAATACTTTTAAAAAACATTTCACTGATTTAGCATTGGCACATATTCCTAGTACACTTGTGGTGTCAATCTAAATCACTGATGATTCCTCAGGCAGCATTTGTGAAAACAGGTCTGGGTGGGATTGGGGGTCGTAAAGGAGGTCTTTGTGCGGGTGGCCCAGGCTGACCTCGAACTGGTGGCCTAAAAGAGATGAAATAGATAAATATATATTATGAGTGTCTGGTTGTTTGATGCAAATAGTTACACTTAACTGATTATTCCCGCTGAATCCCACTGGACAATGACAATGCAATATAGAGCTAAAATATCTTTAAATTGAGGTGATCATATTTTAAAACTGCGAATATAGCCAGAAAAAACACATTTGGTGATACTTATCACACCCTGCCACCTCCAGCCTGTAGCTGCGTCTCCCTGAAGTGTGGTTAAGGTGTTCCTTTTCATTGACAGGGGAAACTCGTCAATGAGCTCTCAATTATGCTAGTCCTCAGGTTCAAAATGTCACTACCAGGGCAGTTGCAATATTGGCAGTCATGTGTATCAATGTCGCCTCCTCTCCTCCTTGCTATTCCCAGGCAGGCTAACCCCCCCTCCCCCCAATTTCATTTCTTTCTTTTTGAAAAACTTAACATTAGCAGAACTCTGGAATGGTGTGAAAAAGTGAAAATAAAAATAAAATGTAATCCCCTCCAAAAGGCATGCTGGGTAGGAAATAGGGCAGGGAGGTGGGGTTAAGGGGGAGCGCAGAAGAGAATGCAATGGTAGAAGCAACCCCAGTTTTGCAATAGACATAATGTGCGATAATGGCAGCTCTAAAACCAGTATGTTTCCACTGTTAACCGATGCAATTGCAGTGAGAACAGGGCTTGTGTGGTAATGTCCTTGAAACATAGTGTTGAGTATTTGCTATGAAGCACTGCAAAGGTTCTTCTTAGGTATTCTTATACCTTAACAACTTACCTGCAACTTAGCTGTTGCAGCCCTTAATCAAATTAATGTGAAATTCATTCTGCACAACTGCTTCTCTTCCACTCCAAGCAAGCACAATAATGTTTTTAACTATATCCATTTTGGCTGCAGTTCAATTAAGCTATTGCTATCCTGTATCCTCTTTCGTGGGAGTAAGGGTCAATAGGAGTTACTTTTTGAGCAGATATATGTCATATTATGATGTAAATGTAGAAAGTACAAAATGTTGGTTATTATTTTTAAAATCCCACATGGCTTGCAGAGGTTTCCCAGGTTACCTACAGGATCGCCTCCTCCCATTACAATCCACCCTAAACACTCAAGTCCTTTGGAAAATATTTGCTCCAACTGTCCAGGACTACATTGGCAATGGTTTCCCAGAGGATCTTTTCATCTGCCAGGGTAGTTAAAGCGGTCTCAAATTGGATTATTTCTGCAGTGTATTTTGTACCAAAATTGATTTGGAACCTGCCTCTGGAGTTCTCTGGGTTTACAAAGGCTTAGATTCCAGCTTTACTTTACCGAAACCTTCTTGCTGCTTCCTGTTGAGCTAAAGTAATTTCCCCATTGATTGTAATTTGTGGGTGCCCTTTCGGGACCCTCTCCAATTTAGGTAACAGAATGATGGGCTGAAAGAGATCCATCAGCTGAATATGCTGACTCCATTTAAAACATCAATAAAGACATATATCTTCCAGAAGGCCTACCCAGTCAATCTTAAAGTATTACCTTTTAATTTGTATATTCTAAAGAATGTGCACTTATGAGTGTATTTTAATAGCTTTATAGTATTGTATTTTAACTGTTGGTTTTGTAAGTTTTTGTGTTTTGTATTTTTAACGTGCTGCACCCTGCCTTGAGGAGAGATGAGAAATAAATAAAATGTATTGTTATTATTATTATTATTATTAGGAGGAGGAGGAGGAGGAGTATTAGAAGAATCTCTATTGTCAAAATTTTTGGCACTGAATACAGTATTCCAGAATACTGATTCAATTGTTTACATGGTATCACCACTGTGTATCCAGGATTTTACCAATAATTTAAATACAATCCTCTCAGCTGCCCAATAAATAAATAGGAGGAACTGTAGCCAGTGAAGAAGGCTGGATAGCCATCAAAAGACACTGTGCCCTTCCAAAGGGACAGAGATGTGGCATGGATGGGTGAAACGAGAACTAAGGTGAAGGTGGTGGAGAACGAGGAAAAGAGGAAATTAAATTAAACTTGAGTACAGGATAATGAGCTTGAAAAAGATGTTACTTCCAAGTGCAAGGGGCTGGTTGTCTCCAGCACTTTTGTGTCCCTATTTTATTATCCTGCACTTGAGTTGACTGTTGTTGTTGTTTTTAAAAAAACAACAACAACAAATTAAAGAGTTCTGTAGAGGGTTTTTCTCCCCTCAATTAGGTCCCAAACATACTGCAGAAATAATCCAGTTTGAAATTGCTTTAACTGCCCTGGCTCAGTGCCAGGGAATCCTGGGAATTGTAGTCTATTTGTGGTACCAGATCTTTCTGACAAAGAAGGCTAAATGTCTCACAAAACTACCGTCGCTGCAGCCTCTCTTCCAGGGTGGCAGTTTCAGAACACACAGGCAAAGACCAGACATTTCTTAGTTCAAGTAAAAGTTTTATTAAAGCAGAACTTAATCAGAGTGCTCTGATGGTGCTGAAGTGTCGGGACAATGCACTCTGTCAAAGCTGCCATTCTTGTACTTTTGGTTTGTGGTTATTTTTAATCTATGCATATTTCAGCTCAATGAATGTGCACTTATGACTAATTATAGACATAATTAAAACACTCCTCTTATCTTGATTGCATATTATTATTATTATTATTATTATTATTTATATCTCGCCCCTCTGCAGAGCAATCGGGGTGGCTTACAACATTAAAATTTCCATACAGATATATTAAACAGAACATAAAATCCCAAATCCCACCCGTCCTTTAAGAAGTAAGGATTCTTCTTATTCTAGGCCCGATGGTGCTGGGCCTAGTGTCTCTCCCCGAGATGACATTGGATGGTAATGGAGGGAGGGCTCTTCTTCTTATTCTACTTACTTGGCATGCACCAAACTATTTTAATATCTAAAACCACAATTTTAGGTCAACTATAGGCCAAGCGTCTTGTCTGTTCAGACACTTTTGATCAAAGAGCAGACTTGATGCTGTTTTGCAAAGCTCTTGACACCTGTGGTTGGCTTGTTCTAAGAAGCAGGCTTGCAGTTTTAGCTCTTACAGAAAAACATCTAAAAAACAACTCAGCTCTTGCTAGGCTTGCAATTTTTGGTGTTTGGGGCGGGGGCGACCTGAAAAGTATTTTTCCACTGTTGTAAAGACAAGCTATATGAATATGATTTTTTCCCATGGGAGTTCAACACTCTCAAATACACAATTCTTTTGCTTTTATGACATGGCTGCTGTGCCTTTTCTGTTTTCAAATGACATCAGCCTGGTTCTATCCACACTACAGTTCCCAGAATTCCCTAGCGCTGAGCCAGGGCATTTAAAGTGGTCTCAAACTGGATTATTTCTACAGTGTGTTTTGGACCTTACTGAAATCTGTTCAACACCATGTGTTTTGGATAGAAAGCCAAGCTCAAGAAGAGTAATGTATTGATGTGGATGGGTGGGGGCCTGTCTGTCTGTAACAGACAGAGATGGAGGACTGATAATGACCTAAATCAGGGTGAGCAAATAAATTGTGGATGAAGGCCATTTTTTACCTCCCTCATAGGCCACATTGTGAATAACTGAACACAATGCCCCATCAATTCCATTTTTGATTTTTGCCCCAAATGCAGCTATTTTCTCCATCTTTTGCAGGGCTTTGTAAGTCTAGGAAGAGAACAATCAAATCACACCTTTTCCAGTAGGCTTTAGAACAATTTTGCACCATTGTTTTTTTTAAAAAAAGAAATTTTGGATTGAGGCTCCACTTTCCCCACACATACCCTAAAGAGAGAATATGCATGGATTCTGACTCCCATAGCATGCAGCCCCACTCACCTACAAATTACCCCTGCAGGAATGTGACCCTCAACAGAAAAAGGGTAAAAAACTGCCCAGATGGTAGCCAGCTACATACATAAAAGTATATGGAAAAGTGCAAACCTTGGTGCAGGAAAGTGAGATATTGTAAAGACTCCAGAATTGGATGTTGTAGGCTAAGGAGGAAAAATAAAACATAGTAAGAAGGAATTATGTTTCTTGGAGTAGCATTAAAGACACTTTTTTTTAACATTCTAGAATTGTTTTGAGACAACTAATGTTCTGCAACAGCAAACCAATGTTACTAAGTATCACACGGGGGAAATCCTGTGCAGAAACGGGGCTTTAAATTAGAAAAAAAACACAAAAGTGGTTAGATTTTCAGACAACATCGCTGTTAAAATGGAGTTAAAATGAGGTTAATCCGAACAGAAACTCGTCAAAAACTGCTTCTTTTTATTTTCGGGATTTTCATTCAGATTAACCTCATTTTAACCTCATTTTTCCAATTTAAAGCCCCGTTTCCGCACGGGATTTCCCCCGTTGATAAACTCCTAAGTGGGAGTTAAAATAGGGAGGGAAAGAATACACAGGGACTACGGAGAGCTAGCATCCCTTTCACAGTTACTCAAAAGGAGACATTGTGCTCAAACATGGAAACATTCTTACCCGTCTGTTATTTACTGGATTAGACTCACTGGGTTCATTTTGAGTTTCATTCTGTCTTGCTTGTGCTGCATTCTTAGCTCTGAAAATATAATTAAAATAAATTAGTAAAACTATCTGTGGTATAATTATTATTCTAATATTTATTTCTTACCCAGCTCTCGCAAATATGCATCAGTTAGGAACACAACATCAGATAAAACATACATCAGCTTAAAAGAACAAGCAAGACACATACGTATGAGATTTTTTAAAAATTTGCCTTGATAATTTGCAATCTAAATTAGACACTACCCTTTTTAAAACGGGCAACTACATGGCCATTTGTTAAAGCAACAGTCCTATTTCTTAATCATTTTATATCTAGTGATGTAACTCTTCCTCACTTTTGTTTTTAAATAAATTTTGTATTTTTTTATTGATGGGAAGGGGCACTCTTGCATTTTTATAATCTGTTGTATTGATACCCAGTCCGCTGTAACAAGAGACTGAATAAATATAAAGGCATCTTTTTGGACCCATAAAAAAACAAAACAAAACAAAAATCTACGTTTAAAATTCATCATTTAAAATTCACAATTTTAAAAATCATCTGGATAGCCTGTTGGAAGAGATTAATCTTTGAGATTTGAGCTCTCATTTCACACTGACACAGAGATTAAAATACTGCTTGCTTTCCTTTAATCTATGATAGCTGCTGCCTTGTTTGCTTTTCTTGTTTGCATAAACATCTACAAATTAGAAGTATCAAATGGATTGTTTTACATCTTTTTGATGCATCTTTCTGTGTCAGTCCTTCCGCGTTAGCTGTCTGGGTGCATAACATCACAAAGAGAAAAAGTAGTTTTGCACACTTGGAAAAATTATGAAAACCTTGCCAAAAAGCAAGTGCTTTTTTGTTTCTTTCCTATGTTGGATATGAGAACTCTTGCAGAGATTGGCAATTTCTCAGCAGTCCATTTTAAGGTGCCAAGGCTGCATCTCTTGTTTAGAACAAAAACATTGAGGAACTTTCTTCACATCCCTATGTTATACTGGGTGAAAATAGCTCAGCTATTTCCTAAACTACAGAGAACTATTACTATTTGCAGACTGCCAGAAATAGCGCAAATTGAGTCCACTTTAACTGCCCTGGCTCAGTGCTAGGGGATCATGGGAATTGTATTTTTTTTCTGAGACATTGAGCCTTCTCTGTCAGAGAGCTCTGGTGCCACAATAAACTACAGTTCCCATGATTCCTTAGCACTGAGTCAGGACAGTTAAAGTGGACTCAATTTGCACTATTTCTGGCAGTCTGCAAAGGCCCTATATTTCTATACAGATGTATATAAGGGAGAGGTAAACCAATGAGCCACTCAAATAAGTAGCAGTACCTGTTCTGGATTGTACACACTTAAGACTGCACCTTATCCAGAGAGCATGAGCACACAGAGAAATATGTATGTGTCAGACAGGCACATAATGAAGACATGAGGGTAATCCAAGTGGGCAAAAATCAAGTTTTAAGATAGACTGGGATGTCTCAGCAATCCAAACAGCACAGACAGTGTCCTATTCAAGATCTTGCCAAGTGTGAGCCTTAGGACAGTTGTGGTGGATAAGCAATATTAGATCATGGAAAAACTATTGCTCTAAATACATTCTAAATTGGGATTAGGGGATTCTGGATGTTGTAGTCCAAAAAGTACATTTCCCAAGATCTGATCAATACTTCTAGAGAGTTTATGATAGTATGTCATCCCTAATTCTTCCAAGATTACAGTGTCTTAAAACTGAAAAGTAAAGGCACTGCTTTGCAAGTCAGATTGCTGGTTTCCAGCCCAATACTTATGGTAAAAAGTAAAAGTAATTCCTTGACATGAATTCTAGTTGCAACCAATCGTAGGGGCCAGTGCTCATCTCCGTTACTATGCCAAAGAGCCAGCATTGTCAGCTGACTGCTCTGGTGGTCATGTGGCCAGTATGACTGCATGGAACACTGTTTACCTTCCCACCGAAGTGGTACCTATTCATCTACTTGCATTTGCATGCTTTTGAACTGCTAGATTGGCTGAAGCTGGGACTAATGACAGGAGCTCATCCCATCATACGGCACTCAGGCTGCGAACTGCCAACTTTCTGATATTCTGATTATCAGAATTGGCATCTTAACCACTAAGCCACTGCATCCTTATGGACGAGTCTGCTAAGTATTTCAAATTTAGGAAATGAATGTTATCTTCCCCTGCTCACCCCTTGTGTGGACATAAGATAATTATCCCCACAACGATTTTCTTCCCAAACAGACCCAGATATCCATCTACAAGGTCCAATCCTATCCATTCTTTATGTCTCTTATAGATTTTAATCCCAGCTGTAATTCATTATTGGTTGTCTGGTCATTACCACTTACAAAGGCTTCTAAGTGCTTGAACCTAGCTATTAATTCCTTCATGTGCCATGCCACATAGCTGAATATAACATTTGGTTCATTTTTTTTTAAAAAAAATGTTATTTATATAACACATTTATAACCCCCACCTTTACTTCATTGAGCATACATTATTTCACAGGGGCATACATAGCTCTCCTCCTCTCACTTTATCATTGTAATAATCCAGTGAAAGTGGGCTAAATTGAGTGACAGTGACAAGGTCATTGTCCCTCAGTGGCCCAGTTGGAACTGGAGCTTTGATCTCCCAAATCCCAGTCCCAGGATTCTAACCACTATGTCACATTGGCTCATTACGTTGTTGTTTTTTTTAAAAAATAAAAATAAAATAAAAACTTGTTATGCCAGGGTGAGGATTATGTGATTATTCAGGTCTTGTTGACTTTCAGCTCCCCACAACCCTGTCCAGCATACGTAAGGCTGAGAAATCCTGGGAGTTGCAATTCAACAATATCTGGAAGACCATACAGTTCCCACCCCTGTTCTGAAGCTTTGTACAAAGATAAACAAGTTTAATACAGGTAAATCTCCTTTATCCAAAATGCTTGGGACTAAAGGTATTTTGGATCTTGGATTTTTATGGATTTTCGAATACCTGTATTTGCATATATGTACATAATGAGATATTTTGAAGATAGGACCCAAGTCTAAACACAACATTCATTTATGTTTCATATACACATTATACACATAACCAGAAGGTAATTTTATACCATATTTTAAATAATTTTGTGCATGAAACAATTTTTGTTTACACTGAACCATCAGAAAGCAAAGGTGTCACAACCCATGAAAAAAGTTCTGGTTTTGGATTATTTCGGATTTCAGAATTCCAGATCAGGGAGACTCAACCCGTATGTAAAAACAATAAAAACTATTATTGTTTCTACAGAAAACAGTTCCATGGCTCTTCAAAAAAAGAAATTTTGATCTGTCTTCAGAATATAGAGGGATGAAGTGGATAGGGAGAAAGGATGTTCCAAAGCAGTAGGATAACTACTGATATTTTAATTATTATTTTTTCCTTTTGCCTAATTCATGTCCATTGTTTAAAATGGCCTATCTTAACCTTGTCAAGGTGTGGCCTGTTGTTTTTTTTTAATTATTATCTTTATTTGTACCTCTGACGTCTTCTACATTCTCTACAGAGCCGTCTTTTAATTGCATCCCTTTTAACAATGGCAACCACAAGTAGAATTAGCAAAGGTAGCACAAGTAGGAAGAAAATGAGCAGGCCATCTCGAAGTGATGTATCTAAACAAAGGAAGAAAATTAAAGTTATTTGCTTTATTTGGCTTAGGACTCTGGTGCTACAAAAAGCAGTTTAACTTCAACATCATTTTCTGGTTCTATCACCCTGCCACGTTTTGTCTGTTAAGTAAAGTTTTCACAAAAACATTTTCTCCACCCCAAGTTAATTTTCCATCCAATGATCAGCAGCTGCTTTTTCACTTTTAAAAATAAATAAAGATAGGTTCCTTGTTGGAGTAAGAGAAGCAGAAATTATTTGCATTCTTGCTACCTTGCAAGACAGTCTCAGGTTGCATCTAGCAAAAAAATAAAAATAAAAATAAAAATTGGTACCCACCTTGATTCCGGTGCTGTTGGAATACATGACATATGGCTGATTTCACAGTGAAAGGATTTCTTTTAGGCGGTAATGCAATTCAAAAAAAAACCCCTCACTTTTTACTCTGCAGTTTCCAGGAAAAACTGGATTCTCCTGTTTTTTATTTTATTTTTTTTACAATGTGTGTCTTGCCAGATCAATGTGGCATTAGGGGTTTAGCAGAACACCCTTGGTGAGTGGCATCCTCCATCCAGCAAACATTTCACCATTTTTTGTTCTTTTGCAGTGGATCCATGTGCATGTGTGTGCATGTGTTAATAAATCGAGCCAGAAGAAAGCAAAAAAGAAGAAACTGGGTCCTTCCTATGTAACATTTGGGTTTGAGTTCAGGTCTGGGTCTGGGTTTGGTTTTTAAGGGTAGCTGCAGGCTATTCAACAGACCTGCAAATGTTAAACAGAGCATGTAGGAAGACAGCAGTCTACCCAAAGACATATCTGGCCCCTGTTCTGCTACAGGCACGGATTCAAACTGAAAGTTTGGTTCTGTCTCACATCATACCCCAGGGGTTACTTTCCCTGCTTCTGAAAAGTCCTGGCCATGAGGAGCACTTGGAAAAAGGGGCAGAGAATAGAGGGGAGTGGGAACAGGAGCACCATCAATCACATCAAGAAGCTTGTTCTGTAAACACCGATTTCAAGTCAATTAAGGATTCAGAATGGAAAGAGAAGTAAGGGAAGGAACACCTTATTTTTTTTCTTTCTCCTTCTCCCCAGGACTGCCCATGTCAGGAGAAATTTAAAGTTTTACTGGAGCAGTGAATGAGAGAGTGCAAGGTGGGTTGTAAGAATGACAGAAAAACAAGAAAGTCTATTGCTCGATAGGTTTATGTATGCTGGGAAGGGGGGGGAGTGCATGGGAAATAACACCCTTCTATACCAATTTGAATTCAGTCAGGGGAAAGATGCGGCTATCAATACAATTTGAGTCTGGATTTTTACAAATCATTGTGGCAGAAACAGTGAAATCTGGAGAAAATACTGTGCACTGGATCTGGATTTGCTGTGTGGATTCAGCTTTATACATGGTTACTCAGAATTAAGTCTCATTTTGTTCAGTGGATAGAATTCAGAGTCTGGACCATCAATATGCAAAGGGATCTTGTCTCAAAAGTGCTACAAGATCCCTTTGTTTAGTGGAGTTTGCTTTCAAGAAAATAAACATACAATTGCATCCCAATTGAGCTCAATCTTATGTATATTTACTTGGAAGAAGTTCTGACAGACACCATAGACTGCCAAAAACACCAGTAAATGGGTGTGAGAGCAAATAAAGTGTGAACTCTCATCACAAACCAAAACGATGACAGCGAGACTGTATTTTCCAGCGTATAAGACGACTGTATTTTCCAGCGTATAAGACGACTGGGCACATAAGATGACCCCCAACTTTTCCAGTTAAAATATAGAGTTTGGGATATACTCGCCATATAAGACCACCCCTCTTCCAACACACACCAAATAAAAAAATTAAAAATATCAGATTTGATTTCAATATGGTAATTTTAATTCAAAAGCTGTATAAATATACTTCAGTAGTTTGCACTCTATGTCTTTCCATAATAATAGCTACAAAACTGAATAATGGTAATAGCATATGGGCCAATTAGGTCCAAACCACACTGCAGAAATAATTCAGTTTGAGGCCGCTTTAACTGCCCTGGTTCAATGTTAAAGAATCATGGGAACTGCAATTTTGTGAGACATTTAGCCTTCCCTGTTAGAGAACTCTGGTGCCATAACAAACGACAGCTCCCATGTTCCCTAGCATTTATTTCTGCAGTGTGTTTTGGACCTTACTTTTTAAAAATAATGCAGATTTAAATGCTGTTTTAAAAATTGTTTCCATCTCCCAGCTATGAGATGGTTGGGGGAAAATGAGAAAGTGTTGGGGGGAAGGACTGCCAATATACTAGGTGATGCATTCTGGGGTATGTACAATTTGCGGCCAAGTAAGTGACCCTGGGCATGTCACACACTCTCAGTCTCTGAGGATGGTAATGGCAACCCCCATTTGAAGAAACATGCCAAGAAAACCCCATGATAAGGTTGCCTTAGGATCTCCATAAGTCAGAAAGGACTTGAAGACACACAAGAACAACAAAAAGTATGCAATTGTTTCATAGGTAGTACATGGGAAGAGGAGCCAGCATGATGTAGTGCTTTGAGTGTTGGACTACCACTCTGGAGACCTGGGTTTGATTCCCCACTCTGCCATGAAACCCACTGGGTGAACTTGGACAAGTCACACACTTACAGCCTCAGGGGAAGGCAATGGCAAACCTCCTCTGAACCAGTCTTGCCAAGAAAACCCAAGAGAGGATCACCTAAGGGTTCCTCTCTTCCTCCTCCCGCCTTGCGCCTTGCGCCCCCTTCCTCCGGCCAGGAAGGGGGACAGAGGGGTGGCCAACAGGGCTGCTTGCATTCAGCACCGAAAGGCCAGCCCTGGGGCAGCTGTTCCTTGGCCTGGGCTTTGATCGGGGACTTGGACCGGAGAGCCCCAATGCCTCCTGCCCACCCACCCACCCTCCTGCCCTCGGGGCCCCGGCGCCATCTGGCCCAAGCCTGGCCAGGTGCTAGAGCTGTGGGGGATCCAGGAAGCAGTCGCCTCAGCCAGATGGACCCCCGCCACTCTCCCTGGCCAGGTTAAGGCACACCCAGTACAGGACAAGGGGATGCTTCTTTGGGGGAAAAACATCCTCATTATCATAATCATCGGCATGCTTCGGGTATAATCAGCCTCCTTGCCTGGATCAAAATAGTATAATGTGGGAAGAAGAGGGCCAGCCCCTTGGAAAAGGAGCCTCTCCCTTTGCAGCCTGAAGCTGGCTACTCCTTTGAGACCCAAAACCTTCCTCTCCTCCTCCTCCTCCCGGCGTATAAGATGACCCCCGACTATGGAAAAGATTTTCCTGGGTTAAAAGTCATCTTATACACCAGAAAATATGGTATTTAGACATATTATGATATTACACGACTCACTGGAAAAGAGGACAGTTTGATAAAATGTAAGAGAGGAGGACAATAGGAAGACCACATTACATATGGATTGACTCAAACAAGGAAGCCATAGCCTTGAGTTTGCAAGACCTGAAGAGAGCTGTTGATGACCAGGAGCCTTTGGAGATTTTTCCTTGCTATATTTTCCATAGGCTGAAGCTGATTTGATGGCAAATAAAGAACAACAAACCAAAGTCCTACTATTTGAATTGCTTACTGACAGATAAATTTGATTCAGTCAAACAGAATAAAATACCTAGATCCTGTTTCACTTTAAACAGACTTGAACAATGTAGGTTTTTCTTAATAATAATAAACAGGAATTGGCTGGATCTCATCTCTTGGCTGTCAAGAGGTATTTTACCTCTACAGAAGGGACAGGTTGGCTGTGTGTGAATGTCCCTTCAAGTCGCCTGTTAATTTATGGTGACCCTATGATTTTCATAGGGTTTTCTTAGACAAGGAATACTCAGAGCCACTTCATTCCTCTGAAATATAGCTTACAGTACCTGGTATTCATTGGCCATTTCTCATCCAAGTACTAAACAGGACTGACTTTGCTTAGCTTCCAAGATTAGACAAGATGTGGTGACTTTAGACTGTTTATTCATCACCAAAAATAGAAAATGCATCATCAGATAAGAAGACACACATCTGTATAAAATGTGCATAAACTAATGTGTATGCATAGATGCAAATTCAGATGTAATATCTGTACTTTATGTAGAAATATAGTAACAGTACATTTCACTACAGTGAAAAAGACTACAACAAGTTGGTCTGTGTATCTGCTGAGTATGTTGTCAGCTGCTGATGCATGTGTGACTTCAAAGTCTCTGCTCTGTTTTATTATGATCCTTTACTTTAAATTTGGATATGGGTTAGACAGCATTTCAAATAGAAGCTTCTATAGAGGTATTATTCTCTTTAAAGTAGAAGAAATTGCCTCCCTAAGACGACATTATTTTTCCAGAAATAAATCAATGCATTACATAAAACAAACAAAAAAGACAGATGAATCTTACCTATATGAGTTGGACCACTGTCTATGCTGCCACCATAACCAGATCTGTCACAGAAAGGAGGTGCCCATCCAGGATTACAATGGCAATTGCCCTTATTGTTACATACCTAAAGAAGATTGGGGGTGGGGAAGAAATAAAGAAATACACATTTAGAATATTAGATTTTAGAAACTAGGGGATGAATTAGGCCTCGTTTATTATTATTTTGAGAAGTAGATTTTCTCAGAATAAATGGTACAGAAACCAATGTATAAATACTTCAGATGAAGTATGATTTTGACTGTGATAGACTGTCCGCAAATTAAAGTTTAGTGTATGTGGTTTAGAACATAACTATTATACATGCCTGTTACAAGTGAAGTAACAGTACTGTTGGTACCTTACATCTAAGAAAAGATAAACACAGTGGAACATGTTCAATCTTGGAGATACAGTTCATTAGGGACAAGATCCCCAGAAAAAATGGGACACACATCTGCAAGTGTTTAGTGGATGAGTGTTTTTATTTTGAAAAACAGCCCAATGTTTTTTGGCTTTTGAGCTTTTCCCAAAATAAACAGCCATCCACTAGCACTTGAAGATGTGTCTCCCCTTTTTCCTGTGGATTCTGTTGGGTGCTCTCAAGTTTTTTTTTCCACTTCTTCATTAGGGAGAAACCCACATATTTTTGGAAATAACATTCACAATATTGGATGTCAAATTTATTTTTTAAACATTTCAAATAAAGTACAACATGTACTTCATTGAAACAGAAAGGCAGAAAGATGGATGGAAATATATGTAGGCCCTGATGTAGAGATAAGCCACTTGTCACAGGAGGCAAGTTTCAGGAAGTAACTATTCATATTAGATGCTACTGACTTCTTTGTAGCAATTATAGCTATGCAGATCCCATGAAAATAGTTTCAGATGAATTGTATGACAGGGTATTTAGATATTATATAACCCTTTTTACTTTATCACTGGAAAAATTTCATCACTTTCATACTTACTGCATGATCATTACATTTTTTCTTTACATCACAGTTGTAACCAAGGAGACTTGCATTCACACATTTGGAGTCAACACAGGCCTGAAAAAATTGAAATAACATTTAAACTTAAATTAAAAAGTATACCATATCTTTAAAAATTAAACCACACAATAGAGAGACATTGGGTAAATTGAGATGTAACACTAAACCATACTCAAGACAGAGACCATGTTAGTCTGGAACATCAGAATATGATTTATTTGCTAACTATTCAAAACTAAAAAAAAAACACCAAAAGATAGAAGGGAAAACTGGTTAGTCAAAGACTGGGAACAGATCCTTTTAATCTCATTCTCTGGAGTGTGCCAGAGGAGGAGAAGGGAGGGAAGAGGCATGCCACAGTCTGTGCATATAATACTGAACACTAAACCCTTTCATTAGTATAAAATGGCTACCCCCCTCCCAAAAAACAAACAAAAAAAAATCACTCTCTTTTTTCAATCAGAAGGCTGAATTCAGTTGCAGAAAATTTCTTGGGGACATTCCAGTAGTAAGCAGGACAAAAGGGTGAGACCAAAAATACTAGTGTGTTTTAATTTGCTACTAGTAACAAAGCATTAGAAGAACAATTTCCACTTTTCAGAATGGGGGGGGGGGGGGGGGAATACCCTGTACAAAAACATGGGAAATCACCAAATAATGAGGAAGGGCCCAGCTCAAGAACTCCATTTTGGGAACACAGGAAGGCCAGATTTGGCCCCTGAGGCCTAAGATTTCCCAGCATTGCACTAAAGGATGTTTTTGGATTATATTCAAACTAGTTTCATACAAATGAATGAAATTAAAGCATACAGTTAAAAATCAGGAGTATAAAATCATACACACTTTTCTGTTTGCTCCAATTTTTCATGTACTGTTCTTCTAACACTGTGCTGCTAAATTGCTACACCAGGGGTCGGCAACCTAAGGCCCGCGGGCCAGTTGCGGCCCACAGAGGCCTTTGGACCAGCCCCTGCCTGGTCCTGCTGCCGCCACTGCCATCTTTCGTGGCCATGGGGGTCCTCCGGGAGCCATTTTGGAATATAAAATGGCATCCCGGAGGACCCCCTCGACCACGCTGGGCCTCTTGGAGGCCCGGCATGGTCAAGGGAGCCCTCTTGGTAGTGTGCACACGTGCGTGCACCACTGCGGCCCAGGGGGCATCGGGGGACAGGGGGACCGGCCCCACCCCAAAAAGGTTGCCGACCCCTGCGCTACACAGTTTAAAACCACTCATTTTCATAAAACCCAAGTATGCACTCCATACCACCTTGTTTACAAGTATGTTATGTAACTACTTCACTGGATGGGGAAACTCTAGCCCTTCTGCTGTTCTGAATGTCCATTCCTAGACACTGCAGTCAGTAGAATAAAGAGCTGTGGGTGTTGTAGTTTCAAACACATCTGGGGTGCATTTCTGCTGTAGAAATAATGCAATTTGACACCATTTGAAGTGTTGTAGCTCCATCCTATGCAATCCTGGGATATGTAGTTTTACAAGATCTTTAGATCTCCCTGCGAAAGAGTGCTGGTGCCTCACAAAATTACAAATCCTAGGATTCTCTAGGATGGAGCCATGGCAGTTAAAGTGATGTCAAACTGCATTATTTCTACAATGCAGACGCACCCCTGGAGGGTGAAATGCTCCCTACTCTGATAGAAGGTTTGCATGGGATAAAAATGTGGCTGCTTTCTTCTTCTTTTATTCCCCTGGGAGGATTTTTGTGTGTTCATGAGCTGTATGGCCAGTAGAAAGTGAACCTTTGCCACTGCTGAACTCTTGCTTGTTAAGAGTATGTGGTTTGGGGAGGAGGGGAAATGGGAACACTTAAGGCAAAGTTGGAAACACTGATATGATAAGGCTGCACAGAAGGAATCCGAATCCTGTTTTCAGCTCTTCCGTTGTACAGATGTACTGCATCAATAAGAACCTTCTTACCTTTCCTTCTGCACATGCAGTGCCTCTGTGAACCAGAGCTGGATCAGGAACATCTGACCCGAGGTCAAAATCTGTAGTCACACAGAATATGCCACCCTGATTCTGGATATATATTTGAGAAAGATGACTCTGTTCACTGACAGACGTGCAGTGAAGCTTGCCACAGAGACTATTGCTGGTGGGAAAATCAAGTATGGATGTAACAAAGAATGTAGGAGCAGAAGGGCAAATGTAAAAATAGCTTCTATGTATTTATACAAACATACATACTTTTGTTTGTTCCAGTTTTTAAATATATTGCCATCTCCCCTTCCCCTGCTGCCAAACTGCCATGGTAAATATTTGGAAACTACATTTTTTCTTACAAACAAAAGGCATCCTACAAACACTTGATTTACAAATGGAACTGTTAACTTTGGGGCACCTTAAGTGCAAACAAGGTGCGGGAGCCGGCACCTTGTTTTAAAAGAAAAGCAGTGGAGTTTTATGGGGAGAGGGGTTGGTTTTCTTTGTTCTTTGCCACCATACCACTGTAGCAGCAAATTTATTTGTGGGAGTGGTGAGGACCCTTCAAGTCTGCAAAAATATATGAGGAGACACAATATTGCCCACTTTCATCCTTTGTTGTTGTCTAATTTCAGGTCATTTCTGACAGGGTGATCCTAAGGCAAGCCTATTGTAGGGTTTTCTTGGCAACATTTGTTCAGAGAGGGCTTTTGCCAGTGCCTCCCTCTGAGGCTGAGAAAATGTGACTTGCCTAAGGTCACCCAGTGGGTTTTTATGCCCAGCAGGGATTCAAATCCTGGTTTTCAGAATCATAGTCCAGCACTCAAAACCACTACACCATGGTGGCTCTGGCTTTCATCCTACATAAAGCACAGCTTTGTTGATTTTTCTTGGAAAATTTATACATTACATTCTTCCCCCCCCCCCCCCAACCTTAGTTAGACAGGGATTTCCCTCCCTCTTTCTCATCTATCATGTGACTTTGGTCATTGACTCTTGGAGGCTGTTTAACAGCTCTCTCTCCCAAGATTCTAGATGGGTAGTAACTGCAGTCAGCAGTAGCAATTGCTGTCCTACCTTCCTGCAATCTAAAGATGGTGAGATTTATCTCTCTTTACGCAAACCCTATCCAGTTAGATTAGGTTTTAGTTATTTTATGTAAATATGTATTAAAGTCATTATTGTTTGTTTTTTAAACTGCAAACTGCTTGTTTGTTACCTTTTTTGAGTCAGTCTTTATCCTTTAGGAAAGCAGTTAGGCAAAATCGCACTTCTGTTGCTCTGCTAATGAAAGACAAACTCTAACAGGTTTAGCTTACATATTTGAATATTTTTGTTTCCTTTAAAGGGTTAAACCCCTAGGAAACTTAAATTACCACACATTTTTCTACTGCTGAAGCATTCCAGTTAAGATGGGTCAGCAGATGAAAGAAGTTATCCATCAGCTATCCATTACCACTTCTTCAGCTTGCTCAGGTAAAATGTTTTGCTCAGAGAAATCTTATTGTTGACATTATGGTTTATTACAAAAGCATTCTCAACAATTAAAATATAAATCTACTGACCTTTAAAAAACCCAACAGCACAGTAAACATGATAAACTAAATCTAGCCTTCTAAGCAAATAAGCTTTCTATAGTTTTGCATTCCTACTGTTGCCTACACAGATTCTTTTCAGAAGTAAGTGACACTGACTGCACTTTGATAATAATCAGAAGCTTTATAAATTTTGTAGGTATGCTTCATCAGAATGATCCTAATTACATTAGGTCAGAATTTGTTCTTATATTCAAATTGGTAAATTCTGGTTCTGTTTTGGTATATTATCCAAGAGAATAATTATTTTATTATTCTGGTGCGTTGACCAACATTAAATCAGAGTTTGGATATGATCTGGAATTCCAGCTTAATGGAAGCTGAGCACTAATATATAGGAGGAGAAAAGGAATGGCAAAGGAGGGACTAACATGGCACTCAACCACAACTACATAAGCCATGGTTTATTAAAGCACAGACTCGTGTTCAAATGTGGCTGTTGATTTTATTGGGGCTTAATCCCTAATGAAGTTTGCAGAGAGTTGAAATCTTAATGTGCTTACAGAATACAAATACAACTTCCAGGTTACTTACGCTTGGGTGCATTTAACAAAATTTCCTCTAGACGTTCCACAATTGCCAAATCTGTCTCCTTTGCTATTTGCAATTTCAAAACAAATATTTGGTCCTTTTTTTGCTCCTAGTAAAACAATAAATATTTATTTGTAAAAAGACAATATTTTCCTTCAGTGCCTCAGCACTTTCTGTGTAGACATTTCTGCCAACTTCAGTTGTATTACATGTGTCATAAATCATTTAAAACATACCTTTTCCAAAGAGAGATTCGCACTGAGAATCATAATTCTGACAAACTCCACTATAGCAATAATATTTCATATTGTTACAGGGATAGCCATCCATGATATACACATCTTCTGGGCAGTCATGATATGTCCCATTGCAATATTCAGGGAGATCACAGGTATTCCTTTTTGGTCTGCACTCACTTCCTGATACTTTGAACTAGAAAATAGGATGTTCATTATAATTTTTTTGAACATGACCATAAAAGTGTTGCAGCATTAAAACATGGGGTGGCATGGGAGAAAAAGGAAAAAATACCCCTGTGATTACCATGTGTGGAATGGAAGAATAATAGAATTACAAGGGATCATAAGGGCTATCAAGTTCAACCCTCTGCCATGCATGAATACACAACTAAAGCACTCCTGAAAGACGTGCATCCAACCTCTGTTTAAAGACCTCCAAAGATGCTATCAGAAGCAATGTGTCAAACACCTATTACAGTTTTAAAAACCCAAAAAACAGTTCTTCCCAATGTTTAAGTGGAATATCTTTTCTTGTAATTTGAATGCATCGGTTCCTGCCTAGTCCCTGGAACATCAGAAAACAAGCTTGCTCCATCTTCTACATGACATCCCTTCAGATATTTAAGAAGACGGAGGATCAGTTCCAATTGCCCAACAGGTATAGTTTACTAGCCATAGGATTTTATCACATGGAATAAATCGCTATTAAATCCCGTGAACATCGTGCAATAACAGAATAATTTTCAGATGGCATCATGTGATGTTGCCATTATCTTGCCATTATCCTGTGAATAAAGTCAAAATTGCATTGCTTTTTATTCACAGGATTTTCCTGTGAATAAAAAGCGGTGTGATTTTGCCGCTTTATTAATGGGATAATGGCGGGATAATGGCGACGTTGCACAATGTTGTCTGAAAATCATGTTATTGCAAGATATTCAAGGGTTTTAATAGCAATTTAAAGACAGGAGGACACTTGCCTCCTGTGTGATAAAGTCCCTAGTGAGGGAGAAATTACAGGAGACACTGCTGATACGATGATATAACAATATAAGAGGATTCTAGCAAAATGCCTTGTTCTCTCTCTCCCTCTTAACAGCACAGAAGTGCTCACTAATGTTAAACCTGATAACACTGATTTTTTTGCTCAGTAGTTCTCCCTCTCAGCATGGCTGTTTACCAGCAATCAGAAAAGAAAGACTTGTAGCGTGAATTGTTCCACATATGCAATCCATGTGGAAGCTCTGAAATTCTCTCCCCAGAGAAGCTAGAGAAGCACCTTCCCTACTTTCTTTTTGCAGACAAGAAAATATTTTTTTTCAATTTCAACTATATAAGGCCTGTCTCACCTAAACAATGTCCTGGATCCTGCTATTTGTTGTGCTGATGCGTGGTTGTCTGATATATGTTTTAATCTGGTTTTAAAATATTTGATTCTTTAATCTTGTTTTAACTTTTCTATCTTTTGTGTCCTTTAACAATAACTTTTAACTTGTTGAAAGCCACTTTGAGTCCCAAACTGGAAAAAAGTGAGATAGAAAGAAAAGAAGAGAAGTGGAAGAGGAAAGGCTAAAAGGTCTCTAGCCATTTTTGTTTTCAAAGGCAGAAATGGGAACAGGACAAGGGGAATGAGGGTAGGATACTAGCTTATTATATCACAGTTATGTTGTAAAACACTTTGTGCACATCTGCACATGTGTTTCTCTTCTGTATGTTCCTTAAAACAGCTCCTAGGTGCTAAACAATATAATACTGGGGTTGTCCACATGGACCAAATGTGCTGTTATTTATTGCTGTGCTTAATGCTGTTGCTTAATGTGCTGGAGGATTGTGTTCAAATCCATACCTAGCATTTAAGCAAAAAAGTGTTTGCATTAAGTCTGCACTCTATGTATACTTAATCCTATGAGCAGGTCATTGCTGAACGTAACAGGCTTTACTTCTGGGTAACCATCCCTAGGATTGTGGGGAAAGGATAATGCCCAGAAAAGATAATGAAACTCACCTGACACTTTTCACAGCACAATCCCTCCGCACACTCTGATCCAGCTTTCAGTTTGCAGGTGGCTGCATCACAGCAAGGGTTGGAACACTCCTGTTAAAAAGGAAAATTACAGTTGGGCATTCCATGACAAATGGTCAAAAGCAACTTGCAAAATTGAAATTCAACCTAAGACAAACACTCTAGACAACTGGGCTATGGGTATACTCTTTCAGAGCTTGGAATGTTTTTTTTTAAGGTTATAATTGCCAGAATTCTCCAACCAGTATTGCCACTGGCCATGGTTCTTGAAGTGTCTTAGGAGTTCTAGTCCCACCATAATAAGTTCTTGCAAGTCTGAATACTTTGTAATGTACTTCTGTTTTTAAAGCACACATATGTGGAGAAATATATACAAATTTACAGGAAAATGTTCCAGTAAATTATAATCTCCATCTCTCCCAATAAAACTACTGGAAATGTTATGCTTTTTATACCTGGATTATCACTTGCATGCCTATCAATAATCTCCCATACCTAATAGAATCTATCAATCACCTATCACCTTCCCCCATCACACTTGTCCATTTAGTTGTTACTACAATAGGCTAATGAAGGCACAAGAAGAAATTACAAAATTAACACGTAATAAATGATATTTTAAAAACTACCTACTTTTGGAGTGCCACAATCACATTCTTCATTTCTGTCCACAATGTGATTGCCACAGACAGGTTCTGTGAAAATATCATTTGGTCTGGGAGCATTTCTAAGACAAGTTCCTCCACCATTCAAGATAAGCTGCTCAAAATCATTGGCACTGCAACTGCTGAAGTTCTTGGACCCACTAGGAAACACAAGATGACTTTAGTTTAGGACAGAGCTTCAAAATATTATTTCCCCCTAAATTCCCTAAATCCCTTAGTCAGCCTCAATATCTATTCACTTTGCTTGTGAAAAATCCATGCTGCCTCTTTTGTGTATACAAAGTACTTATATAGTTTGACTCTAGAACAGGGCTATGCAACATGTAGTCCAAGGGCTGAATAAGACCTTGTCCAATTTTGAGGGACCCCAGTCTCCAAATATGCCATAATGGCACACGTATCCTCCTTAAAAAACAACAAAGAACCCCAGTAAAACAGATGTGTGGTACGCACACACCTGGTTTTGAAGCAGAACTGTGCACTCAGAAATGTGATACAACTTAAAAAGAGATGTCCATTGGGCAATCTGAATCAGCACTAATTTAGGAAATGGGACCCACTCCTACAATATACTCTATAAGTGCCACAGCACTATACCACTGCTAGATTGTAATGCCTGATTGTAAAAGTCTGGGAGCTTGAGGACCAACAGAGAGGACTATGATATTAGACCATAATCTCTTGATATTTTTTTTTTAAAAATCAGATTTTTTTTTAACAGAAAATAATTAAGAGCTCTTACGTGTCTGAACTGTACATAATGTAGACACCTGGACATCTTTTATCATCATGATTCATTCCCAGGTTATGTCCCAGTTCATGTGCAACAATTGTAGCATGACTTAGCGCTGTCCTATCATAAAACTGGCAAAGAGATTAGCATGTTTTTTATTAATATGAGTTACATTTGTAGACAAAGTGTAACATTCTGAACTATAAAAGAAAGCCAGACACTTAAGAATTACTATATAACCACAGAAAAGATAGTTGGAAGTCTTTTGTTGTTGTTGTTCAGGATATATTGTTGCAATATGGACTATATTGTCTTTTATGTATTTCTTTCTTTCTTTCTTTTTTAGTTTAATGTGTATGTTTTGTCTGATGCATTTAATTTTTAGTAGATGAAGAATTTTAATAAAAATAACTTTAAAAGAGAGATTAGCATGGCTTAACAATATTGTAAACTGATAAAACCTTTGCAGCAACCAGAAATTTCTTCTCAAACTTTGTTGTCTTCCCTGCTGTCAAAACAAAGGTTGAAAACTATCTAGAGACCCATTTGCTACTTCATGTAGCAGAACTTGAATAATCACAGAAAATATATTCTAGGGTGATAGTTTCAATGCATCTTGGATCCTGAGTAATATAACTCATGATAAAGGAGAAATTATGTTTTCTATCAGGGTTCTACTGAGTGTAGCCCATTTTCTGTCAGTACAAAAAATAATAACGAAGAGCAACATTCTCATGCCTTCACTTCATTTACTTGTATAGAATAAAAAAACACAAGTTATGTTTTAGGAGTAGAGCAAGGGAAGAGAGACTTAATTTTTGCATAGGCCAATAATATAGCATGAACTGACACTATTCATATTTTCAAGAATAACAACACAAGAGAAAAGTAGCAAGCAACTGCCTTATAGTGATTACACATATCACTTAAATCCAGGTTCCACAACCTTACACCATGTCATAAATAACCCTGAATGATATACCATATTGAGCACCTTGAGAATCTTAGGTTCCATCTTAATTTTTTTGGGGGGGAAATAGATTGCAATTCTGCCTAGGAGTAAGTCCCATTGATCCCAATGTGCCTTGCCTTTGAACACATCATTGTAAGGCATTACCTACTACTGCTCAGAGCCAAGCAACAGATGACCATGCCTGACTCTGAATGGTGGTGCCAACAGCAACCAGTACTGTAGGATAGGGATTCTGAAGTCCATAGGAGTGGCAGGGAAGGTGATTGGCCCTTCAAAGGCAGATGTTCTGTCTGTACCTTTCCTAGTTATATGAGCATTTGTTAGGGGAATCCAAACAGCATTCCAACAATATTCCAACACTAAATCCGACTTTTCAGTGTAGAATTTGGTTTACTATCATGCAAAATTAGGATTCCACCACCTTTCCAGAGTACAACAGATATTTAAACAGAAATTAATGAATCTGCTTACTGTTGCCTTTTTTAACTACTGAAACTAACACTAGTCATTTAATTTTGTTGATAATTTGTTAGTTGCATTTATATCTTATCTTTTCTCCAGTGAGGTCAAAGAGGCACATGTGACTTTCCTCCTCTCCATTTATGTCCTCACAACCTTATGAAGTAGGTCTGGCTGAAAATAAGTGACTACCCACAGTTACCCAATAAGAGTCATGGTTCAGTAAGGACTCCCATTTGGCTCTTCTATCAATACCTAACCATTACAAGCCCGTTTTTGAGATTAGACTGGATCAGTTCGAGTCGGTGAGTACTGATGATGTGGACAAGATCCTTGGAAAAGTGAAGAGGATGACGTACTCCCTCGATCCCTGCCCATCTTAGCTGGTCGTCCAGGAGGGTGATGCATTGATGGCTTTTCTTAAGACAGTCATTAATGCATCCCTTAGGGAAGGAATTGTTCTACCAAGTTTAAAGGAGGTGGCTGTTAGACCACTCCTGAAGAAACTTTCCCTGGACCCCCTGGACTTGAAAAATTATAGACCAGTCTCTCATTTACCATTTTTGAGCAAGGTGATCGAGCGAGCCGTCACCCTCCAACTCCAAGTGATCTTGGTTGAAACCGATTTTCTGGATCCATTTCAAACCGGCTTCAGACCTGGATATGGGGTGGAGTCTGCCATGGTCGCTCTGGTAGATGACCTGCATCTGAGCATCGACAGGGGGAGCATGACCCAGTTGGTGCTTCTGGACCTCTCAGCAGCTTTTGACACGATAGACCATGACATCCTCTTGGAACGCCTGAGAGAGTTAGGAATTGGAGGCACTGTACTCCAGTGGTTCCATTCCTTCCTCTCGGGCAGGTTCCAGAGGGTGTCACTTGGGGACAGCTGCTCCTCAAAAGTGGAGCTAAAATGTGGTGCTCCACAGGGTGCCATCCTGTCCCCGATGTTGTTTAATATCTATTTGAAGCCGCTGGGAGATCATCAGGAGATATGGGGCGGGGTGTTATCAATATGCTGATGACACCCAAATATACTTCTCTATGTCTCGGTCAGCTGCTATGACAGCAGATGGCAGTTCTCCCCTCAATCAATGTCTTGAAGCGGTAATGGACTGGATGAGGAAAAACCGACTCAAGCTGAATCCGGATAAAATGGAGGTACTTACGGCGGGGTCACACTCTCTGCTAAGGACTGTGTTCGCAGTCTGGGGGTGCTCCTGGACTCGTCGCTTCACATGACAGATCAGGTGAATGCAACAGTCAGGAGTGCCTGTTATCAGCTTCGGCTGATATGCCAGCTGAGCCCTTTTCTGGAAGTAAGAGACCTAGAAACTATAGTACACGCACTGGTAACCTCACGACTCAACTTCTGCAATGCACTCTACATGGGTCTACCCTTATACCAAACTCAGAAACTACAGCTAGTACAAAATATGGCAGCCAGGTTGATCACTGGAACATCGAGGAGTGATCACATTACACCTATTCTAAAATCTCTTCATTGGCTGCCTATTGGTTTCCGAGCACAGTATAAGGTGTTGGTAATTACCTTTAAAGCCTTACATGGCCTGGGTCCAACCTACCTAGGGGATCGCCTTCTTCTGTATAATCTGCCCCGTGCCCTTAGGTCCTCTGGGAGGAAGCTGCTTCAACTGATGAGAACTAAGTTGGCGGCAACCTCCCAGAGGACATTTTCTGCCACTGCTCCCAGACTCTGGAATGCCTTGCCAGAGGAGATCCGTCAGATAACCAACTTAGACAGCTTTTAAAAAGCCATCAAGCTGGATCTCTTCCGGCAGGCTTACCCAGAATAAACTATTCATTTGATCTCCCCTTGTCAGACATTTTCTTATTTTTTGCCTTGCCACAGAGTACCTATTGTTTTTAACTTTGTCTATTGCTAATTTTTAATTTTAACTGCGATTGAATTTAATGTATTTTTAATGGAGGGTAAATTTTGTTAGTTATATTGTTAGAAGGGTTATTTTATGTATTTGATTTTAGATGTAAGCCGCTTTGATGGCCAAGGCTAAAGGCGGGGTATAAATATATTATTATTATTATTATTATTATTATTATTATTATTACACCATGCTAGCCTGTATGGCAACATCTGTGATCAAAGCAAATGTTTCCTACTTTCCCTGAAAGTCATCAAGTGAAGTTCTTGTCACAATCACCAACCAGACCAACACCATACAGTGCAGAAAGAAATGTTTCTTTCCTAAGACACCTTAAGCAAAATCAGTTATATTTATAGAGCTAGAATATGTATGCATAAATGTGTTATAGGCTGATCCACTATTAAGGAAACTTCAAGGCAAATTTCCATGATCCTATTGATCTGGATAAAGCTAGGACATAGGCAAGTATTTTCTCCTTACTAGACTAATGTGTTCAGAAAAGAAAGAATGCAATGTACTTACAGTACTGAATGACCCTCCAAGAGCTGGACTGCAAACTGTCCCAACAAAAGCCATTCCAACTGTGGAATCAAATGGTACTCTGCCTCTGCAATACAAGAAGAAAATGCATATAGTTTGGAAACCAGAAATGTGTTCAATGTTGGGAACTGCCCTGCAGTGTGCACTCTATGGCAATATGTGACTTCTAATGTGTGGCCTTTGCAGACTGAGCATATCCTACAGGAATTTCAACTTTCATATAAAAATTAACAGGAGTGTATCTCGTAGTATTTTAAACGTCTTACCTCCATCCTATGAATCCCTGGGGTTTGTAGTTTGGTGAGGTGGTTAGAATTCTCTGTTAGGGAACTCTAATGTTGAGTGTCATAAAGTCAGCTTCAATTTATGGTGGCACTATGAATAATAGACTTCCAAGATCCATGGCCATCAATAGTCCTGCTCAGGTCTTGCATACTCAGGGGTGTGGCTTTATTGAATCATCTGTCTCTAGAGTGGTCAACCCCATCCCCCTGCTGCATCACAATCTTTTCCAGTGAGTCATGTCTTTTCATAACTTCTCAAAGTATGATAGTCTCCATTCTGTCATTTTGACTTCTGGGGAGACATCAGGTTTAATTTGCTCTCAGACCCATTTATTAGTGTTTTTTGATGGTCTGTGGTATATGTAGAACTCCCCCTCAGCACCATATATCAAATGTGTTTATCTCCTCCCATCAGCTTTCTTCACCAATTCTGACTTTGATATTTAATATTACATACATTTAGACTACAGGATCTTATCAAGTTCTTTCATATCTCCCTTTCTTAGTTGCAGTCTTCTTTTAAACTTCATTTGAATTTCAAGGACTTCACCAAAATACAAACTCTAGGATTCCATAGGATGGTGCCATGGCAGTTAAAGTGGAATCAGACAGCTATAGCCACATTGTGTGGATGCAGTTGGCATCCTCATTGTTGCATAAATAACCCTGGAAAATGTTTTCTCGAATAAATTCACCTTCTGCTGAAATACCTAGGACAAAGAAAGTTTGTGTTTGGATTCTAGTGGGTAAGGAGGCTGTGATGCACTTCTCCTAATCCAATGACACAACTTCCAGTCAATCACCTTTGCACTTAGCCATATCCCTCTCTGCCTTGATTTAATCCATGAATCAAAATCACTCTTTAAATGTCTTTCAGTCCCCACAATGCTCCCTTTCTCCTAAAAACAAAACAAAACAAAATAAGAAACCTCTAACCCACCCACCCATAAACACTTTCCTTCCTTGGTTTAATCCACGAACTAATTTATTTCTTTAAATATCTTTTAGTTCCCATGATACTTCACTCCTGGACCTCTCTAAACCACCCACAAACTCCTCTGGGGGAAAAATCCTCTCAAAACTTTTTGAACATAAAATTTTAAATTCTGAAATGAAATGGAACATCTCTACACATGACTGTACAAGATAACATTTAATCAGACTTGCCTAAGCTGCATTATTCTCCCAGCAACAGATTTTGTAAGGTTTCCTTTTAAAAATCAAGATGTCATGTGTTCACATCTATAATTGCATATAGATGAAAATCCTTACATAAGGAGGTGGCTGATATCATTTCTTGGTCTCTTTGCGAGAACATTCTGTCTCCAAGCTACAAATCTGCTCAGTACATCTCCAGGCGGTCCAGTAGTCACATCTATTGGGTTTCCATTTGTCCATATTTCCACCCCTATTAGGACAACTTGTATGTTTAAGGGATGGAACATCTGCAAGTACACAGTTATTTAGATATGAGTGAATTCCCCAAACCCTTTAAATTCCTTCTACCCCTGCTACCAAATATTGGGTCATCATGCCATGGGGAAAGGCTGGTCAGACCATGAAAAACAGTAAGGTTTCTCCAACCAGCAAATTTTATTGGAGATGTGGATGGATAGCAACTTGCTAGTTACAGTATTTATTTTGCTATTATTGTGTGGCCACTTTCAAGGATGGCACATTTATGGGACTTTATCTGGTGGGATTTGCTGCTACATGTGTCAACATTGCTTGGCTGGTTTTGAGTGGCAGGAAGAATCCTTAATTGCTTCCACATTTGGCCAGCCTTGTGTTGAAAGCTGGCAGGACCACCTCTATTTAATGTGGTGTTAGTGAATATGCCTTCATTGCACTGAAGACCACATATTTCTATTTTTATGTGACAAATACCCCCTCCATATGCACACATGAGCATTACCTGAAGGCCCAGTATATTATAATTCCTACTAACATCTATATAATACACATCCTGAGTTTTAGGAGTTTTACACAAAATTATCATTCTCAGTTGTACATGTATTGGGAAGCTGTTCTCTTTGAAAGCAAACCAAAAGTCATTGAATTTAAATGTAATGAATAACAATAAAAATTAACATCTAAAGCAGCCCTAAAATACCTGGGTTACCAAATTTGTCAAACCTGATTCTTAGAACTGCCCAAAGCTGCAGAGGAATACTCCTCAGAGCAGCGATATATATGCATGCAACTGCAGACACTGGATGTGTAGAAAAAACAGCCTACATATCCAAAGTATTATTGCTTTTATTGTTATTGTTCATTTATATCCTGCCTTTTCCCCTTTAAAACAAAGACAAGAGATAAAAACCAAAAAAGGTTTTTTGAATTATTAAAAGCCTCTGAGGATTATTAAAAACCTTTGCAGCCAGTTCCTAAAAGCCTGTTGGAATAAAAAAGTTTCCCCTTGCTTGCCAAAGGATAACGGTCAGGGAGTCATCCCAGCTTCCCAAGGGAGGGAGTTCCAAACTCTGGGAGCAACCACCAAGAAAGCCCTTTCCATTGTTTGCTCCAAATGTTCCTGAGAACATGGTTCCTAAGACCAAGAAACGTGTGTCCCCAAAGCACTTAGCATGCGAGGAGGCTCATACAGGTAAATATGAGCCTATGTAAACAAGCAGACCAGATGCAATGGGGCAGCATGAGTAGCAATGACTATACGTAATTCAGCAATATCAAGAAATGGAGAATCTGGGATAAGAAATGGGGTAAGTCACACAAAGTATGCCTTGACCTCTGGAACAGGTGTGTCATTTCTCTTTACCTTACCTTTTCACTATAAGGAAAATGTACGGTAAAGAGAGATGACATTATACCATAGGATAAGTGGGGCAGAACTCTCCATTTGATAAGATGTTACTTTAAACTGTTTGAATTCGAAATTTTTAATTGTTTGAACAGGATTTTGAGTATCATATATAACAACAATTATTATGTGTAAGCCAAAGGTGTTGACGGAACCAGTGAAAAATTCTACTGTTCTTGAATACAATTCTCAGAATTCCCCTGTGCAATTTTGAAACCGACATTAAAATAAAAGTAACTTTTCAAAATTCCATTCCATCTCCATCACAAACTCCATGTTTTTGTTCTCCTGGTACATTGATATCTGCACATTATAACATTTGTGACATTTCTTTTCCATTTTGTTCCATGTTGTTATATGTAGTGTATGAGTTTTATGTTTTTTTATTTTGTTTATATACCATTAAAATTTATCATTAAAAAACAACATAGGTAACATTTCTAAATGACAATACAAGTTATTTTTTTATTGGGGATAGTAGCACCAAATAATTTTCGCCAAGAAACATCTTAATGAGATTAATGTTTATAGATATTAAAGATTTTATTCCTCTTCAATAAAAGATTGCAAAGGATCACAAGCCTCGAGTTTGCCATCAGTTGTACTTTTATCAGCCACAATTTTTGCATATATATATATATATATATATATATGCAAAATCATATAATGAATATAAATTGTATAATGACAGATTTCAGGATCTCAGCAGAATTATTTAATTGGATAAGCAATGTTATTGGCTATAGAAGTAACAAAAACAAACAATAATTGGCTTAAATGTTTCCCAGTTGCAAGTCCTAACTAAAATAGACCCACCAAATCAATGGAAACTAGGCTGCATCTGGATTGTAGAAATAATGCAGTGTGACACCACTTTAACAGTCATGGCTCCATATTATAGAATGCTAGGATTTGGAATTTGGTGTGGTATCAGAGCTCTCTGACAGAGAAGGCTAAGTATCTCACAAAAACTACAAATCCATAACATTGAGCCATGGCAGTTAACGTGGTGTCAAACTGCATTATTTCTGCAGTCCATATGCATTTTTGGTAAATCAACATTTGCACAAGTTCCATTCATTCAATGGGTCTATTGTAGGATCTTTGCAGACTGCCAGAAATGATGCAGATTGAGGTCACTTTAACTGTCCTGGCTCAGTGCTAAGGAATCATGGGAAGTGTATTTTTTTCTGGGACATTGAGCCTTCTCTGTCAGAGAGTTCTGGTGCCATAATAAACTACAGTTCCCATCACTCCTTAGCACTGAGCCAGGACAGTTAAAGTGACCTCAATCTGCATCATTTCTGGCAGTCTGCAAAGGCCCGTAGTCAGGACTACCAAATGGATTTAGACCAAGGATGTAGTTCTTCAGATGCTGCAGGACTACCACTCCCAGAAGTCTTCACCATTGGGTACACTGGCTGGAGCTGATGGTGGTTGCAGTCCAACAGCATTTGGAGGGCTGAATGATTGCCACCTCTGATTTAGGCTACTATTCTATTCTTCTTACTTTTTCTAAAGTTGGTGTCACACAGCATGAACTAGAACTAATGTTTCTATGGTGACTTACCCCATCCACATAATTAGTCAGTTCAACCACTTCCTTTTGTACAGCTCCAGCATCAGATTTCTTCATCATATACTGAAATGATTCAAAATACAAGATGTTCTAGGAGAGGAAATTCAAATATAGCAGCAAAATGTATTAGGTTAAGAAAAATTACCTTGTTATTATCAACAACAATATACAGTTCCACATATCTTTTCTCTGGTAGCACAGCTCTTTTTCTCTGTCAAATGGAAAGAAAACCACATAAGGCATAGTTTTTCATTTTGAATTTCTTCAAATGTATAAGCTTTTCCCAATTTTTTCAAAAAACATTTTTAATGACATCTGAGAAATCAGAAGAAGGAGCCAATTTACACAGCCATAACATGATTTTATACTTCAACAATATTTGTATCTAGAAACTGCTACTCCCTTTAGGTTAAGCAAACAATTGTACTAACATTGTTTGCTTAAACATTGGCTGTGTGTCTATATGTATGTTTTAAACTATCGTTATTTTAAATCCCATTTACTCCAAATAAATCAGTTCAATTCAGACATGGATGAAGGTGTGAGGTTCTATTATACATTTTTTGAACTAGGTTAATCCAAGTTGAATTCAAGCAGGGTAGTTCATATGAACAGCTCATTATTATATTTTATCAGTGCCCCTTTTTTCTCAGTATTATTTTAACTACAGAAATAAAATAAAAGAGAAGGGGGAGAGAGAGAAGTCTACCCAGATATGAAATAAATCAATAATTTTTTATTTTTAAAAAATCAAAGTGATTACTGTTGAGCATCAGGATAAATAGGATTCAGATATACAATTTAGATATACATCATTATATAATTGTGGGAGGAAAGAGAGAAATGCATTTACCCTTAGACGTGTCTTTGCACTAGAAGGGCTATGTGATGCATTTGAGTATTTGAAAAAATTATCCATGCTCTGTTCATGGTGTTGGTCCTCATTTGTCACACCACATGAAAAGGGCTGTTGGTAAGAATTTTCTAATATAAAGAAGAAGTGTTCAAATCGATCAGATTCACTGACTGGTTCCATGCCATACCGTTTCCCACCAATATGGAGGATTCCCCTAAAACCATAAAAGGAGAAATCAAAGTCTACCGACATAAAAATTACAACTAAACAAGTGACAGCAATAGCATTTACTAAAACTAGATATTAAAGCTGTCAGTTTCTCAAGATGCTAATAAGGAGTTATATAAAGTGATATCTGAACATAAATTAACACCAACTTAGGTCTGATATAAATGTCTATGCTAGCAGTGGGTAACATGACTATCCAGCTGTTGCTGGACTGTATCCCATGATTCTTTACCACTGGCTACACTGGTTAGAGGTGATGGGAACTGCAGTCTAACACATGAAAGGTCCTAGTCTACATGTTTATATTTTTTGACAAAATAGTTAGACTACCCAAACTCCTAAATGCAAGTCATGACTGCATATGTACAAATGACAGACTAATAAAACAACATAAAGCTTTGCCTTATGGCCAAGGTGGGTTCCTGAAGCCCTCAAGCCATATCATAATGCCTTACTGCTGTACATGACAACAAAGATGTAATGGGGGGAAGCAGACGGAGGCGCCGGAGAAGCCGCCGGACGGAGCGCCGCGGGACTGCAGCCTCCGCACCCCGGCGCTCCTGCGGCGTCCCTGGAAGGAGCGCAAAAATAGTGCTCCTTCCACAAGACAGGGAAAGTGCGCCCTAAAAGCGTAGGGCGCACTTTCCCTGCCTTTTCCGCAGCAGCGCGTCCGGTTGCTGCGGCGGGAGGTCATCCCCGGAGCGCCGGCCGTGCGGATGGCCGGAAGCTCCGAGGACGACCTCAGGAAGAGGAAGGAGTGCCGCGCGTGCGGCTGCCCCTCCTCTTCCGGGCCTCGGAGATGGTTCAATTAGCCGTCTGCCGAGGCCCAATGTTATTAAGCATTTTGCCTTAAGTACTAAACACAGTTGCTCACAGCTTGTCATTCAGAGAGTGAGAGAGCAAGCGTGAGAGAGAAAGAATATTTAGAAATTAAGATAACAATCGTAAGTGGCTGTTCCCAGTGCTCAAGGGGAAATGAGGGCATTTTTCCTTCTCATTTACCTAGGGAGATTGGATAATCTAGTTTACTTGCTTCTAGCCAGAAGGTGGGTGCAGAGAATAGAGGAGGGACAGACCTTTTGCTACAATGACTGGGAGAGATGGAGGAAGCTAACCAATGGGCATACAGACCGGTCAAAAGGGCCGGCATCAGGGTGGAGTGGGGGCATGGCAGCTGCACGCTGCATGCCCCAAGCCACCATCATGCCACAGGCCCGACCAGATGGTGGGCAGTGTTGCGGTGCTCCGGTGGTGCAGCAACTACATGCTGCACACCAAAAGGAGTGCCAAAAAGTGCCACCATGGTGGCAAGGGCAGCTTTTTACCACTCTAAAAAGGAGTAGCATTTTGCTAGCTCTTTTTAGAGCAGCAAAGGACCAGATCAGTGGTGCACACCGCACCCCTGATCCAGCAAGCAAAGGGGTGGCTTGCCACCACCCCTTTCAGGCGGTCTGTACAGCCCCCAAGTAAATGTGTAGCCCCTAGGACAACCTTTGCAGTAACAATGCAGTTACAATGTAGTAACAATAATCGCCTTTGCAGTAACAATGTAGATGTTACTACAATGTAACAACAAAGTAGTAACAACAACCACATCTCCTAGCTAAGGGATGAGGTGGCTCAAGTGGTTAAGACCCTGACTCCGTTGATTGCAAGATCGGCAGGTTGGCAGTTTGAGGCCCAGGTGCCCAATGATGGGGTGAGCACCCATCACTAGTCCCAGCTTCTGCCAACCTAGCAGTTCGAAAGCAAGAAGGCAGCTCAGCCTCACAAGAAGCTTCTGTTATGCTAGGCTAGCCAAATTTTCCAAACAATAATAAGAGACAGTCAGGACTGGCTGGGACATTTGGAACAGGCTTATAAAAAGACCCTCCTGAAGTCTCATGAGAGGAAGGCTTCTTGTGAAGAGTTCCAGGTGTTGTTGTGAACTCAAATCATACACGAACACCAAACCTTTGAAAATGTTTTGATGGCAGGCCAGGAGCATCATGAAGGGCTGCTGAATGCATGGCAAGTGCACTGTTCAGCCTGGATGGGAAAGCAGGCACCAGCCATGTGTACAACAGAAACCTCTCCCTTACAACACATAGTGAGTTATTTGAGGGCAGCATGTTTGTCTGATTCTCAAAAACACAGGATTTTGGTGTTCAGTGTTCATAAGAGACACATTTTCTGTCCCTTAAATAAGAGGCAATTCTTACAGTAAGGGTCACCTGGCCACTACAGTTTGTTCCAGGCCTTGTATAGTTAAGTCATCTTTGAATTAGGATTGCACTGCTGTCTCTATCCCTCTTCCCTGATAAATAGTAACCTATTTGGCTCAAACTAAAGATAGAAGGAAAAGAAAAGTTAATACATACCTAAGGCCATCACAGACACTGAGAGCAAGCCAGGAATCCTGAATTCCTTCAACTACTCCAAGATAATAACAGTGGTCCTGAAATCAAAGAAGTAAGACTGATTTCATAAGCAAATAGCAAATGAAACCTCCCACAGAAACAACAATGAGATGCTTATTCATAATGTTTTCTTATTTTTAAATGTACTTGCTATAGAATTATGTGGATTCTGATATGTCTTATTTCTGTTAGAGAAACTGTGCTTGTACATTCTCTAAGGGGGCATACACACTAACTTTTTTATATCGAGGAGATCCAGATCTTTGAGGTGATGCAACACTGGATCAATGTTCTCACTATGGGGGCATCAGTTTTGCATCCCCGAATCTCTCAGAGGTTACTTAAACCACCTTCCTGTTCACACTAGCACCCACTAGAGAGGAAATGGCACTGTTGCCATTTCCTGAACCGTTGATGTGTGACTCGGATCAATTCGGTAGCATACTCACACCTACTGGAGATCTGGATCGTTCCAGCACACAAAAAAGACACAGTAAGAACCTGGTCTAAATGCACCAAGTTAAGTGGGGTTTTGTGCACCACATCACCCCCCCCACACACACACACACACAAATGGCACAGAGTGCATTCACAGCCAGTATGAACATTGTGGAAAAGACAGGTTTCACACCAGGTTATTTCTGTAGTGTGAATGGCCCCTAAGAGTTTAGACAAAGCATGCATTTATGTCATTGCCTGTTTACTGATCTTAGACACATCCTCTGTCTTTCTGCAACAGTTAGTATGTAGAGAGATCTTGTAGCACCTTTGACACTAACTGAAAGAAAGAAGTTGGCAGCATGAGCTTTCCTAGACTAAAGTCTACTTCCTCAGATGCATATGGTGGAGTGGAAGCCAGGGACAGACATATATATACTAATGGTATGTGAGAATGTTCATTCAAATTCAAAATCCTTTGTGTATGGAAATGCAGGCCTAGTTTTAACAATGGTCATTTGTGAACAAAGGCATTGGGAACTAGCCTTTGCGTGTGGAAATGAAATGGCAAGACCAGTTTGGCATGGGAAACTAGCCTGTAGGTCCGTGATGGCAAACCTATGGAAGCGTGCCAGAGATGGCATTCAAAGCCATTTCCCGCAGCACGCAGAGGCTGGGGAGGAGGAGGAAGAAGAGTGCACCTGTTCCTCCTCCTTCTCAGCCATTCCAGGCCTTCAGCTGCCTCTGAAGTGCCTTAGGTATGTATTAACTTTTCTTTTTCAGTACCATCCGGCCTGGAATAAGAAGAGGAGCCCTCCCTCCATTCCATTCGATGTCATCTGGGGGAGAGACACCAGGCCCAGCACCATTGGGCCTGGAATAATAAGAAGAGCCCTCCCTCCATTACCATCCGATGTCATCTGGGGGAGAGACACTAGGCCCAGCACCATCCGGCCTGGAATAATAATAAGAGCCCTCCCTCCATTACCATCCAATGTCATCTGGGGGAGAGACACTAGGCCCAGCACCATCCAGCCTGGAATAATAAGAGGAGCCCTCCCTCCATTCCATCCGATGTCATCTGGGGGAGAGACACTAGGCCTGGAATAAGAAGAACCCTTACTTCTTAAAGGATGGATGGGATTTGGGATTTCTATGTTCTGTTTAAATTGTATTAATATATATGTATGGAAATTTTAATGTTGTAAGCCACCCCGATTGCTCTGCAGAGGGGCAGGATATTTATTATTATTATTATTATTATTATTATTATTATTATTATTCTTTCTCTGGAAGCAGCTGAAGGCCAGAGATAGTGTGGGGGGAGGAGGAGGAACAGGTGTGCACCTCTTCCTCCTCCTTCCTGACCTTTCCTAGTTACCAGCTGCCTCTCCAGAGGCAGCTGAAGGCTAGGGATGGAGCAGGGAGAGGACAAGGAAGAGGTGTGCATCTGTTCCTCTTCTTCCCCCCTCGCACCCTCATGCCGTCAGCTGTCTCTGGAGAGGCAGCTGAAATCCCAGGAGGGCGGGAAGTCCCACCTCTAAAAGCTGGAAGGCCTTTTACTTTGGGCACTTGGCCCCTAAAAGGTTTACCATCACTGCTGTAGGTAAAGAGAATAGATGAGTGTAGGATGCCCTCATGAGAATGACTGGTTCTATGCCATACCATTTCCCACCAATATGGAGGATTCCCCTAAAACCATTAAAGGAGAAATCAATGTCCACCCACATAAATAATTACTAACCACTCACCTATTACAATCTATCCTACTCCCACAACTGTTTAATTATGCTTAAATCCTGTGGCTTTTGCTTCATCAGTGCATCAAAAAAGTGGATTATATTCACAAAAGCTCATGCTAAAATTTAACTACTTTGCCTTAAAGGTGCTACAAAATTCCTTCCCTCCCTCCTTTTTATGCTGCAACAGACTAACACAGCTCTTTCTTTTAAAAATGTAACTAAAACTAATTAACTGTTATGGATCCGTAACTGTAACTCATTAGGTTTGAAGGACTACTCTCACTTGGCATAAATGTTAGTTTGCCAGGATTACTTTAATAAAGTTCATCCAATTCTTGGCATGACATGTGACTGATAATATTTTTCTGCAGGTGGATAATGTCAAACCCTCCACTTTTCAGGAAAGTTTATCATTTTTAAAGGGCATTCTGGGAATGGAATTCTGCTATGTAATTATAAAGACAGGAAAGAAGGAGTTATTTGTCAAGAGTCGTTTCTTCTGGTTTATCATGTTGGAGGATGTCTGGTGTATTTTAGGAGGAGGTGTTAAGACAACCCCCTGCAGCACTGTGGCTTCCTGGAATGGAATTAAGTCAGCATCTTCTCAACTTTCTCTTATCTGGTGCCTTATAAATATCTTGGACAAAAGTGCCAGCACTCTCCAAATACCATGCCAACTGACATGCTGCTATGGATTATGAGTATTGTAATCCAAAACATGTGGAAGGCACCCACTTGGGAAAGCTTGTATTAAAGGAACTGGGGTGTTGGCTTTATAGTTACCTAGTTTATCAAAGTTCTGGTCAACAGATGTCTCTCTGCTAGAGAGGGGGTTTTCATGGACACCATACCTTAGTTTCAAAGGGAGTGCTCTCCAATTTATCATCTTTGCTGTAGGTATGCATTATGAACTGTTCACCAATAAGGTTTCTGGAAGTCAAAATTAACATAAATAATATTTATTAAGTAGCACAGTTCATTCTGTCTGAACTAAAAATGTTTTTCAAGAAAGCAGATAACTCGGTAATCCATATGAGAATACATTTCCATCATACTGTATATTGTGGGCAGGTACAGATATACCATTTTAACTGATACAGTAGGTAATGAATTCATAATTGACAAACAGGCAGAGTGGCATTCATCTTTGGGCAGCCAAATTGTTGGTAGGAATGCAATGATAGAATGTAACTTCCCTCTAACTAACAGAAGCAAGTGGGTAAACTATCCAAAACCCAATAATATCACCAATGAAATTTTTGATCTAAAAATATTTTACCAATATTACTTGTATCATCTTTTGAAAATCCCAGCATACACTTGTCCCTCCTTGTTTGAGGACTTGGCATCCGTGGTTTTGATCCTTCACAGACAGCAAACTAGGAGGGACAAAATGGTGTGCATGCCCAAGGGTATTTGTGTTTTTTCTGATGGGGGTGGGTGAGGGTTGGTCTCGATCTCATCTAGAAGAATGAAATAAGCAAAGATTTATCTCCCTAGTGAGCATAACCAAAGTGCTTCCTAGTGCATCCAGGAGACAAGGGAAGGGATTTGTTTGCTCCAGGAAATCTCTTCTCAAGCTGCTGTAGGGACCCCAGTCACTGGGGAGGCTTATCAAGGGCATCAGAGCAAAGGTGCTGGAACAAAAGAGATAAAAACTCTTCTCCTATGCCTTGAGCATCATCCCCAGCACTTGGGATCCTGGCCACAACTAATATGTAGTTCCTTACTTAGGGCTCTTCCAAGCTGGTCTAAAGAAACCCGAGTTCTCATGATATAGTAGTATTCTGCACCATAGCAATATAGCTCATTTTAAAAATTATAAGAAGATAAGGGAGAAGAGAAGAAGGTAAGGTAAGGGAACATATTGTTCCACTATGTCTTAGAATCAAAAAGAAACTCACCAGAGGGTAGAAATGAAATGTTGCAGATACAAAAGGAAGAGAAATAAAATTCTTAAAATATTACAAAGAGTTGAATAGAGCAGATAAGGAACAACAAAACCACAGGAATTTGCTTAAAGAATATTTAGCGACACAAAACATAAAAACAATATTGGAAGATCAGCAGAAGAATTTGAATGCAACATATATGCTAAACAAAGTCACCAAGGCAATCAAGAAAATGAAATTAAATAAAGCTCCTGGTCCAGAAGGATTATCTGTTGAGTACAATAAAAAATTGGAAGAAGAAATTAAGGAGTGAAACAGACCACCCCAAAGGAGGGGCTTACCACTGTCCCTTTGAGCACCAGATTGGGGCTGCAGCAATTGCACGCCGTGGCCCCAAACCAGCCTTTTCCCGGTGCAAAAAGAAGTGGCAGAAAACCTCTCTTTTTGTGCTGGGAAAAAGGTGCCTTTGCTGCCATGGCGGCATCTTTTCAGCATTTCCGCAGCATGCCATATGTAAACGTCATGCTGCAGAAATGCCATGAAGTTGCTGCATGTGCAGTCAGCCATGTGACTTCCTGGCAGCCTGGGGGCATGCTGCTGTCTGAACACCATGTCCCCAGGCTGCCGGAAAGCTGGCTCTTACTGCCAGTCTGTTTTGCCTCAAATTACCCTTTTGATGACGTTAAATGGCATCCTAAAGAATGGAATCCCAGAGTCATGGGAAAAAGCTACTATTACATTAATATATAAGGGGAAAAAAGAAAAAAAGATATTCAAAATTATAGACCAATTTCCTTACCTAATCTTGATTATAAAATTTTTATGGTAATATTGGCTGAAAGATTGAATAAAGTTTTGGTAAAAGTAATACATGAAGACCAGACAGATTTCCTACCGAACAGGCAAATGAGAGAAAATATAATGACAGTTGTAAATGTAATAGAATATTATGAAAAACACAATGAAAAAAAGGCTGCATTAATATTTGCAGATGCAGAAAAGGCCTTCAATAAAGTAAAATGGGACTGTATGTTAGCAATATTTGAAAGAATGAAATTAGGAGGAAATTTTACAAATTGGATAAAGAGTATCTATAAAAACCAATCAGCAAACTTGATAATTAATGGAGAAAAAACAGAAGAAATAGAATTCAAAAAGGCACCCGTCAAGGTTGTCTACTCTCTCCACTGTTATATATAATGGTAATAGAGATACTGAATGAAGAAATAAGGTGAGATTCAAAAATACAAGGAATAAAAATTAAAGGGCAAGTATATAAATTAAAGGCCTTCACAAATGATTTGAATGTATTTTTTTAAGAACCACTTAGAGGGATAAATATGAGGGGGTATAGTGAAGTAATAATTATCACCTGGAAGTTATTATGGTATATTGACGAAATTTTATCAGTGTCATCATCACTAAGCGACTTTTTCTTTTCCCAAAAATGAAAAATCCGTCACGGGGTTGCTGATTTGACAAAACAAATGACATCATTCATGAAGTGGAAGAGTGGCACAGACTTCTACAATAACGGTATCTGGAGGGTCAAGAAGCACTGGGAAAAATGTATAACTCTGGATGGTGACTACGTAGAGATAAGTTAACAACTACAAATCAAAACAAACTTTTTGTCAATTTTTTTAAAAGGTTATAATTAAAACTTTACGATACCCCCTCGTAAACTATTAGATAAGATAAACAATTTTGGAGAATTTGCAGGGTTTAAACAGTTATTCTAACAAAAAATATAAAGAAATCAGAGGAAGAGGAAATTAAAGAAACTTCCAGTTGCAAAAAAAAAAGTTAAATATGTAGGAATCTGGTTGTCAAAAAGAAATCCAGACCTCTTTGAGAATAACTATAAAAATCTATGGAAAAGGATTTATAAAAGACTTGGAAATCTGGAATAGATTGAATTTAAATCTATTAGGAAGAATAGAAACAGTTAAGATGGCTATTCTCCCAAAAATAAACTTTCTATTTCAGAATCTTCCAATAATAATTAACAAAAATCAATTCCCTCAATGGCATACAGACTTGAGAAATTTCATCTGGGCTGGTCGCAGACTGAGGATTAAATGGAAGACCTTAACAGATAAAAGAGAAAATGGAGGATACAATGTGCCAGACCTAAGATTGTATTATTATGCCAGCGCATTAACATGGGTATCAGAATGGGTAGCTTTAGAAAATGAGAGGCTATTAGAGGGATTCAATAATTGCTATGGCTGGCATGTGTACCTTTTGGTATGACAAGTCAAGAGTCCATAAAGATTTTGAAGATCATTCCATTAGAAAACCCTTGCTAAAAATTTGGACAACCCAGAAAAAGAGATTTTACAGGAAAATTCCAGGATGGGTTTCAACTCAGGAAGCATTTCAGGGGAGATGGACATAACATAGAAATTGAATTAAATATGAAAATATTCTATTAAAAGATCAACAAAACCAATATAATATAAGTCACTAGAGGAATTGGGGAATGAAGATTACAGACGATTAAATTGGTTACTGTACCTGCAGTTAAAAGAGAGATAGAAAATGGATTTAAAACTAGAAGGATTTGCAGAACAAAGAAATGAATTAAACAAAATAATATTTAGTAAGGAAGGCAACAAAACACCCAAATTTTTCAAACTACTATTAGAGATGAAATTAGAACAAGATCAAGATACAATGATACAGTGGGATAAAGACATAAAGAGAACATAAATTTAGAGGACTGGCAACAAGCAAGGAAGAAAACTCAGAAATTTACAAGCTCAGAAGAACTGGGGGAAAAAAACTTCCTCAAAATGGCCCAACGATGGTATTTAACCCCTTGAAATATATCAAAAAAATACAAAATGAAACAAGACAAATGCTGGAAATATTAACAAGTCCCAAGCTTCTGGATACACATGTGGTGAAAGTGCCCTAAAATTAGGAAATACTGGGGGGAAATGCATGTAATATTAGAAACATTTATCAGTTGTTTTCTCTATAGCAGGGGTAGGCAACCTAAGGCCCGGGGGCTGGATGCAGCCCCCCGAGGCCTTTGGACTGGCCCCAGGCTGGTCCTGCCGCCGCCACCGCCGCCTGCCATGATGATATTGATTATTGTTGTTATTACTTGTTCTTGGGGTTTTCTTGGCAAAATCTCCACAGGGGTATTGTCATGGCTTTTCTGGGGCTGAGAAAGTATGCATGCATATTTTTTTAATTTTTTAATTTTTTTAAAAAAAATATATTTTTATTTATTTATTTATTTATTTATTTATTTTTGGTGCTTCGCCCCCCCCAATTGTCTGAGGGACAGCAACCCGGCCCCCAGCTCAAAAAGGTTGCCTACCCCTGCTCTATAGAAATGCTGTTTGAGACTCTGGTAAAGTTGGGATGACCAGAATAATGAGCTTAATGAATGTTTAAGAAGTCAGAGGATTTAGGATCTAAGATGTGTGTATGTACTAAGTGTGAGTATTCAGTGTGTTTTAATTTGTCCAGATTTGCCTATGTTCAATGTGTTTTATCGCAATATTTTTTTTTTAAAAAAAGAAATGTTGCAGATACTGACAGGAATTACCAGAAAATAGTCTGTTGTTTGGATTAAAAAGCAAAAGCCCAAACAAAACAAAATACAAAAAACCCCAAACACATCCAAAAAGAACTATAGCAACAAATGTCACAATCTCCCAACATATTTGCCCCATCTGGAGGAACCTGTAATATACACAAGATGTGGTACTAATAATTACATTTACACTGAACAACTTTTTAATACTTACAAAAAGCAAAAGTATTCACTCAGTGTACCCATTGAGCAGGTAATTTTAAAGGACTGGTTAAAAATAAGATTCAGAAATACCACATGACATATTAAAGATGTATCTATCAGCAAGAACAATAGTTTACACATACACCCATCTAAATAACTCATTTTTTGTTTCTAAGAACAAGATATTTGAACATCTACCCTTCCCTCTATTTAGTAAATACCATTCTTTTTTTCTTCTTTTTTTAAAAAGTGTCCTCCTCCATTGCATTCTTTAATTGAGGGTGTATCCACACTGTAGAATTAAAGCAGTTTGACTCCCCTTTAACTACCATGACTCTACCCTTAGGATTTGTAGTTTGTTGAGGTATTCAGCCTGGTCTGTCAGAGAGCTCTGGTATCTTTCCAAACTACAAATTCCAGGATTGTGTAGGATAGAGTCATGGCAGTTAAAGTTAAACTGCATTAATTCTGCACTGTGGATACACCCTTAGAGTGCTTCCCCTAATGAGATTTTATTACTAAACTCTATATAAATTAAAAATTTGAAAATCAGATATTCTTAAATGTTTTTAACATTAACATACATATTTTTCTTCAGTTGCAGAATGTGTGTGCCGTTTCCAGTTTGAATCAAGTATGACAGCTGATTATCTAAGTGTTCCTGAAATAGAAATAACATACACCATGTAACTTGCATTTTTCTTACATTGATGGTAAAATCAGAGCTGTTATCAACAACATGCAGCTCACATTCAGTCTTCTAAACAGAGTCTCAGATCCACAAAGCTGTAATCAGCTAGGTGTTGGGTATTCTACTACCAAATAGTTAAACAAGTGGGGTAGCTGTGTTGGCCATTTAGCAAATTCAAACAAAAATCCACCAAACAGTGGGGGGAAGCAGATGGGTGGCACGGGGCCGCCCCGGGAAGCTGCGAATCGGGGCCGAGGCGTCCGCATTCCTCAGCCCTGCGGCGCAGCGTCCCTCCTCCAGGACGCACCTTTTGCAGCACACCTTCCGCAAGACGCCGAAGGTGCACTGCAAAAGGCGTCCGGCGCACCTTCAGCGCCTCTTCCGCTGCAGCGTGTGTGGACGCTGCAGCGGAAGTGCGTTGTCGCAGCGCCGGCCGTGCAGAGGGCCGGCCGCTCCGACAACGGTTTGGGGAAGAGGTTGGGGCGCCCAGCATGAGGCTGCCCCTCCCTTCCTGGCCTCAAAGATGGCGCTTTGCGCCGTCTGCTTAGGCCCAGTGATACCTTTATTGGCCAACCAAAATGCACAATGTACTTGTTGCAAGCTTTCAAAGCTCCACTGGTTTCTTCATCCAGCAAGATGTTTAACAACAAGTATATTGCTTGCAACAAGTATATTGTGCATTTTGGTTGGCCAATAAAGGTATCACTGTTTGGTGGATTTTTGTTTGAATTTACCAAATAGTTAATCAGTTAATGAGCTTTAAATGTTGTAATAGATTGTCTGCATAAAAAGCCAGGCATGGGGGAAAGGGATTTTACATTCCTGTAGATCTGTACAGCTGTGAGTGGTGTACCCACAATGTGAATTGTGCTGATGCAACAATAGGGAAGGTTATGCAAAGAACACTGGGCAGGCCAATTCAGCTAAAATGCTATTGTGGAAGAAAGGGCTGATCAAAATAGTACACAGGCCTGACTTCTACTGGCAGTCCAGCCAGTTAGAGCCATTGAACTACACATCTTGCCATGCCATGCAACCATCAATTCAATGGGTCTTCTCTAGTTAGGACTACTAATAGCAGAGCTGAGATCCCTGAAGCCCTGCAAATGTTGCTGGATTCCAACACCCAGCATGTCCTAGCCAGCAATGGTTAAGAAAGCTGGGAGTTGCAGTCCAAAAATATTTGGAGAACCACAGGATTTAGGTCACAATAGTATGTCTGAAGCATACTCTCCAACTGCCCTGACTTTCACTCAGTTAACTCATCAGGAAGGGGAGGCAAAGTCTTGTCCTTCCCAGTAGGTTCAAGCAAAAACAAACTGTTGCAGCCTCTTCTAGTCTGTGTGTTCTTTTGCCATTTGACCACACTCCAATTTTGCTTGGTTGCATTTGTCCTGGTTTACAATTGAAGAGTATGCTGAAAGGTGATACTATATCATGTTTCATTGTTAAGGCTGTTGATTTTGTCCACAACTCTGTAGTTTACAAAAGGAGCAACAGCCTTATTAAAATATGCTGTTGTCATGCACAATGTAAAGCCAAGAAATATCATGCAAAATGCTATTAATTGTAATATACCAGTTCAGCCATTATTTCACTCCTACTCCTAATCGCCACCCATGTAGTGGGGTGCAGATTGGACTTTTGGTCAAAAATGACTATCCTTTTACCCTATATAGGAAGCAAATGCATACTTTACATTATTAAATATAGTAGGATGTCATATACAGAGCAGGGAAGGGGGGGGGGAATGATCTGAGAGATTAACAAACCTTGTGAAAATGTGTTCCGCGCTTTTCCTTGTTTGTCAGTCTTTGAGGAATTACAACTTCATATGTGGAATGTCTGGAAATCTGGTAAGCATCCTCATCTAAAAATGAAGTTTTCAGTTTATATAGAAAGATTTTACTGTCATAATCACATTCATTTTATACATTTCTAAAAGATCTGGAATTTTCCTTGAAAAAAAATTACATAGAATAATTACTTGGATCTATGAGAGAACAATAAAACTATTGCCAAGTAAATTGGGATTTTCTTCAAACTTCTGAGCAATAAGGGCTCATATCAAATATCAGCAAAGTTATTATATATTTTTAATTTATTTTATTTGAATGTATAACCTTCACCCTTCCCCAGAGCCAACAAAATACAGATAATGAAGACGTGCATCCTATTGTGGAATGTGAGCAGTAGTACTAGACCTCTATATCAAGGTAATCAAATTGGCAAGGCAGAAGCTGAACAACAACCAGTCACATACACCCCACTCAGGGTCTAGCAGAAAGTTTGCAGAGAAATCATGCTTTATTAACAATTCAGGCCTTTATAGTAGGATGACTTGCACAATATGCATTTAATTCCTAGTTACTGTTATTTACTCCATACAATTAATCTGAATGTGGAAAATACTGTATTTTAAATTGAGTAGGGTTTTGTCTTACTACACTCCTGCCTAGCAGTTCTAATTATCAGCACTAGGGCATCTGTCACAGCCAGGTACTGGCAACACCAACTGGAGATTCCAAAATCACTGCAACATTTTGGCAGCCATTGCATAAAGGGAAGGAAGGAGGAAGTGAAGTAGAGAGATGAATGCACAGGTGGAACAGAAAGCTCATGAGTCAAATATGTGGCCCTGCTGCTTTAGCCCATTCTCATCAGATTCACCTGATCCTTGCTTTTATAGGTGAAAACAACAGAGATGGTGGCTGTGGTAACTGTAGCATGCCTGATGATGACAATGGAGTGAAGGATTCAGGAATATTTGTTCCCTCTGGAAGAAATGGAGCTCAGGTGACAATTGAAAAACAGAGGTGGGCAGCCTTTCTCTTTAGGCAAGCAGCAGTTCCTCCAGGCATAACAATATTATCAGTTCCTTCCCAGAACAACTCAGCCCTTGGCCTTCAAGAAAACATCATCTCCTAACTGTTTCACAGGCTATATTGTGTGCACAAGAGAGGCAGAGGAGACATCTGGAGCTCTCTTGCCAACCAACCACAAAATCCCTGGAGTTGGCCTAATTATTTCTTTTATTTCTTTACAATTTAAGACTTCCTGATTTCTGGGAATTCACAAAAGGAAGAACAGTTCAAATGCAACCATCCATGTCTACTACATAAAGTCTCTTGGAAATGGACTGCTTTGGGGAAGCTTACACACAAAAAATGGATGAAGTAAGCAAATGGCACACCATTGACAACATGCCATTAGCTAAAGCATTGCTTGGCTTCCTTCCTCTGTTTGTCCACTCTTTTCTTTCTGTCTGTCTCTCTTTCACTTATAAACCAGATTGTTCAGAGGCTATCCAATACTATCACTTTCCTTCCCACTGCAGTAGGGTCCACAGGACATCTGATGCAAAAAGGAGGACAGTTTTAAATATGAAACAACAAGCATCCTTAGAATCATAGAGTTGGAAGAGACCACAAGGGCCATCCAGTCTAATCCGCTGCCATGTAGGAACTCACCATCAAAGCATCCCCGACAGATGGCCATCCAGCCTCTGTTTAAAGACCTCCAAAGAAGGAGACTCCACCACACTCCGAGGGAGTGAGTTCCACTGTTGGACAGCCCTTACTCGAACAGTTCCTCCTAATGTTTAGGTAGAATCTCTTTTCCAGTCGTTTACATCCATTGTTCTGGGTCCTATTCTTTGGAGCAGCAGAAAACAAGCTTGCTCCATCTTCAATATGACATCCCTTCAAATATTTAAACAGAACTGTCATATCAATTCTTAACTGTCTCTTCTCCAGGCTAAACATCCCCAGATCCCTAAGTGTCCCCTCATAAGGCATGGCTTTCAGATCCTTGTTTCATTAAAAATTCCAAGCACCCTTGGAATGTCTAGTTTTACTATAAACCAAGATTGGAATTATATGGCCCTCTAGATGCTGTTAAATTGTAGCTCCCAGCATTCTTTGTCATGGTTAGAGCTAGTGGGAGTTACAGTCTATCATAGGGGGGAAGCAGACGAGGGCGTCCAAGACGCCCTGCGACGGTGCGCCGCGGGACTGGAGCAGTCGCACCGCGGCGCACCGTCGGCACCTCTGAAAGGAGCGCAAAAATAGCGCTCCTTTCAGAAGTCAGTGAAAGTGCGCCCTAAACGCGTCGGGCGCACTTTCACTGACTTTTCCGCCGCAGCGTGTGCGGTCGCTGCGGCGGGAGGTTGTCCCCAGAGCGCTGGACGTGCAGAGGGCCGGCGGCTCCGAGGACGACCTCGGGAGGAGGAAGGGGCACCGCGCGTGCGGCTGCCCCTCCTCTTCCTTGCCTCGGAGACGGCTCAATAAGCCGTCTGCCGAGGCCCATAGTGGTGCTAGATCTCAGGGCCATGCTCTTCTCTGGTCCTCAGAGGAAGCTCAGGTTGAGAGCCCTGCAGTGTTTGGGAGGATTTCTCTCCCATTCTGTGCTTTCATTCCCTAAACATTTTTTAAAAAATTGTGGTTCCACAGATGGCGTCTACTGATATATCTTTCTACAAAGTGGGGGGCCTGTTGATAGCTCCCTGTTTCTCATAGCTGGTTCTACTTTGTCTACAAGATCAGTGGCTCTCACAAGCCTGAACAACCAAAATAGAGAGAACATCCTCCATTAATTACAGGCTTAACCTAGGACTTTATCACACAGGGGTCAGTTTCGTCTTTAAAAAGATAATAAAGCGCAAATAAACCATCCCGAAAATAAAGCGAAAATAAAGCTTGATCACGCAAATGAATTTCACACGTAATTAGAATAAATGCAAAATAACGCAAAAAGCGATAAAAAGGTGTTTTTACATTTCATACAGAAGTGAAAGAAATCCGTAAATGTACTAGAAATGGTATACTTGCACATGCGCAGAAAGAGAAAGCAGAGAGGCTCAAGTCTGCGTGGCATGTTTGTTGCCCAAGCAAAACAGGAAGTAACAGCAGCCCCACAGAACCATGGGAAAACCGGAAAAAAAGAATTAAAGGAGGGTTATTGTGTGAATAAACTGAATTTGACTTTCACACTAGAGTAAATGCACAATTACAGTAATATCAAAAATGCATTTTCATTAAAATCCCGAAAGTAAAAAGATCTGGGATAACACCACTTTCTGACCACTTTAATAGCAGTTTTTGTGCGACGTCGTGTGAAATCGTTGTGCGTAATTATGCGTTTTTTCGGGATTTGTATGGGATAAACTATAGATTTTCCCTGTGTGATAAAGTCCTTAGGGGTTTATCACATGGGACAAATTCTATGCAGAAACTAGATTTAAAGTGAAAACAACCTGCTTTTGCAGGTTGTTTTTCACATGACGTTCAGGGTTAACCTGAACAGAAAGTAGACAAAACCCACAATTGCAGTTGTTTTTCAGATGACGTTTGTGTGAAAGAGAAATAACATGAAAATAACCCAAACGGAAAGCCGACAAAACCCGCTCCTTTTTACTTTCAGGAACTTCCGAAAGTAAAAAGGAGTGGGTTTTGGCGACTTTCCATTCAGGTTAATGTCACGTTATTTCTCCTTTACACAAATACGTCTGAAAAACAACCCATTTTTGCAGGGTTTTTTTGGATTTTAAAATCCCATTTCTGCACAGGATTTAAGCAATTTGCCTCCATGTGATAAGGTCCTTAGTGACCTCTGTTCTCACTAAAATATCAGGCAGTTAACAAGAAGAATTCTTTCAGTTTTACAGTGCTGTATAAAGCCTGCTCATCTGTGTTCAAACAAAAAGACTCCCACTGAGCAAATAACTGTTTAAAATGAAACAAATATTTCACATTTTTGTTTTGAACTGACTTCCAAAATATTAGAGTAATAGATTTCCCTAAAGGCAAATTCAATATAAAACCTGTTGGGGCTAGAGCAGAGTAGCAAATGGCAGTCCTTACTGGCTCAAGTCACGGTGCATATTGGGAGCCCAAACCTAGCCAATGGTGAGGGATGATGGGAGCTGCAGTCCAAAAGCAGCTGAAAGACCACAGATTGCCCATTCCTCCATTCCTGCACTGGAGAGCTCTGGTGTCACAACAAGCTACAAATCCCAGGATTCCATAACATAGAACTATGATAATTATAGCAGTAACAAACTGCATTCATTCTGCAGTGTGGCAATAACCTAAGAAATTTCCAGAATGTCTCTGTATTTTAAGATAGGTTCCTCCAGCATTGGCTACCTACATGGTTCTTCTACATGCTTTAGGGACTAGTATGACTTACAGCAGAATTAGAGAGGCATAGTACTGACCCTATTTTACCTTAGTAACTCAGAAACCATATCTGGGGTAGCCATGTTGGCCATGAACAAAGTACAATAATATCTAAAATTCACAAAACATTGATACCTTTTTTGGGCAGCCAAGATGCACAAAATACATGTTGCAAGCTTTCAAAGCTCCACTGACTTCTTTATCAGGCAAAGGTGTTAAACAACAAAAACCTGCATTTTGTCAAGATCTGGCTGTTCTCAGTTCAGGTGGTACTGGAGGGAAATTCATACAAGCAGGTCCCTCCTCCTTCTGGCAATGTGAGTACCCCAGGAAATGGAAAAAATGTCAAGTTCCATTAGCAAGACAAAAAGAGATGGTCCTCTTGAGATCCGTTGCCTCCATCCTTTGTGAAGCTACAGGGCCTTTACAGACTGCCAGAAATAATGCAGCTTGAGGCCACTTTAACTGTCCTGGCTCAGTGCTAAGGAATCATGGGAACTATAGTTTATTGTGGCACCGGAGCTCTCTGACAGAGAAGGCTCAATGTCTCAGAAAAAAACCACAATTCCCATGATTCCCTAGCACTGAGCCAGGACAGTTAGTGGCCTCAAGCTGCATTATTTCTGGCAGTCTGTAAAGGCCCATAGGCTCCTTCGTTAGGCAGAGAGCACTGAACTTTACCTTAGCCATTGCTAGGAAAATTGATGTGAATAAACATCTCCCCAACTCTCAAACAAATTGGGTATAATCAAAGGGATAGTCGCCAATATTTAAACACGTAGAGCAGGGGTCGGCAACCTACAGCCCGTGGGCCGGGTCCGGCCCGCCAAGGCCTTGGGACCTGCCACGCCTGCCGCCACTGCTGCCGTTGTCGCCGCTGCCGTGCCTCGCACAAGCGCGGGCACCATTTTGGCATCCAAAATGGCACACATGCTTGCGCATGCATGCGTACGGCAGTAGGTGCCATTTTGGAAGGCCCAACGGCGGCAGCATTGTGTGCATTCGCACGGCACCAGCGCCATTGGGCCTTCCAAAATGGCGCCCCCCACACGTGCCAGCCCCCAGTGCCATTTCCCCCCCCCCTCCCGGCCCGCAGCAAAAAAAAAAAGTTGCCGACCCCTGATGTAGAGAATCACATCCCATTAAATGCCCTGGAATAGAAGAATGTCTTCACTGGATACCAAAAAGATGATGATGTTAGGACCACTCAGGTCTGACCCAGGAGATCATTCCACAGATAAGGTGCCATAAACTAAAAGCCCCTTTCCCTCATCACCACCCTCCAAAACCTTCCTTATCAAAAAGCCTCACTGATCGTATGACGGAATAGACAGTATTAGGAGTTTGAAGTCTTCTTATAAGGCTTTGCACATTGAAACTAGCACTTTGAATTGAGAACTGAAGTGCACTGGCAGCCAGACCAGAACAAGTATCAGACTCCCGGTTTTTGTGATCAATTTACCCTTCTGCATTTTGCACTAGCTACCTTTCCCAAATCATTTTCAAAGGCAGCTCCACACATAGCATGTTGAAGTAATCCGAAAAATTCTATACCAGTTTACAAAAAACTCAGGAAAACAAAAGTCACATCGAGAACACACATATGCCAAATCATGGCCTTTATGGGGGTTGCAGACTGCACTGCCAGAAATAGTGCAAATTGAGTCCACTTTAAGGGTTAGGGTTAGTGCTAGGGAATCATGGGATTTTTTTTTTCTGAGACATTGAGCCTTCTGTCAGAGAGCTCTGGTGCCACAATAAACTATAGTTCCCATGATTCCCTAACCCTAACCCTAAAAGTGGACTCAATTTGCACTATTTCTGGCAGTCTGCAACACCAGAGAACAGACAGGTTTATTTTCAGCTATGACAATTTCAGTTTTAAAATTAGATTGGGAAATCCTAAAGCTGCAAACCTATAACTGCCTACCTCATAGTAAATCTCTCTGAACTCAATGAAACTTGCTTCTAAGCAGACATGTGTAAGATTTCGCTGTAAATGGCTGATCCATATGCAGGGAGGGAGGCATTTGCGTGTAACTGTTTTAATGCCCTCATTTGAATTTCCTGAGCTGTCTTCCATACAAGGGCACTTAGGTTCATCCTTACTTTGAGCATCATCAGGCTGCTTGTGTAACTCAGGATTGCTTTCTAAACAGTCAGAAAACCAAACCGAACTTAAGCCCAGCAACTCACCCAGTGTTAGCACTTGTTTCCCAATGCTGCTTAGTCCCAACAGGGCTAAATACAGGTAACATTCTAACATGATGGTCAGCTTCTCCAACTTCTCCAGCAAGAGTGCTCCGATTGGAAATCGCACAGCCAGTTCATCTAACGGCTAGGATCTTAGGAAGGCAGAGACAACAGACACAACAGCAAAGGAATTCAGATCACACTCCCAAGGAAAGAGGAAGTGCTCTTTGCGCCACCTCTACAAAAACTGGTTAGACGACTTACAGACTCTCACACGGCTGTCTCTCTGGAAATTACCACACACAAGGCATAGGGGATTGGAGAAAGACAGTCTCTTGACCTCACTGACAAGATGACAGGACAAAACCAGATCCCTCCAAGGCTGTTTCACACACCCTCCCCGGGGGTTTTGATGGCAAAAGCTCAAAAGACCTGCCTGAACTGTGTGTGTCATATGCAAGTGCTGTAAATACAGGCCAGGAAGGAGAAAAAAAGCCACCTGGACCCAGAAATGGCCCCAGCGAAGATATATTTTTCAAAACTGAATCACAAATGGGATCGCCAGAGTGAAACCTGGAGAGGGCTCCTGGACCTTTAATGGCTGGGTAGAAGAGAAATTTCAGCAGGTGTTGCTTGTCAAAGGACCAGGTAACCAGCAACATCTGCTGAAATGTCCTCTTCTGCACCTTCATTGGAGAAAAAGGAGCCCACTCCAGTTTTCATTCTGGCTTTCCCCCAAATTCTAGAAATTAGGGCAGAGGGATTGCTTTAAAAATCTAGAGATAAAGAAGCATTTGTTTTAAAAGGAGATAAACAAGGTACAGTGAGACCTTGGTATCTGCCATGGTTAGGTTCCTGGACCACCACCCCCATGGACACCAAAATCCATGGATGCTCAAGTCCCATTAAACACAATGACATAGTATAATGGTGTCTCCTATATAAAATGGCAAAATCAAGCTTTGCTTTTTGGAATTTATTTATTTTTAAATTATTTTCAAGCCATGGATGCTTGAATCCATGGATAAAAAAATTCTGTAGATAAGGAGGGCTGGCTGTATCGCAGAAATCATGCTATTGAAGTCATAATAAAGTATTTATTGGTCAAATGTGTAGGAACTGCACCATAAAGATTTATTTCTTATGGATCCCCCTTCCAAGAACCAGCTTTTAAATAATTCTTTTAAAAGAATGCTTGCTTCCTTTTTAAAAAGCAATTTTAGATTTTGAAGCTATATATTCACAGCATACAGATGTATGGTCATGGATGAGCTGAGGTCCCAGTTTATCTTTTTAGAGGAGATTAAAAGAGAGATTTGTAGATACAGAAGTGTTTTTTCTTGGACCAAAACTTCATTGATAATATGTGTGGAAAATTAACATATGCAGACAATCACTTGAACAGAATAACATCAATTAGCAATCTGTTTCTAAAAAATAAGAATACAGTTGTCCCTCCATTTTCATGGAGACCCCCAGACCATGAAAATGGAAATTCACAAATATTCAAGCCCCATAGGCTTGAATGGGCGTGCATGCCATTTTAACCCTCTCCACTTGCTGGTCCGCAAAGGAACGAAACCGCGGACTTGAAGTCCACGAAAACGGAGGGACAGGTGTTGTGCAAGATTTACACAAGCTAAGTAAACTGCATCTTAAAGTCTCAGATTATGAAGGGTCTTTAAATAGGAAAAATAAGTAATTTGCAGATTTTACACAATTGTTATATCAATACATATTTTAGCATTACTATAAACCCTATTAAATAAGGTTGCCAGTTCAGGATCATCCCCAACCCTGAGTTTTTAGAGCTAAAACCGGAGACCCAGGGCCAGTGTGGTGTAGTGGTTTGGACTATGACTCTGGAAACCATTATTTGATTCCCAGTTCAGCCATGAAACCTACTGGGTGACCTTGGGCAAGTCACATGTTCTCAGCCTCAGATGAAGGCAATGGCAAACCACTTCTGAACAAAACTTCCCAAGAAAACCCCATGATAGGCTCAGAAACAACTTGAAGGCAAACCACACACACAAGAGTAGCATCCACACTTGTTCACCTGCTTGGGGAGACTGGAGAAGGAATAATTAATCTAGTTTACTTGCTTCTAGCCAGAAGGCAGATCCAGAGCAGAGCACAGTGGAGATTATCACATGGGGGAGAATGCGTCAGTTTCCCATTATTTAAACATGATTAACCTGTTATTGTGCAAGTCCTGCAAATGTGACTGTGAGTCCACAACAACTAGGAGAGGAGGAGGAAGACCCAGAGAATCTTTGCAAATTGCAGCAACAAATCAATTATGCTTTGCAAATTGTAGAAATCTGCTATTCTATTAGCTGAGCTGGAGTTTTGATCATACCACTTCCTCTTGCCTGGAGCTGAGACCACCAAAACTGCGGGCTCATTCACACTTACAATTTTGTACTGAGATCTGAATCTCCTTGGTGATGCAATACCAAATCAAAGTTCCCACTACGTTTACCATGATTGAATCTCTCCTTGGATTTTAACCCTATTGCCATCTTCACTGCCGTTGTATTGATTAAAACTGAACCTCCATTTCAAACTCATTTGATCATTCTTGGGTTGGTTTTTTTATGTCAATCAAGTGATATGCATCTTTGTCATTCCACTTCTGCTTTCACTGTTGATGACATGACTCTGCTTCCATTGCCATGGGTAGTTTGAATTCAGACACAAATAAGTGTATAAATGTATAAATAAGCCACCCCTTTGCACATAACCGCTCCCTTCCTATTCTCCCTTCCTGTTTTGGAAGAATCGGTTCAGAATGTCCCAAATTGAATTGGCTGTGTGTTCTCACTTGCGGCAATCTGCATCTTTTCAAAAGACGTGAAAAAACCTGGTATTGAATATAACAGGGTAAGTAGGATTTGAGGCAGCCCCCCCCCCTACACTCGGTGTGAATATGAATACCACTGAAATAACCCGTTTTCCATACTGGGTTATTTCATAGTGCGAATGAGCCCTGAAGAATTGGTACCCTTATCTCCTATCTGAGACGACTCACCAAAACTGGATACTCAGAGCCAGACCTGAGATCTGGCAACCCTACTCTTAAACTTTACATAATTTGATGCCTCTGCATGTCTCTATCTGACTCTCTTTGAAGTAGGGTTCCTAGGTCAACAGCATCCCATTGCTTGAGATTTCAGGAAAAATCTACAAGGAACAGGGAGAGCTGTTGTGGTGTTACAGAGATGAAGCAAACAAGGCCACTAAACTTCCTTGTGGCCAGCTGAGTGTGAAAATGGAAATCCAGGTAAACAGGCCCAGCATCTGCTAAATCCCAGCTAACTGGATATTATGGCAGCCCAGAAAAGAGGGTGGGGGTGGGGGCAGGATGACAAAACGCGACCAGCAGCTGCAGCAGTTATTATCATCCCTTCCCAATAAGGCTCACATCCCACACAGCCTTTCCTACCGCACACTTGATGCACTTTTGGAGAGGTTTTTTTAGTTCCTGTTCTGCTTCTTGAGGCTTGTGGAAGGTTTGGGGTCAGTCCACAGGGAGGGCTCCCCCCCTGAGATACTGTACTGTAGAGCCAGCATGGTGTCGTGGTGTGAGCATTGGACTAGCATTGGAGTGGTATTCATATTCACACTGAGTGTAGGGAGGGGGCTGCCTCAAATCCTACTTACCCTGTTATATTCAATACCAGTTTTTTTCAGACCAGGGTTTGAATTCCCACTTGGTCATGGAAACCCACTAGGTGATCTTGCTCAAGCCACATTCTCTCAGCCTTAGAGGAAAACAATGGCAAACCTCCTCTGAATGAATCTTGGCAAGAAAACTCTATGATTGGCATGTCCATAAGTTGGATTCAACTTGAAAGCACATAATGACAAAAACCTGTAGTGCTGCCAGAGCTTGTGCAAAAAAATAGACTTCTGCATTGTCACTAGGAACTGCACACCCTGCCTTGCTCCAAATGGCATGACAGACCTGAGAACATGCACACCTCCTTTTGTCTCACCTGTCCTCTCCCCCTCATTCCTGACATTCTGGTGCATTTATATGGATGCAACACAAGCATCAGTTCCTTGGTGCTGAGAGAGAGTACTGATGGTAGCTGAGAATGGTTGGAGATGTGTACCCAGCCTTTACAACTTTCTCACAGACAGAAACTATTTTCCCTCTCCTCCAGTGCTGCTCATCCTGTGATTTGTTTCACGTCTCAGAGACCAGAGGAAGTATAGTACTTCCCTGTTCTGGCAGTCATAACTCACTGCGATTTATAATTAACTTATTTTTAACTTTGTGAAGTCGAAGGCTTTCACGGCCAGCATCCATAGTTTTCTGTGGGTTTTTTTGGGCTTTGTGGCCGTGTTCTAGAAGAATTTATTCCTGACGTTTCGCTTGCATCTGTGGCTGGCATCTTAAAGATGCTAGCCACAGATGCAGGCGAAACGTTAGGAATAAATTCTTCTAGAACACGGCCTCATAGCCCAAAACCCCCACAAAAAAATATTGAAGTTTATTTATAGCCCACCTTACTTCTGAAACCAGGACTCCAGATGACTACTTCAAATGTGGCTTCTTCATGAGAAGACTGATAATGGCCTGAGGAAGTGGTTGTCCATCATTGCCAAGGTTTATATAATGCACCAAGGGAAACATTATATGCAATGTACAGTGTGCTGCCACTTCACACAAAGAAACAGTAGGCCCTTGCAGAAACCATATATATGCACTGCTAACTAATCATCCTGGAACAGCCCAGAAGCCTTTTCAACATACACAGATTCTTCTGCAAAGTTGATGTGGAATGGTTTCCCCAGGGTAGGAAGTTTGAAGTAGGTTGACAGGTTAATTGTATTATTGCACCAATTGACAATAAAATTCAATTACTTTTGGAAAGAAAAAGAGGTATCAACAAAGTTCTCTGCTGTGGGAGTGCAGGTTTTGGTAGCTTTTAATAGCTTCACAAATTATTTTGAGACAGATGTAGCTTCCACAGCCATGGTATCCTTCTGGATAGTCTATCTGTACTGGGGTTTGGGGGCACTGCATTGTAGGGGTGAACAGATTTCAGGATTGTGGGCTTTATTTTGTTGTTTTTATCGGAGCTCCTTGTTATAAGGGAATTACTCTTAGAATTAGAGAATTCTATTTTGAGTACTATGATTAAACAATGTGCATCAACACAGTCCTTGATACAGAGGTTTTTCAGCCTTTACTGTATAGGGTTCTATTTTATCCAGTGTGCTTCTCAAACTGCTGGGAGAGGGTGTGGGTTGTGATATACCAGTTCGCTGATGAAGAGTGGATGCAGACCAGCCAAAAGGGCCGGCCTGGGGGTGGAGTTGGGGTGGGGCAGCCGCATGCCACCCCCCGACTCTGCTCCGACACCACACGCCCATCTGCATGGCGCGCGGCATCAGGGCACCCTCTTGGCGCCGCTGCGCCAAAAGGGTGCAACCCCAAAAAGGAGTGGCAAAAAGGAAGATCAGGGCCACGGTGTGTGGTTGCCGCGGCCCCGATCTGCCACTTCCAGGGGCAGCCCAGAGCTACCCAAAATGGGCCATCTCCATCGGCCTGAAATCTTCATTTCTTCAGTCTCATTTACGGCACTTCAGTGGTGAAAGCAAAATTGTTGCTGTTATGAAAAAACTGTGAGTCAGCAATCTTGAGTCTCTTGAGAGCCAAAATATCCTACAGATATCTATCTGGAGATCCAAATGAAACTTCTGTTCATTCACACTGTATTGCAGTGGTTCCACATGCACCTGGCTGGTCAATTTCAGGAGGCAGTGCTGGGGAATTATTGTCCTATCCATTGGCAGTCATGCCACAGCAGGAGTGGGGAATATTTACTCCAAACAGATTTTATTTTTTTTACAGACTAAATCTTTTATTAGAGAATATTTGAAAATACAATTTAATATAGGAAGAATAAATAATACATACTGAATCCAAAGAATGTAATTGCAGATTTTAAAAAATAGCAAAATGCAAAGAATATATATAAAACAAGTTTCATTCCTAGGATAACTTAAAACTAATAAAATTAATTTCAACACAGACTGGAATGAAGTTTTAGGACAGAGGATACCTAGCATGACAATAGTACAAGTGAAAGGAATCTAGGAACAACTGCAGTGTAAACAATCTAATCCAATCTGTCCCAGGCACAGTTCGATTTAGAGAAAGGTGTCCATTGAAGCTGGGATAGCTTTGGCCAGTCATACCAATGTTTTCAGGCTGTTGGGTGGGTGAGTGGGGGGACAGTTACAGAACACATGTAGAAGTGTCTCATTTGGATGGCCACAGTGACTGCAATGTTTGTCATGTTTGCCAGTTTTAGCAGCACCATTAAGAGGCACAGTATTCAGGTAGACTCAATGAACAAACAGCCAATCGGCAAAATGAGTAAAGTCTCCATGAGGTACAGAGTGGATGATGGAATCCAATTATGATGTTACCTCAATAACCTTGCCCTGGTTAGGCTTGCTCAAAAGTACAATGTTATATTTCTCCCTTTTGGGGAATGTTCCAGCAGATACCTTGATTTGTGGAGGAAGTTTGTATCACTGGAGGGTTCCCTTTACTGGCAGTGCATTATGAGCCCTCTTTAGTCCGTTAAGATGCTGGGTTGTGTTCCAAGTATGGGTGACGAGGGAAGAGAAGTTACCATCATGGCATCCAAATTTGTTTTTCAGTGAACCAGAAAGTTAGGTTGAAAGGTCCTTGTTAGACAGAATTCTAGCTATACATTTTTGGAGAACTTCCTTAAGGGAACCTGGAGCAACAAATTTTACAGTCTTATCAGGGCACATGAGGAGAAAGAATGCATGAATGATGGTTACAGCATCCCCTGAGTCTCCCAGCTGAGGAATCCCTATTCCTCCACACTGCTAAGTGATATGCAAGACATGGCACATTTGGAAGGACTAAGCCACTTCTTAAGGAATGCAGTGATTGCTCAGTTGACTCTGTTAAGTGCTATTTTCTGGACTGATGATCCCCAAAGAACAAAGTCAATCCTTGGGAGGAAGAAAGTACATCAATCTTTTGCCATGGGGCTAAGAGTGATATATCTATTTTCTTGGCAGACATCAAGATGGCAAGGAGAGTGGTCTCTGGAGTCTGGCAACTTTGGAAGCCTGTTGGAATGCCTAGACGTTGGTAGGCATCTCCTTCTTCGAGGTGGATCATGGGTTTCCCCTGGATGGTAAAGATAGTTGGTAGGACCCAATCCTTCAAGCTCCCATTATCATGAAGTGTTGTACACTTTTTCGCATTGTAGTGCAAGCCCATTCAGTCTGTAGCATGTGTAGTTGCATTTAACATGTGCTGGAACTCTTCAGGTTTTTCAGCTACCAGGACTAAATCATCTGCATTGGGTAGAATACTCATTTTATTTCCATATAAGTTGAAGTCTCTAGGGCCGTTGATGATATAACTGAGGAGGGGATCCATAGCAAACTTGAAAATAATTGGGCTAAGTGGACAGCCCTGTTTCACCCCACAGTGGACTCAGATTTCTGTGGTTTCACCTTCTATGGCCCACGCTGTGGTGCTGCAGTTGTTATAGAACTCATGGAGTTGGTCAAGGAATTCAGCCAATGTTTCTAGGATGTGACAATGTGGCACAGAGTCAAAAACATTGCTGATGTCATGCCCAGCTACAACACATTTTCTTCTGATGCGACAAACAGTGTCAATAACTGTTTGTAGTATGAAATTATGTTTGTAACAGTCCTCACATGACATAAAACCCTTTTGTTAAGGAATGACGATATGGCCAATAATAGCCCAGCCTTCAACTCTCTGGTAGTAATGCAGTTTGCATAAATCTTATAGATGGTACTACTTCAAATGCTTCTTCCTTGAATTAATCTGTCATCTTTTTATCTCTTTTATATAGTTTTTCATGTATTGTTTGATCTTTTTATTTCTTCCTGATCATACAGTATGTTCCCCTGCCGGTCACAGAATATCAATTTAAATTCACCTTTGAATACTTGGATCTTCCAGTTTCTTGACCTACCTCTTTGGTTGTCATCTTCTATTGTCTTTATTGATTGATATAGTAGTTCTTTCTGTGGACAAGTTGTTGAACATTTGTGTTCAGGGTTCTGACACTATTTCTGTCTCTTTTTACTTTTGTGTCTCATCTATCCCATATCTGCTTGAAGAGTTTTGTTTATCCAGCGGGACATCTCTTTCTATTTGACTAGAGTTATTTTTACCTTCTTCCTTCACAATGTCCCTGGTTTCAGTCCTGAGTTCTTCGTTTATGATCGGTTAGGCTTAGTGCAAATCTATTTTTGACATTATCTTTAAATTCTACAGAGATGTTCTTCAGATTGTATTGTGGTAAAATGATTCTTTAGCTTTACTCTAATTTTTAAAATTAGCAGTTTATGGTCTGTACCAGAATCTGATCCTGGTCTTGTTTTTGGAGCTTCTCCATCTTCTGCTTCCAATTATGTAGTCTGATTACTAAATTGACTATCAGGTGATATTCATGTATACAGCCACCTCTTTGGTAGCTTTAAGAATGCTTGTGATGAAGTCACAAATTGCTGATTTCAAAAAGTTCAATCAGTTGCTCTCCTGCTTCATTTCTTGATCCTAGGCCAAATTTTCCTACAATACTTGGTTCTTCTGTTTCCTACTTTTGCAATCCTATTGCCTATGATTACTAACATGCCATGTTTCGGTACATGATAATTTCCTCCTGGACTCCAGCATAGAATCTTTCTGTTTGTTATGGTTGTGTGCCTTCAAATTGTTTCTGACTTATGGTGACCCTAAAGTGAACCTATCATAACGTTTTCATGTCAAGATTTGTTCAGAGGAGCTTTGCTATTGCCTTCCCCTGAGGCTGAGAGCATGTGACTTGCCCAAGATCATCCAGTGGACTTCATTACTGAGCTGGGAATTGAACCCTGGTCTCCAGACTTGCAGTCTAACATTCAAACCACCACACAATGCTGGATCTCACCTCTGTAGTTGGAGGATAAACTTGGATTATGGTTACATTAATGAGTTTTCCTTGAAGTCTTGTTGATACAATTTGGTCAGACTTTGCATTATATCCCTTAACTGCTTTTGCTACATCTCTGCTACTAGTGATACTTCATTTCTTCTTAGATTTTCATTTCCTGAGTAAAACACTGTACTCTGACTGAAAATGTCCAATTCCTGTCCACTCTAGCTTGTTCACCCCAAATACTGCAATGTTTATATGTTTTATCTCTTGTTCGGCAATGTCTAACTTCCTCTGATTCATAGTTCTCACATTCCATGTTCCTATGTGTTGTGCAGCTTCAGATTTTCCTTTCACCTCTGAGCATGTCAACAGCTGAAAGTCCTTTTATCTTGTGTCCAGTTGCATCATTAGTTACAGTGCTACTTGTACTTGTTTTCAGTACCTTCTGACCTGGGAGTCTCATCTTTTGGGACTTTCTTTTGTTTTAATTTGGATTGCGTCATAATAGGGTTTTTAAGTAAAGGCTTTAGGAATGGTTTGCCTTCTTCTGAGCAGTACTAACAAGCAATAGTATGTTGCCACTGCTGTTGTCTCTGAGAGACCCTCTGCAATGTCATCCCCCACTAGTACTGCTGCCATCACTGTTTGGCACATATTTCTTACTGTTATTTTTACTGAATTGCACTGGGAACAATCCATTAAAATCAACAGCAAGTTAGATTTTCTGGCTTTGACAGCTGAAATTTACCAACAAAGCAAAACATTTGGGGATCAACAATTAGTTATCTATCCATCTTTTATTTGTAAAAACCATGCTTAAAGTATTGTCCTACACATGTCTGTTCAGAGCAAGCTTGACATATGTAGGACAATACAATGTGCTATGGGAATTGCTCCCTGATATATAGGTACAAGATTGCAACTTTAACACATATATACTTTTGTTTCTGTAGTTAACATTCCAAATGTGAGACATCAATAAAGATCTCATTTATTTTAATGTTCCATAAGCATACCATGCACAAAGAACAATGGCATAGTAGTATTGATTAATGCTAAATCATGAAATCTGATGACACTTGATGATTTCATATTATATGTAAAATAATCATCAGAATGAGACAGTCGATTTGACTTATTCCCATGAAACAGCAGGATTTCTAATACTTATCCAAGACGGAGAAAAAAAGGAATTGTGCAGGTGTAATGTTTTGGAGAGAACAAACTAGGACACAGCTTTCACACTTGAAGGATTTCAAATTTTGTAAATCCATTTACAATGCAAGTCATAGAAGCCTCATTACCAGTCACACACCTTGTCAACCTTGCCAACAACAACAAAAGGATATGTGCAATTAAAATGTTCTGTGATCCAACTGAGATGCAAAAATGTTTAATTTCAGCACCTTGTAGGTTGTGCCTTTTCATTTTAAACGCAAATAAGAGCTGTGGTTCCTAAATCACAGAAATGTCAACGTAGAAAATAGTACCAGTGCCCCAAAACAATGATTTATTTCAGATGTAACAATTTTCACAGCCAAAACCCAGAAAAGGTGTTTTTGTTGTTATTTGAACTAGAATGCCTAGAATCCCCATGGACATGCTGCCTTGAGTTGTAATTTTTAAATGCCTTGAGATAAACACAAGTGTAGGGAAGAGGTATTCATTTGTCTTTCAGGAATCATCAAACACATGCCCATTTTGCTATATGTTTGAAAACAGCAGTGTTGAATGCATGCTACAGTGATACTTTTTTTCAACATCCGTGCAGAAAAAGTGTGTAAAGAGGATGTCCAAAATAAAACATCCAGTATAAAAGTTCAATATGAAGGATTTGGAGGTAAGCTTTGACTTGTGTGATGATCTGTCTGCATGCAGCACTCAACCCTTGTAATGCCTGTTTGCTCCTGTTGACATCAGTGGGAAGGTATTTAACCAGTTTAAGAGCCACTTGAAAAGAATTGTGTAAAGTGTTTTATGCTATCAGCACTCCCAGTATCCGCTACACACACTAGGAACACACACTAATTGGTCCTGTTTCTATTATTCTGAGAAAAAAAAAGTGTGTAGGTGACTTTCCCACCCTGTGACTGATCACTTTTTTTGATTAGACAAGCTTCCTGTTTATGTACTTTTAGTTACTTAGCAACTAGCATACTGACATCATAAGGACAAAAAGTTAATACAAAACGGTGGAATGTACTTTGGGATTGATAAAAGCATTTTGATTTACTTAAGAGTGATAGAGCAGAACTCACTTCTGCACATAATGAGTATTAGAGGGAGTACAAAGAGCTACCATTAGCTATATTTAATTTCTACATTCCAAATTAGTGGAATTTGTCTGCAATGTGTATGAGGGTGGTCTTTCTCATCTTCATTACTGTACAATATCTTTTTCAGTGTTATTGAGAATTTCAAAGTCAATTGATTATTTACATTTATGTATGCCAGGTAGAAATCATTTTACTAACAGTATCAAGACAGCAAATTGAATGGTTCTACTCATTCCTTCAATCAATTATTCAATGGTGAATCAACATATAAATAAAATCAATGGGTTTAATACATGTGTTGTTGTGTGCCTTCAAGTTGTTTCTAACTTATGTTGACTGCAAGCTGAAAATATCATGAGAGTTTTTTGACAAGATTTGTTCAGAGTGAGTTTGCCTTTGCCTTCCTCTGAGGCTGAGAGGGTGTGACCTGAAAAGCAAACCCAGTGGGTTTCCATAGCTGAGTGCGATTATGAATCCTGAGAGTCATAGTCCAACTTTCAAACCACTACACTATGCTGGCTCTAAGTCTACTACACAGAATTCAGGCCAGTGAGTGCAGCCCTATTAGTAACTAGGCATTTTACCAAAAAAGATCTAAACACTAAATATTATTTCAATTTTTTATTAGAGAATTGTTAAGCCACTGTCTAGCAGTCTCTAATCCTTTCTGAAGTGTGGAGAATCTCCCACATTTCAATCTACAACTTATATTTACAGAAAAAGCTATAAAGGGTTCTTTTTAAACCAGGGGTAGGCAACCTTTCCCCTTTAAGGGCCGAGGGACTTCAGCTCCCAGAATCCCAGGAGCTATTGGCCAACATGGGACTATTGGCCAACTTGGCTGAGGCTTCTGGGAGCTGAAGTCCCTCAGCCCTTAAAGGGGAAAGGTTGCCTACCCCTGTTTTAAACCATCCTCTCATGTGCATATTTTCACGAGTGCAACATGAGGAATGCCTACCTGACTTAACAAGATTACATCACAAGGGAGTTGTTTGTGCTAGCAAAATTAAGTGGCTTCAAACTGACTTGAAGCCAAGCTGTTTAGACGACATACGATGTGAAACTGGATGGAAACCGACATGAAGCCATACTCTAGGACTAAAAACTGAAGCAAAAAGCAGCACTGATACATCACATCACCACAAATGTGCATCATCGCATGTGCATATAACCAGCACAGTGCAAGTGTGAGAATGCGGGAAAGCAAAAACACACGAAAGTACGATAAACACTGCAAGTCATCAATAATGCAATGGATATAATTCCAACGTACACAAACAGGGGGCATGGGGAGAAGTGGGGGGGGGAAGGGGCATGTATGGGGGGGCCTCCATCATTGTGCTTTGCCAGTGTGTCAGTGGGTGCACTGGAATATCGCACATGTGACTGACTATGTGGTCAATCACATGGAGTATCCAATGGGATAGCGGCTGGGTGGGAGGAGGGACATCATTAGCAGGGACAGGTGGTGTGTACATGCAATGGTGTGCAAGCATGGGGGGGGGGGAGTGGTGCCAAGTGGTGCAGCTTGACCCTGTGTGGTGTAGACAGCCCGAGGGTGTTCGGCCCGTCTTCGGAGCTGGCCATGAGGACAGCGGGATTTCCACTTGCTTTTGTAAAAAACCGGTTTCAGCCTGTTTTTTCCTGCCTGTCTGCTCAGCCCCAAGGTTGTCACAGGCTCCATCTACACTGCAGAAAGACTGCACTTTGACACCACTTTAACAGCCACAGGCTCAATGCTACAGAATTATGGGATTTGTAGTTTTGTAAGATATCTAGCCTTCCGCCAGAAGGCACCTTCTGGTACCACAACAAATGCAAATCCCAGATTCCCACAGCATTGAGCCACGACAGTTAAAGCAATGTCAAACTGCATTATTCCTGCAGTGTGGCAGCAGCCTCAAATGTTCCTCAGGTAAGTGAGAAGGAATAATCCCACTCCCCAATTTCACCTTGACTTGAGAACAACTCCTTTAGCTAGGATTTCTGTCTTAATTTCCAAATAGGAAAATGTGTATGGGTCCTTGAATGACAAGCTACGAGCAACTGTGGGAAGTTTTGTGTGTATGTGCCTTCAAATTACCGACTTATGACGATCCCATGAATTTTATAGGGTTTTCTTAGGCAAGGAATTCTCAAGAGGTGGATTTGCTAGTCTCTTCCTTTGTAATGTAGGCTACAAGTCATGGTGTTTGTTGGTGGTCTCCCATCCAAGTATTAACCAGAGCTGACGCTGCTTTGCTTCCAAGGTAAGACAGAATCTGGTGCCTTTAAGGTACTTAGGTGGTCAATTTTCCCAGCCTGCAAAAGAGTGGGTGGGTGGGCTCAACAATGGTCTATCTACATCCAGGGTGACCAGACATCCTCCTTTTTCAGGACATGAAGTGCATTTCACGTTTGTGTCCAGGAGGAATTCCAAAATGTCATCCATTCTGAGCATGACTTTGTTGTTGTGTGCCTTTAAGTCATTTCCAACTTATGGTGTCCCTAAGGCAAACCTATCATGGGGTTTTCCTGGCAAGATTTGTTTAGAGAGTTTGTCTTTGCCTTCTTCTGAGGCTGAGAGTATGTGACCAGCCCAAGGTCACCCAGTGGGTTTCATAGCCAAGCTGGGAATTGAACCCTGATCTCCAGAGTCATAATCCAACACTCAAACCACTATACCACACTGTTTCTCGTTGGGCGAACAGAAGACCATTTTGTAACCTCCCCTGAAGGATCCACACTGGCCATGAATTTATATTTACTGTATAGGAGTGTTCTTCGCTTTTATTTTGTCACGTCCTCCATTTTTCTTCAATGGCCTACATTTTGCAGTGCCTTGTCCTCCTTTGTGGTTATTAGAACATCTGCTCACCCTGTCACCCAACATCTCAGCCCCCCTCTCATGTGCAATATGAAGACAAAAATATTTGACAGCTTCTCCCCCCTCCCCCCGCCGTATTTAAAAACATTTAAAAACACTTAAATCAACATGGCCTAGTTGTGTGAGTGTTGGACTACAACTCTGAAGACCAAGGTTCAACTCCCAGCTCAGCCATGAAGCCCACTGGGTTACCTTGGGCAAGTCACACTCTCTCAGCCTCAGAGGAAAACAATGGCAACTGTCCTCTGAAGAAACTTGCCAAGGAACCCCCATGACATGTCGGAAATGACTTGAAGGCACACAGCAACAACCATTCCTTTAGTAATAATGATAATAATACCACAATAATACAATAATAATAATGAGAATGAGAAAAAGGCGGGATATAAATCCTTGAAATAAATAAATGGATAAAAATAAAATAATAATGATAATGGGAGACAGGCGGGATATAAATCCTTGAAATAAAATAAATAAATAAATAAATAATAATAATAATAACAACCGCACAGCACACCAAGCACACTTTTTTTCTGCACAAGAAGACCTGAGTGTGAAACTCCTGTCTCTGCTTCCACCATTTTGGAAAAGGGAGTTGGGGCAAAAACCCTTCCGCCCCTCTGAACAAGAAGCAGCAGACCGGAAGTCAAGGAGAAGAAACAACAACAACAACAACAACAACAACAACAGGAAGTCCAGGCTGCGGTAGAAAAAAAAGGGGGAAAAAGAACGTCCCTTCCTCTCTATGGTCAGGGCGGCGGACGTTCCTTCGCGGAAAAGCGTCCGGCGAGCGACGCGGTGCTGAGACGTTCAGTTCCGCGTCCAATTCTTTCCCCCGGTGGCTCCTGCTGCTGGTCATGGCGGCGAGCGGGAGCAGCCTGAGGGCGGACCCGAGAGACCAAGGCGCTTCCACCGCGGGCAGCCCCCGCATCTCGGCCTCCTGCTCCTGGGAGTGCCGGGGGGCTGGCCTGGCGGGCGTCCTGCGCCTGGTCCCTGAGGGGGAGCCCGGCGCCTGGGAGCTTTTGGGGGCCCCGCAGGAGAGGTGAGAGGAAGAAGGGAGGTTGGGTGAGTGGGGGCCCAGTTGCCTTGGCAACGCCGGTGAGGGAAAGGGGGAGGAGGGAGAGGGAGGATGAATGGCCACTACAGAGCTTAGGGTTGTATTCTGACTCTGAGGGAGAGGTGGAAGCTGTTGTCACCTAGGGAAAGGCAAATAAATCTCCCTTGCCTAGTGGTTTTGAGTGTTGGACTAGGACTCTGGAGTCCAGGGTTCAAATCCCCACTCAACCATGGAAGCCCACTGGGTGACCCTGGGCAAGTCACACTCTCTCAGGCTTCTCAGGGGAACGCAAGGGCAACCCCCGAACAAATCTTGCCAAGGGGGGAAAAAACATGATAGCTTCACCTCTTGTAAGTTGGGAACGACTTGAAGGCACACAGATATAGCAATGGCTATATTTAATTATATTTAATGAGAATATTAAATTAAATAAGAAGATGCAGTGGCTCAAGTGGTTAAGATGCTGACTCTATTGATTGCAAGATGGTCAGGTTGGCAGTTCGAGTCCCGGGTGCTGCATGATGGGATTAGCTCCTGTCACTAGTCACAGCTTCTGCCAACCTAGCAGTTCAAAAGCATGCAAATACAAGTAGATAAATAGGTACCACTTCAGTGGGAAGGTAAATAGCGTTTTGTTCAGTCATGCTGGCCACATGATCACAGAGTTGTCTCTGACAGTGCTGGCTCTTTGGCTTAGAAATGGAGATGAGCACTGACCCCTATGGTCTGACCCGACTTGACAACCTTGTCAACAAGGAATACCTTTACCTTTACCTTTAGTAAGAATAATATTTATTTCTTACCCACCTCTCCCTATGGATTGAGGTAGGGAACGACAACAAATCATATTATGCATTGTTGATTTATTGTTGTTTCCCGCCTTAATCCATGAGGGACAGGCATGTAAGAAATTATTATTATTAATTGTGTTACTAATTTTATGATTGTTGTTAACTTCCTTTCAGTCAGCCAGAGGACTTCTTCAGCCGTCTCTACACTGTAGAATGAGAGTAATTAAAACACACCATTAATTAAGAGATCAATTAAAACATGCAACAGTTTAAAAGGACATATAAGACATACACATTTTAAAACAATCCACATTTAAAATTCATCATCTAAAATAAATTCACAATTTAAAATTCATCTGGATAAGCCTGCCGAAAAAGATTTGATGGCACACAAATATAGCAGTGGCTATATTTAAGGAGGTGCTCATTTTAAAACAATCTACAACTAAAATTTGTTATTTAAAATTCACAATTTAAAAATCACCTGGATAAGCCTGCTGGAGGAGACTGGTCTTTAAAGCTCCTTTACGTTCAGACAATGTATTCACCTTTTGAATCTCTTCCGACAAGTCATTCTGCAGTCCAGGGGTGGCTGAAGAAGAAGTCCTCTAGTCTGGCTGACTAATAGGAAGTTAACAACCATAATAAAATTGGTAACACAATTAATAATACTAATAATGATAATGATAATTTCTTACCTGCCTCTCCTCATAGATTGAGGCAGGAACAACAACAAATCAACAGTGCACAACATCAATTAAAATACATCAGTTAAAACACATACCAATTTAAAAGGACAAATAAGCTGTACACATATTAAAATAATCCACATTTAAAATGCATCATCTAAAATTCACAATTTAAAAATCATTTGGATAAGCCTGCTGGAAGAGACCAGTCTTTAATGCTGTTTTACATTCAGACAGTGTCAGATCTCTTCCAGTAGCTGATTCCACAGTCTAGGAGCAGCTGAAGAAAATGTCCTCTGGCTGACAGTTACCAACCTAGTCTTGTCTGACTGGAGTAAATGTTCGCCAGAGGACCTGAGTGTATGGGCGGATTAACTGGGAGGAAGCAATCCTGAAGATATATCCAAAGGATTGTAGTTTGGTGAGGCACTAGAGATCTCTGGCAGAGAACTGAAAATGCCCATCCCTAAACTGCAGATCCCAGGACTTCATAGGATGTTGGAATGGCAATTAAAGTAGACTTATAATGTTATAATTAGGTAGTGTGAAAATGCCCTTAGTGAATGGTAATTTGCCCTGGACTTTGTGTCATTAACATCTTGGTAGGCATGTGTAGGACTGTATTTTGTAGCTTTTGTAAGCTATACTCACAACACTGGTGCTTGCGTTGCAGCTTTATTATTTTTTTTAAAATTAAACAACACAACCTTCATAGTCATCATGACACACATTGCAGAAGTGCTGATGAATGGAATGTCATTTCCCATATATAATTGCCAGCAGGAGAGCTCATTCAAGCATTATAGGGATATGACATGAGAACATTGTCATTTAAGGGGTATTTGTGAATTTACTTTAAATATAGAAAAATAGTTTAGTGCTATGTACAGGAGCAGATTGCAAAATAAACAAATAGCACTTGCTACAAAGGTTATACTAGCACCTGAGAGAGGTTCACCTAAACACTGCTAGTTTCAAAATTCTGTCTTTAGAAGGGCACAGAAATAACACTGCTAGTTATTTCTATGGAGATTGTGGTTGTTGTTTTTTTCTTTCTTTTTAAAAAGAGGACTTTCTGTGGCATGAAAACAAACAGGAAACAGCACTTGGTAGGATTATAAATGGGAGTGGCATATGCCATTCCATAATAAATGTATTGTTAGAACCATGATGGTGAACCTATGGCACGTGTGCCAGAGATGGCACGTGAAGCCATTTTCCCTGGCATGCGTAGGGCAGGGAGGAGGAGGAGGAAGCGTGTGCCTGTTTCTCCTCCTTCCTCGCCATCCCCAGGCCTTCTGCTGCCTCTCTGGAGGCAGTTGAAGCCCAGAGATGGTGCGGGGGAAGGCGGAGGAACAGGTGCATGCCCTGGATGTCCCTCCCCTGGAGGGCAGAATTCTCACCCCCAGCACTGAGTAACAACCGGTGCCAGAAGGCCTTTTAGTTTGGGCTCTCAGCCCCTAAAAGGTTTTCCATCACTGATTTAGAAGAAGTCCTTGTGTCTGAAAATTGTCCTACCAGGGCCAATCTGAATTTGTGGATTTTTCCTTTGGGATCCATGGCCTTTAAGTCTCTCACTTTCATAGTTCTGTTCCAAGTCATATTTGGAAGTATTTTCAGACTTGTGTTTTTTGTTTGTTTTTTTGAGACTGACTTTTTAAAAGACTGATTGTTGGTTTTTAAGATTCTGTAAAAGATATATTTTCTCTCTTTTGCTGCTGTATTCTCTGTCTTGCAGATATTTTTAATCTATGAAAGTGACATATCACTTAAAATACAGTTTAATGCATGGTTACAGCAGGGTTCTCTCCCTTATGTTTTCTCCCCGATTCTTTGTCTCGCAGGTATTTTTAGCCTATGAAAGTGACGTTTCACTTAAAAAACAATTCAATGCATGTATACAGCAAAGTTTCCTCCCTAATGGTTCTGGGAAAATGCTGTGCATTGATTCTCCTCATCGTACCACATTTGGGAGGCGGGCTCCCTTGTGTAGTTGAGTTGACTTGGGATACACAGGTTTAGATCTTAATTTAAAGCACAACACTGTTCATTAGTTAACATCGACCTATGGATATTTATAGTCTTCTAGTTGTATGTTTTTAGACTTGAATGCAACTTCTGGTGTATTATATTTCATTGTTTATTTTAATGGAATTATTGATATTTAAACTGATATCTTGCCCACCTTCTAGTGAAAACATTGTTGTTCTTGAAAGATGCTTAAACTCTGACAACATCACCCCATGTTCACTGCACCTGCACTGTGATGCCTATGGATCTGAAGAAATTGTTGGTCTTGGTATTGTGAGTGAGGCACGTAACATGGAAGTCTACATAGGGGAAGAATACTGTGCAACAGGGAGGGGAGAAAAAATCTGCACTATGACATGTGATAGGTCAGTAGTTTTGTTCCTTTGTATTATTGAAACCATCTATACCAGGGGTTGGCAACCTTTGTTGCCGGGGGGCCGGGAGGGGGGGGAATGGCGCGGGGGGTCGGGTGGGTGCGCGCATGCTTGCACACACGCGTGCATACGCACGGCGTCCCGCCGTTGTGCACATGCGTGCACGCATGGGGGCGCCATTTTGGAACGCCCCCCGCGCGTTTACCATGCGAATTCGCCCGGCGCATGGGCGGGGGGCCTTCCCTGGGCCTTTGGAATGCCCCCCCGCGCGTGCGCAGTGCGAATTCGCCCAACGCACAGGTGGGGGGGGCTTCCCTGGGCCTTGGGCTAAATATCTTGCAAAACTACAAATCTCAGAATCCAATAGCATTGAGTCATGGCAGTTAAAGTGCTGTCAAACTGCTTTATTTCTGCAGTGTGGCAGCAGCAGAGCCCTCAAAATTTATGAAAGTACAGGAAGTCTCATTTTAAAAGCTAATGACAGGTTCATCATAAGTGTAAAAAGGTCATAATGAAGTTGAACATTGGCCACAGTATTTTCGTACTCTCAAATCTACCAAGTAACATTATGTTGCTGTGCTTTTGTTTTGTTTTTTACAAAACATTGACATTGACTATAGATTGCTTTTTGTTACTGCAATTTAGAGCAATTTTTGGATGTTGATTGGGAATATCTCTAGTGTACATGGAATCACAGCCTTTATACTTGGATGGCAAAATTCTCTAAGCCAAAGGTTCCCAACCTGTGCTCCAAGGAGCCCTTAGGGCTCCGTGTGCACTTCCCAGGTGCTCTGTGGCCACTTCAGGAAAATGAAAGAAATAAAATTGAATGAAATTAAAGAATAAAAATATACAGTATTCTTACATATACTCCTAAACACTGTTTATACTCCTAAACTTGTAAGAGATAAGATAGGCCTCTTAGGGTCTCTGCCATAGAAATAAGGGCTCTGCGAGTCAAAAAGGCTGGGAACCCCTGCTCTAGGCCAAGGATAGGAATCATGGGGCCCCTCAGATGTTATTGAACTGCAAGTCTCAGCAGCCCTAGCCATTATCACCAGTGGTCAGAAATTGTAGAACTGCAGTTCAACAGCATCTGGAGGACAATACAGTTTCAGCCCCAGCTCTGAGCTGGAACCATGCATCATGTAAACTGTGTCTTCACTGTTTACACTTCACTGTGTACTTTTTTCTGCTAATTACATACATGAAAATGAATTCAATTTCAACATTGTAAGCAAAATCTGGAATCCAAACAGTGATTAGCAGCATCTGTGTGCACACTGAGGTTTTCCCACTTCCCCCATTCTAGTTACTTGTGATTTTTTTTTTTTTTTTTGTCTCAGAATTGCTCCTGACTTCCAAGGGACCATTAAGATTTCATCATGGTGCACTGCAGGGGAGATGGGTGAAACTGCACCCAGTACATTAATGAGCATACTTTCCATTCACATAGGTTTCTCTGACTTGTGGCCTAGGTTTATGAGTCTTTTTAAAGCAAAGCAAAGCAAAGCAGCTTCATTTATATACCGCTTCATATCGCGCTATGGGATGTCTAAGTGGTTTACAACTGTAAGCTCATTGCCCCCCAACAGTTGGGTACTCATTTTAGCGACCTCAGAAGGATGCAGGCCTGAGTCTAGCCTGAGCCCTGGCTAGTATTGAACTCGCAACCTTGTGATCTATGAGTGAGTGGCTGCAGCACAGGCATTTAATCACTGCGCCACCAGGGCTCTTTTTACTATGTTTACATCAATTGTGGCCTTACACAAGCCACATGGAAGCCACTAGAATTATTGAACTGTTCAAGCATTTGTAAATATGTTGCTTTTTACTGAGCATTATAAGTATGTAATCAATACCTTAAAAATAGCTGAGCACACTCTGCTGCATTGTGTGTGGTTTTTTTATTGTTGTGTAATACTGTTCCATTTTTATAGCATTAGTATATAATGTTTTTCACAGTTCATTTATTTTATTTTCTAGCACAAATGACCACGTTACTTTATACAAAAAATATCTTAAACTGGAGTGCTCAACAGCCTCTTGTAAGATTAAGGTACGAAGCTTCTTTCTGAAATGTTAGTATTGATCTATTTTTTAAAGGAAGATAGTAATAGATAAAATGAATACTATGTTTTGGCCTGTGTTCACTTCTGAAATAGATAAAAAGAAGGAATTTAATAAGAGATGCCTTTTGGCTGTGAGAGTCTTATTCCTATAGATACAGTTGTATGTGTGTCGTGTCCCCCCCCCCCAATTGGTTGTGTTGTAATAAATATTGTTTATACGTTAGAAAGATTTTAGGTGGAGCAAGAGGTAAATGCAACCAGCAAAATAAAATGAGTAAGCCAGCAAAAGTAGATAATCTTTAGAACCATTGAACCATTGAGCATTTAACAACCTAGTTTTTCCTTAAAAAGGTAAAATGAAGAGCTGGGAAAGTGTGTACACCTCTGCCAATCTTTAGCTTACAACACATTGTCAATTATTCAGATGCCATGCCATCCAGAGCACACCCAGTCTCATTTGATTTAAAAGCTAAGCAGCCCAGTTAGTACTTATATGGAAATACCAGGCATTTCCAGGTAGGCCTAAGAAGAATCCTGCCTGAAATCCTGGAAAACTGCTGCTGGTTAGGGTTGACAATACTGGGATAAATGGACCAAGTGGTCTAATAGGGTAGGGTATTCTTGGTGTTTGCTTGAACATGAAACTATGGTTACTGAAGCAGACTTGTTTAACTTAACTATAGTTTTATAAGATAAAGTCTTCCTCAACCTGGTGCTCTTGAGTTTTGGGGAATAAACATTCCATCACCCTTGCATTGCTGAGTGTGGCTGATGGAAACTGTAGTCTCAATAACAATTGGAAAGTGTCAGGTTGTAAGAGGATGGAGAGGATGGTTAAAATTTGCCACATTTAGACAGCAATGCAAGTTGTAGCTAATCAGAAAGGCAAACTCCCCAGTTTGTCCAGCTACACAGAAAGAAGAAAGGAAAGGGGTACACCATTAGTAGTGGCTTATTCCTGCAAACTACACTAAGTTTTGATATAACTTCTCAACATGACCCTAGACAGCAATTCCATCAAAATATTTCAGTAGGTTTTCTACAGTCCATTGTATTATGCCAAAATATTAAATAATTTAGTCAAATAGTTTCATGCATTGATAGTTGTCTACCTTTTCTTTTTTCACTAGCTACTGTCCATCAGTGAAAAACAAAGAGTACTCCTCAGTAAAATCATAGTACTAGTCAAGTCAGTTTCTAAAAAGTCTGTGCAAGACTTTGCTGCACTTGGATCAGGAATAGACATAGCGAAAGTACAAACTATTATGGAATCTATGGGATCCAAATTATCACCTGGGGCTCAACAGCTCCTAGATATGGTTCGCTTTCAGCAGCGGGTGAGTATTTTTTAAAAATATTTTTATAGGTAATGAAGGAGTAGATGAGGCTCATTTGCAATTGGAAAATGTTGTTGAGTGTGTATGTGTGTGTGTAGTTGCCCTTCCATTTTTGCAGACTTCAGATCCACGTCCCTCGCTTATGCGCGAAGGACAAACAGAGGGGCATACAATGGGGCATGCACCCATCTGCCCCCATGCCTCCATTCAAGCCTATGGGGCTTGAATATGCGCAGGTTTCTGTTTGCCATAGAGGGGTCCAGAATGGATCCCCCGCAAAAACGGAGGGGAAACTCTGTGTATACGTGTGTGTGTGTGTGTGTGTGTGTGTGTTCTGACTGCTCAGCACACATGCACCTCATCAGATTGTGGCACACACAGTGGGATTTTGGTTAGTGAGGAGAATCACATTGAGTATCTGACTTCTCCCTAGATCAGCCACATTGTTCCAGTTTAGTTTTAAGCTGCAGCCTCTAGCTGTATAGGCTGTCTTCAAAGATAAACAAAGTGTGCTACACTGACACAATTTAGAGATATACTTTAGCAGATAGATATTGAGAAAAATAACAGTGAAAATAACAGTCTGTCTCCATCTCAAGCTAGCAATCTTTTCCTTTATCCTCGCCAAATCCTTAGTTAGGTCAGTTTTTTTCTTTAGTGAACCCACTTGCTACTCTGGAAGCTTCCAAGATAGATGTTTGTCTCCCTGTCTCTTTGTTTCAATTGTTAAATTGAAAATAAAACCATATAATAGAAATAATGAATTGCTGTAAACAATATCAGTATTCTGTAAACAATATAAAGAGGTAGCAGGAACCAACAAGTTAATTGTGATAGAATTCACTAGGAGGTACTTAGTGAACTAAGCATTCAATGGGTGGTCTTCCTGACTGAGGGGGTTGCTGTGAGTGCCAGGGAAATGCTTATGAAGCCCAAGTGAGAAAGCCCAAAGTGATAGTTACTGACTGTTGAAGTTTCATACATTTGCTTACTTGGGCTTCATTTTTTTTTACTTTTGAATATGTTTGTACATTTTATTCTCATTAGAATGGACTTCCGTTTGGAGGCAATTTACAAAATATTTTGGGAAGAAATGGAGTTGCACTTGGAAACAACCATATTACTGATGGTTTGAAAAAGGCAGCTGATCTCAGAAGACTGGACAACTTCCCCAGTAGGCCTTCTCTTCTAAATGATAACCCAGCAGTTGGAATGCTTACAGAAGACTTAAACATTGTTAGAAACAAACAGCTTCCTAATATGGAGAATACTTTTGATCCACCAGGACTTCAGGCTCCACAGCCCAGTGTGGTAGTTTCTCAAAATGACTTTAAAGGTTTAGTGTCATCATTTTTAGAAGAGCAAGGAATTGAAAACCCAAGTGTAGCCAATTGCACATTGCTGCTTCCATTTCTTCAAACTGTCTGTGGTCAAGTAAATCGTCTACGAATAGATGAAAGGAACAAGCACTGTGAGAACAATTCTGTATCTGAAGCTGATGGGATTCAAACTATTGGGTGAGTTTTGGTTTGGTAATGTCATAAGTATTCTTTTTCTTCTTCTTCTTCTTTTTTTAATCCTGGTGACATTTTCTATGTGGGAGGATGAGATTATGGCTTGCCAGATAATTGGAATAGAAAATTAAGGATAAATCTTAGGGATTTTGTTGGACTCTTGGATGTTTTGGAACTAAGGGTACCCAAGCCTTTAGAATGGTGACTTGTCCAGTGAACTGGCTCATAGAAGTTATTCCACTAAATTCATCTCTTTCTGCTAGCAAGATTTGTAGGAAAGACCTAACTCCTTAAGCATTTACTATGACATAGTAAAATGCTTCCTTTCTTACCTGTGTCAAATGAAGATGGAGGCATATCATTGTGGAAGCTTTTTGGGATTCCATTTTAACAGTTAAGCATCTGTTTGCATTTGCTAAATATCTGTTGCTTTTCATTATTGCAATTTGCACCCTACTTTTAATTACTTGTGCTATTAAATGTATGTTACACTAATTAAAATGCACAGCTAGTTGCATTTTTGGTCAGTCTAGCTTATTTCTTCTGTCTTGTTTCCTACAGTATAGAACAGCAACCAGTTTGCTTGTACTTGGAAAAGATCATTTCCAAAAAGACAGAAGTGATGGAGAAGAGATTGATGGACTACATTGACCTGCGTATGCAGAAACTTCAGGAACATGTAGATAATAAAATTGCTGCAATAATGGATTTGATTCAGGTTTCTAGTATTGTTGCACAAGAACATGATCCTTTCAGGGAAGAGAACTCAGATGGGAAGAGGTAGGTGCTCTTTAAAAAATGGAAGGCCTCAGCCTAAGTGTTTTCCTAAGTCAAGTATTTATTTTGCAAGCGTTTCAAAGCTTTATGCTTCCAAGCTTGCAAATATTAGAAAAACTTGGGATTCATATTTGTTACTGTAACTTTGTCAGTGTTGTACACTAATGTTAGTGTTTTGAGTATGTGTAACTTACAAAAGACATCAATATTTTTTTACAGTTGAAAGAAGTTTTTAACATCTGCTTATGACTTATTTATTCATAAACATTTAAACAAAGTTACTTTTTTGGATGTTTGTCAATATTGCATTCAACCATTGGGAAGCACTCTAAATAAAGGAATTGCAGCTTTGTTAATATCCACCTGGTTTCTTTCATTTTTAATGTAGGGTAGTGTTACAAAGTGTGAAGAAATAAATGTAATGTATTTATTTTTAGTGTTTTATTTCAAGACCACCTTTGGAGAAATGTAGCTGCATTTGTAGTTCATTGACTGGTACCTCCCAATTTAGCATGGCTTGTTCACCATACAAAATTCCAAGGTATTCCTGCAGATTACAGCAACATTGCTTACTCTGTATCCTTCGCTCATCTCTTTCCCCAACGTTTCCTACATATTTAAACATATTGTTCCAGGATTAGGATGGGAGTTTCTGCAGTTATCGCCACAGGAACCAACACAGTTTTTGACAGAGAAAGCTGATTAGTTCTTAATTTACAGACTACTTAGAAAACTAAATACAGACAGATATCTGTTAAGAAATCCTACACTCATAATTAATAGCAGAAAATGAAATACCTCAAACTTAGGAAAGTATCCTGTCTTGAAGTCTCCACCTGTGTACCCTGAAGAGTTGTGTGCCTTTAAGTTGTTTCCGGTTTATGGGAACCCTAAGATGAACCTGTCTCAGGATTTTCTTGGCAATATTTGTGCAGATGGGTTTGTCATTTCCTTCCGTTTAGACTGGGAGATAGTGACTTGCCCAAGGTCACCCAGTGGATTTCAGTGGCTGAGTGGAGATTTGAACCCTGGTCTCCAGAGTTCTAGTCAAACCGGCTCTCATCTCTGAAGAGTTGTAGGGGAGCATTTCTGAGAATTGTAAATTGTGAGCTAGGATTATGAGGGAGAGGGTGAGGCTGGGAACCTTCCTTCTATAAATTTCATAAAGCAAACCTATTGAATCAGTTCTGAATGGAAGTCAGCATGTATACAAATCTTACTGATTCATTAGATTTCTAGCAGTTGGATTTAGGTCAAAGTCTTTTTTTAGTTCCTTGCCCAGATACTTTTTCCAAATGATGTTTCATTTTCCTTGAACTTGGTGACAGCCAGCATGTCTGCAGTAATCTTGTGTACTACAATTTCCCCATTTTAGGGAAGTATTTAAAGTATACAATCTTAGAATACATGTTTACAAAGACTTGAGGGGGGGTCTGAACAGAAGCAGCTAATCTGAGAGCCATGTTAATAGCTCTGAAGTTTCTTATATCTGTATCCTGGTTCTCGACTGATGAGATGTTTTGCTGCCAAACCAGCCAGGATGACAGCATTCATAATCAACACAGCAACTGTAAGGATGTACATGCTCTTGGACTGTGTGTTCTGGCTTTCTTCAGGATAAACTGGTATGGATGTATCTGAATATAGAAGGCAGAAGACAAATGGAAAGTTAAAACGTAATCCACAAAGCCTGTAGCTGTGCAGTAGGGATGGGCAAGTCTTGGAGGTCCAGGGACCAATTTTCCACCCTTGGGACTGCCATAGTATTGTCAAAAAACAAAACTAAAAGTGGCTGGACATCCACATCTGCTTTTGTAAAACTCCTTTAATGAGGTTGTGCAAAATGAGATATGGAGTATGGAGTATGTCTTGTCTTAAAGAAGAACTGCCTTTAAGCAATGGCAGCTCTCCTCCCCCCCCCCCTCTCTCTTTTGGTCCAAAATGGTGTTCTCCCGGGTTGTATGTCTGGCAAAGTCCCAGGGCCACAAAAAGGGGCAATTTACATTCAGTTTTCCTTGTCATACAATACACACACACATCCTGTACAAACTTAGCAATATATTTTAACTTCCATCAGCTTTTTAGAACTGATTGAGAACATATGGAAGAGGAGCAACTGCCTGTGTGCAATCTGATGCTGATAGAACAAGGGTGGGGAATGTGCAGCCTCTGAAAGCCCTCAACACTCTCCCAGAGTCTCCTGAATCCCCCCCTCATTTTTAAAAAGAAAAGTTGGTATGATTTTCAGGTAATTTTTTGTAAAACCCTTTTGGGGGAGGTTGGGAAAATAAAGCATTAGGCAAGATGTGTGCCTTGTCTTAAAGGAGAATTGCCATTCCTAAAGGCTTCCAAGAGTGGCAGCTCTTATTTTTCCTCCTCAAATATTGTATTCTGCAGGGGTGTATGGCAGAGTCTCAGACACCACAAAAAAGGACAGCGATTAAAAAAGACAACATCCATCCCCATGCATGTAAATATGTAACCCTCCCTCCCATCCTCTCAAACCATCACAGAACACCCACCACCTCTCAAATACCTTCATTTGCTTCCATTTTTCCTGCAAAATTGTTACAGAAAGTGATATGACCTCACTTCTGGTCACCACTTTGAAGGGGAAATGGAGGGAAAACAAGGTATTTTAGTATGCTCAGAGGGTAGAAAATTAAAATCTTAATTTTAGGTAGAAAATCTTAACCATCAAATTACAGGAAAAGATCCTTTCTAAATCACTGTTAGTAAAATTGGTTACATCAGCACATATAAGCTCATCTAAAACAAAGTAAGGCAGGATCTTGGAGTATTCTTACCTGAGCGGCCAATAGCACTATGGTCTTGTTTCAGGCGGAGAGGTCCCACCATTGCTTCTCCTTTCCATTTGTAGGAAGAAATATCTCTCTTATGCCGAGAGATGCAGCCTTTGGTGCAGCGAGAATTAGCATCCTTGCTGTCACAAATTAAAACCTCACAATGCAGGTAAACAGATGGATAGCTCCGCAGGAATTTGAAGGAACTGAATCTGAACCTTCCATAATGTTCAAGAAGTGGATAAGCTGCATAGGTGCTGTCTTTAGTGCAGCTGCAATAGAAGTCACACATTGCTTTATCATGGATACCTCTTTTCAATAATCACAAAGTAATTCTCATCCAGGCATTTCCAGTATGAAGTTCTGCATAATGTGCATGTTCCTATTGCTTTCTGCAAACAACAAGGAACACAAACAGCTCCTGGAATTGCAAACAATATAGCTGATACCATATATGCAGAAGCAGAGGGTTTGAAATATGGTTCTGAAAGATTCATAAGGCACACAGGTTGCATTTTGCTTACCTCACAGCACATACCTCATTTTAACTTTTATTTGCATTTTCTAACTATTGTCCTTGTCAGCAACAACTGCTTGCCAAACTATTTAGACAGTGGCTTCCAAGGCGAAGGTTGTCTCATTCTTGAATGATAACATGTAGTTGGTGTTCAAATAGTCAGTCACATAAACTTATATACCAGAACTTATAGGCAACTTGTTTGTTCATCAGTGTCATCAATCCCTTGACTGCAACCTTGACTTTGTAAAAAAGTTTGCAGTTTCCCCCATTTCTCTAACTCCATTTTGTATTTTAGGTAAGCAAAGCTTCAGAAGTATATTCTGCTGCCATCTAAGGCTTACCTTAATCTGTAGGTTTTGCTTTTTTAAAAAAAAAGAGTTTTACACTTCGATTCATCAAGCCATTTATCTCTTCCATCCCTCTTAAAAATGATTCCTGGAAACAATGTTCATTGATTTGGGAATCACCCTGATTTTGTCTCCATGGTCTAGCACAGGGGCAGACAACTGTGGAAGGCTAGGGGACTGGATTAGCCCCCTAGGAGATTTTGGAGGGCCACACCTGCTTCTCCTACCATTGTTTTGACCACTTGGAAGCCCAGGGGGCATCCAGACATGCTGGAAGTGCCCTCCACTCCTCTACAGTGCATTTGGGGGCATTCTGGAGCAAAAGGAAAAAAATTTGGAAAAAATATTTTTGACCCCTGGGAGGACACTTGGCTCACCCCTGCTCTACATATTACCACCTCAAGTATTGCTTTGTCCATCTTTGTTTTCTCCCTGTGTGGATAGGCACTATGTCACTCTACTGTATTATAGATTGCTTAAAATTATATATTAATGCTAAAAGATTAACACATTGAGCAGTTACGTTACTCACCCACTTCTGACTAAATCGTATTTTGGTGATCCAGAATCGGGGTTTGGTGATGCTGTACAAGTATCCACAAAAACAATCAGATTGGGATCGGAGGAATATAGGCTGACTTGCAAATAGAGAGTTTGATTCAAATCTACATAGTATGGAGACTCAAGTACTGGTGTGGTGAAAAAATCAGATTCATAGAAGGACATGCTGAGGTCATATCTGCCAAGGGCACTTGTGTTAACATCATGCTCACTTTCTGTTACATACATGACTTCTACTGTGGAATTGTTTTCCATTATACACTTCACAGTAATTTCAACATGTTTCTGACGGGTGATCACAACACCAGTGGGGGAGGCAGTGATAGTGTTACTGTAAGAGATGCTGTGGTCTTCATTCTGCACAAGATAGGAAATATAAAATTACATTGTAGTAATGAAAATCACAAAATAGGCTTAGCTTACATTTCAAAACATCATTACTAATTAATTAATCATTAAACAAGAAAGCAGCAGCGAAGTCACATGCTAGCATTATATAGACATATGTTTTTTATTTTTTTAAAATGAATAGCTATATCTTTTCAGCTCAGCCCCTTTAATGTTTAGTAATGTCTCCAATTAAATATAGAAAAGGTCTTTTAAAGGTAAGTAACTCAATGCTGTAACAACAAAAAACAAACTTGCATCTTTAATAAAACAGGTTGTTGCCAGCTACAAAAGCTCTGTCACAGTAAACCAGTTATACAGTGAGCCAAAAGTCTGTTGTCTTACTTTCTAATATTCATGAGCCTATGGCTTTAAGTCTTAAGTCCCACTGGATCTTCTGTAAATGTTCTTAGGCATACATGTCAAGATTCAACATCATTTCTAAACTAAGAACAGAAGTAGATATCCTCTCTGCCTTCTGTGAAATTCACATTTCCAAAGTATCCTCATGGTGTTTGTCATGTTATAGTTATTACCTACACTTGTTCCCATTTTCTGATGGTACTGATCTTCCCCAAGGAGTCAAAATGTGGGGTGCAATGGAGTGAACAGAAGATGAAAACAAGCCTTGCTCATTTAGTCCTGTGTATCACTGGAAAAATTGAGTAGAGATAATCTTGGATGGATCACATCAAGGTTGTCTTGGATGGATCACATCCAGGTTTCAAGAAATGAGGTGGGCAAGATAGCCTGAGATCTAGAGAAAGTAGGCTAAACTGCAAGAATACTGACAATTTAAGAAACAAAATGTGGGGCAAATTGTGGCCTTGAATTTCAAGTGTTGAGAGAAAATTCACAATACTTTAGTTCAGGTCAGTTTTGATTGCTTATTTTTACCGTTTTTAGTGTTCCACAGTGGTTAAGTGAAAAAGAAAATGTCACTGGGTTTAATGCACTAGGTCTGCAAGCTGGATCATTCAGAGCCAAATCATCTGCACTGTAGCCAAGTGAATCCAAATAAGATTTGCTGAGAATCACTGTCATCATGTCTGAAGAACAAGTGAGGGATGCTGACAATGAAAAAGAGGGGGGAAAGCAATAAGTATCGATGTGCAGTATATATTAAAATACTGCCTCTCCTGCATTAATGCTCTTTTTTTCCGGTGCTGCCTACCAAATTACATTATTAGGACTTCAATCCAACCTCATTGACAAAAGATAAGTAGTAATTTTTCATGATCATCTGTTACATAAAAAGGATGAAAAAGTAGGTCTCTCTCTCTTTCACACACACACACAGAGTTAGTGGGAGAGGAATATGGAATTACTTGAATTAATACAATTTGTTTGCAATACTGCTAAGTAAGGAAGTCAAAAAAGGATATGATAAATCTGGAAAGGGTGAAACAAGGGACAACCAAAATGATTCAGAAACGAGCATATCAGAAAAGAGATCAGTAAACGGGGATAGAATTTATACAGTTATGCATGATGTGGAGAAAGTGGATAGAGATGTTTTTATTTTGTACAACATTATACTGGAACTTTTGCCCTCTTAAATATACATTCTAATGAGCTTCCCAGAGGTATCAGAGACTGTCTAGGGCAGGGGTAGGCAACCTTTTCCCTTTAAGGGCCGAGGGACTTCAGCTCCCAGAAGCCTCAGCCATGTTGGCCAATAGTCCCATGTTGGCCAATAGCTCCTGGGGTTCTGGGAGCTGAAGCCCCTCGGCCCTTAAAGGGGAAAGGTTGCCTACTCCTGCTCTAGGGGCTTGTAATGTATAAACAGGATGCTTGACCTTTTTGTTTTTTACAATTACGAATCAATGCTTATTTTTATGTTTAATACACCAAAATTAAAATATGTATAATGCCCAATTAAGTTGTGTTCTCTCCATCTTTTTGTATTGGCATTATCCTTGCTCACATGAGAAAACAGTGCTTACATAAAATAGTTCCAAAGGGTTCACGACTAATGAAATATGTTTCTATCTGCCAGTCCCATTCAATAGTCTACCAGGTGTCTCTTAAATAACTGCAGTAGTCAATCCTAGATGGTACTACAGCACATGTAAGTGTAATCTGGCCACGTTTGTGCAATTCATTGCAACAGGCAAAAAAAAAAAAAAAATTACTCTTGAAATGTATATGTACAGAAAGTTTTCAGGTATGTACACATGGCTTTGTAGAATTGTAGTTCTGCAAAGCAATTATAGAACATGGGAACATAAAAAGAGAAATCAAATGGTTGGATGCTATGTTTCAGAGATGACGAGATCCAATTGATCATATTTGAATGTACCTTGAATTATTTGAATTATACATATTTTATTGCTGGAAAGACTGAAGTGTAACTAAACTTCAGCTCCTCTACTTACAGATGAAAAAACTGTCAAATGTCATCTGAGAGAAATTGGACTTACTGTTGGGTTCTGATATCGGTATACTTGTATAATGAGCAGAAAAGCCCCTGTATGAATTGGCATAGTCCGTCGACAGCACAACAGTCATGACATTGGAAGAGGACTGGAATGTTGGGGCCACACGACCACACACTTGTTTGATTAAACCTGAGTCCGTTGTTGCACCATCATAGATAGCAAGAAAATCAAACCTGCATTCAGCATCTATTTCTAAACTACAAACACAGAGAAAAAAAAAAGAAACGTTGCATCTGACCATTAAAAAGACAGACAAACCACACCGTTGTTTGTGATAATACCTCCCACCTTTCCTTCTGTTGTGAAATGTCTGTAAGCATGTACCTATCATAGACAGAATCATATATGTAGATTCTGGTTAAGGGATTCTTGGATACGCTGACTGGGAGTCTGTGAGCTGAAGTCCAAAAAGTAACAACTACTAATGGTAAAGGTAGTCCCTTGACATGAATGTCTAGTTGTATTCGACTGTAGGAGGTGGTGCTCATCTCCATTACTAAGCCGAAGAGCCGGTGTTGTCTGAGGACTACTCTGGTGGTCATGTGGCCAGCATGACTGCACAGAACGCTGTCCTACCAAAGTGGTACCTATTTATCTCCTTGTATTTGCATGCTTTTGAATGGCTAGGTTGGCAGAAGCTGGGTCTAATGACAGGAACTGAGCCCATCATGCAGCATTTGGGCCTTGAACTGCCAACCTTCTGATCTTTCAGTCATCAGAACTGGTGCCTTAACCACTAAGCCACTGCATCCCTTAACAACTCCTAGTATATTACTATTATGATTATTTTTATCTTTAGTATGTTTATTATTGTTATATTTATTTATTTCCTGCTTTTTCTCAGATTGGGACTCAAAGTGGCTCACAATGATTAAAAATGTTTAAAATTGTAAAAAAAATATCACCATCATCATCATCAGCATCCTCATCATTCTGCCTTATCCTCTGTGCTGTTCCATGTTTTATATTCTTAGAAGCCTTGTGATACAGTACAGGCTGAGATATGATACAGCCCCTCCCCCCAGGGCAGCTATTGTATTTTTTTATAATCAGACAGAGTAATTTAACATTCTGTAAACTGAGATCCAGTGAGTTTTGTAGGTTCATAGAAGAGCCCTGCTTTAGTGCAGTTTAATTTTTTATTTTTAATTAAGTCACAATATAAAACAACAAACAAATAAAAATAATTTCAGCACTAAACAGGGTGGTCTATGTATGACATGCTGGAGACAGGAGGAGCTGGAGTGTGTCCAGAGGAGGGCGATCAAAATAGTGAAAGGTCTGGAAACCATGTCATGTAAGGAGAGATTTAGGGAGCTGGGTATGTTTAGCTTGGGGAACAGAAAGCTTGTTTTCTGCTGCTCCAGAGACTAGGACATGGAGCAATGGATACAAACTACAAGAAAAGAGATTCACTTCAACATTAGGAAGAACTTCCTGAGAGTAAGAGCTGCTTAACTGTGGAACATGCTCTCCTCTTTTGGAGGTTTTTAAGCAGAGGCTGGATGTCCATCTGTCAGGAGTGTTTTGATGGTGTATTCCTGTATGGCAGGGAGTTGGACTGGATGGCCCTTGGCCAACTCTAGGATTTTATGATTCTATGAGATAAGTTTTAAACAGCTTACTTGTCGAACTTTTTCTTCATCCAGGTTATAAATGGGGCATTGATAGAAGTTGTTTAAAGTCTTTGGATAATATTATTCCCAAATATTTAAAGTGGAAGAATGAAAGGAGACACAGTCCCATGTTCTATGTGATGATCAAAAAAATATTTTTTTTCAAAGAGCCCAACACTTTTCAGCCCTATCACCAATTGGCCTCCTTCCAGGACTATTCAATCCTCATAAATTTCTGTAGTTGTAGTCTGCACTCTGTATACAGGTGGACATTTGATTATCAGAATAAAGGTATTCTTTTTATGGCAGGAATAGAATCCGTGGGATTAGATAAAAAATGGGAGTACATCATCAATAAATGAATGAGGTGATGGTGATGGTTAGTAGGACTGGAGAGAGGGAATAGCCCTGTCTGGTGCCACACAACAGTGAGAAGGATTGAGAAATAATTTTAAGTTAAAGTAAGAATTGAGAAATCAGCATAATTCTTGATTTTTGAAAAAGAGACAACCTCTGTCATGTCATTTTATAAGTGACTTGTAGAAGTTTGCTCAACTGCAAAGTAGATCACCATGATTGAGGGGAAAAGAAATCTAAAGCTAGCTTCATGGATCTTTGGATAGTACCCATCATCTCTAAAAGAATCAGGCAGCTTGATCTACCACAGGTGGTGTAAACATATATTCCAACTTAGGCAAATGTTATTTTCCCACAGGTGTTATGCTTCAGGAATCGAAAGTCACAAGTCTCATTTTAGATCCACTTGTCTTGAGGGCCAAATGTAATGTGATAATTGCGACTTTGCATTTAATGGGCACAGTTCTAAAACTGGAAATGGCATCTGCTGGGGAGCAGCTGGTAATTATTGGGATCATGGCAGGTATAAAGTGGGTGGAATTAAACTCTTCCCTTGGAGAAAATTCCTCCCTTGAAGCTACTTTTTTTTGCATCTGACAATTAGCCCCAGTAAGAGAAGGAGACATTTTCTGCCATCACCATTTTTTTAAAAAAAAGTGTAAGAAAAGAGGAAGACAGAATTAACAACTGAGATAGTGATAGAAATCACCTTGCTTGAAGACTCTCTCAAATATGTGGACCTTTTATACTACACAGTTGTAGTACTATGATTACACTAACAGCCATGGTTACATCCTATGGAGTCACTGAGTTTGTAGTTTGGCGAGGCACTAAAGCTCTCTGGAAGAGAATTCTAAATATCCCTTCCTAAATTGTAGACCCCAAGATTTCATAAGGTGCAACTATGGCAGTCTAATGTCTAAAATACTACTTTATATCTATTCATGTTTAGTAAAACATAAACTTACAACATACTTACAAAACTTCACTGAAGGTTAAATTTATCCTGGAATTTTGTTCTGTTTCTATATTCCAGATGCAGTATGCAAACTCAGGATGTGGCTTGGGGTAGTTGGGGCTGGTGAATGATCCATCTGGACCAGTAAGGTAACCTCCACAGTCTTTAATGTCAGCTTTAGAAAGAAGGCATTTTTTTTTAAAAAATGTCTATATTATGAGCAACAACAACCTGTTCTTTAGATTATATGCACAGAACCTAAAAAAAAAAACAACCCCAAAGCTTCAAAGACCCAAGCTTTGATGACTCTTAACTGTGGTTCACAGACACTTGACATTTAGTATCTCAGTTACTTTTGTAAACGTACCTTGACACTTTTATTGGCATGCTCTCAGACACCCACCCGCCTCTAACCTCTTAATTCTGGGTGTCTACATGAGATGTCATTTGAGACATACACATTCCAGAAGGGACGCTATGTGTTGGTCAACTACAGCACCCACAACAAAATTCTTGACTTGTAGTATTTTAAAGTAGCATGTAAGTATGGACCATACTAATAAGACAAGATATGAACAAGTGTATTGCTAAATTATGCCTAGTGGTGTCAACTGTCATGGAACTAGGAGGCCTTTGTCCTCAACTAATTAAAAAGGGCTTCACAGCAATTTGAGGACAGTTTAACAGCTGTGTATATTTCTTCCAGTTCACAATGCTGCCAACAGTTATTTTTAAATAGGGTTTTAAAAATCCAGTTATAATCTGGTTAGTTTTTATGTAAGTTTCATTTGGTTTCAGAATTTTGACTCACAAATTGTTCCCAGAGAGAAGTTGGTTGATGATGACTTACATGATTCTGGTGAAATGAAGTAATAAAATGCAAATATGTTTCTTTCAAAATCTGTGGAGTCAGTTGAAAGGCGAAATGTTAGGGTTCCAGAGGTTGAATGAAATACGGGAACAGATTCATGCCTATTGCACACTCGTCCCAGGAGAGGTGAAGTTGTTGAAGGACCATCATATACTTCTATATTTTCTCTGTCACATGAGGATGAAGGATCAAATCTAGGAAGAAAAGGATCCCATTAATCAAATCAAACCTGAACACTCCCTAGAAGCCAAAATGATTAAACTGAGACTGTTGTACTTTACAATACAATAATGTTTGGTAAAGTAGAAGGCGGTAGGAAAAGAGGAAGACTGTATTCCAGATGAACAGACTCAGGGGCTCTACAGACTGCCTGAAAGGGGTGGCTCCTTGCTGCCCCTGGGAGGGCCGGATCAGGGCCACAGCAACTGCACGCTGTGGCCCTGATCTGGCACTTTGTTGCTCCTTTTTAGAGCAGCAAAAAGCTGCCCTTGCTGCTGCCGCTGCAGCTTTTCAGCACTCCTTTGGTGCAGTGTGTCCGAATGCTGTGCCAGGGGAGTGCCCTGACACCACCCGCCATTTGTTTGGGTGGCTGGCATGATGGTGGCATCGGGGCAGCGTTGGGGCGGCTGGCATGCAGTCGCCATGCACCGACTCCAACCCCAGGCCGGTCCTTTTGGCTGGTCTGTATAGATAGACCCTTTGTCAGGAGAGCCACAGCCCTGAGTCTGCAAGATTTGAGCAGGGCTGCTGTCAATAGGGTGACTTGGAGGTCTCTCATGTATAGAGTCACCATAAGTCAAAGTTGAGTTAACATCAATTAACAACAACAAGAACAACAAAGTTTCATTGAGTCCCCTTATTAGGGAAAAGGAGGGATAAAGATGACTAAAATAAAAACAGCATATTTCTTTAACTGAGAAAAGTTTTTATGAGGAGAAGATTATAGGTCTGATGTATTATTAATTATGGAAAGGTCTGCAGAATTAATATATACATGTTACACTTAATGTCCTGTGTTATTGACTATAAAGACTGAAGAGGTACGAAAACAGTCTCAGTAATATATAAAAGTCAGGGAAAACTGCTGTTTGCCCTTTAATAAACTCTAATAATATTTAAGTTGCCTAATTTTCTTTCTTTCTTTTTCTTTTATCTTGCTCTCTTGTGCTTCCAGCTACATTTAGATCATTGAGTCAATGTTTTCCAAGCTTCTCCATCCAAATTTCTAGCCATGTCAACATACAGAATCTTCCCAATGTATCTTTGGTCTTATCTGCACTGCAGAAATAATGCAGTTTGACAACACTTTTAACTGCCATGTCTCAATTCTATGGAATTCTGGGATTTGTAGTTTGTTGTGGCACCAGAGCTCTTTGAGATAAAAGGCTAAATATTTCACAAAACTACACATCCCAAAATTTCATAGCACTGAACCATGGCAATTAAAGTGATGTCATACTGCATTATTTTTGCAGTGCAGATAAGATATTTCGCTGTATTTCAAGGCTTCCTCAAGAATCATTCCAAAATATCTAGTTTACCATCTTTTGTTCTGTTGCCCACAAACCTTTAAAATATACTCACTTGAAATAAGAGAAGATTAGTCGGATGGTTTCATTTGCATTACTGTTAGTTGGATTCTTTTCTCTCTCTATTTGCCAGACACAAATTGCATTCGCGTTGGCTGAAATTGGCAGAGCTCCATAACTCTTTACCAGTCTGCTACCACATTTACTATCTCCTGTTTTTAGAAAATGAATAATAATAAAATCCAGTGAGTTTATATAGAATAATTTTAACCTAAACTTTAGAGTAACTTGAGTATATCTGACATAACTTTCAATACAACTGTTTAATTATTTGATTATATATCTGTCCTTGCCTCCTTTTGGTTTCTACTTCTAAATAAATCTTCATGGACTGGGTTTGTCAAATGTAATATAAGGTGATTTCCTTGATCCTGGATCTCATTGTTTAATTCTCCAAAATGCCAATTAATTTTGGATCCCCCCCAAAGATATTCATGAAGCAAAGGAATTTACAGAATCCAGTTTGAAAAGTATTGATCACCAGCAAAAATCATATTTTAACATAAATAACAAGTAAATTTCAGTTTCCTATCTGTTCTTTTTACAATATTTTAAGACAGAAGCTGAGTGAATTACTTTGGGAATCAATTGTTTTCAGTGGTAACATTAATCTCACTCTTAAATCACTAAAATCTTTGTGTTCTATTGATTTAATTGGAGATTTTAAACCGCTGGTTCATTAATATAGTTTTGGCATTTTAATCAAATACATTCATTTAAAATAGCTACATATTAATAGTTACGGCTTGAAATGGTTTAAAACCCATGTCCTTCATACCTTGGATTTTTACCAGCTTGTTTTCAGCAAGAGTCCAACCAAAGAAAAGTGCCAAGAAAACATATTTTCTGATGGCTTCCATTTTGGTGAAGGCACGTCGTCACATTTTCTGATCCTTTTATATTTCTACTCATTGTGTTACACTCCCACGCCACATGATTGTTTCAAATTTTTTAAGGTCATTTGAGTTCAAGAGAGAGATATATGTGGGAAAATCACAAGTGTTGTGCTGTGTGCTATAGACACTGTAGACACTTGTTGGCTAGAATAGTAACTATTCCTAATCATGATAGCAGTTTTTATAAATGCTTGCCTTGATTGACTCAAACATACAAATGATTTAAATTCTCATTAAACTCTGATGTAGAAAGAGTCTGGGCTTAGGCTATCCATCTGCCTTGGTCCAGGCTTTAGGAGGAGAGAAGATCTGCTGGACTTATTCCCCTTCCCCACCACCATTCCATTCTCCTTTTGTGTCTTGTCTTTTTAGATTGTAAGCCTGAGGGCAGGGAAATGTCTAATTAACCATTTGTAAGACGCTCTGATAGCCTTTTGGCTGAAGAGCAGGGTATAAATACTTCATAGTAAATAATATCTGTTGGACTACTTCTTCAATATGAAACTGCCTTTTTGATAAAATAATTATCTAATCTAGGTAAACCTGACTCCAAAGCTGAATCTGCACTGCAAAAATAATGCAGTTTGACACTATTTTAACTGCCACAATCCCATCCTATGGAATCCCAGAATTGGTGGTTTGTTGTGGCACCAGAGTGCTCCGACAGAGAAGGCTAAATATTGCACAAAATTACAAATCCCAAAATTGATATCATTGACCCACGGCAGTCAAAGTAGTGTCACACTGCATTATTTCTCCAGTGCAGATTCAGCTGTAGATTTTTTTATTGTGACAACTCAATCAAAATTGGCTCTTCTTTTGCAGGCACACGTGTCTATGTGATATTATATATAATGGCCTCAGTGTCAGGCTGTTGTTCTCCTGAAGAGAAATAGCAGTTTTGCTTGATATATTGTTGGGTTTTTTAAAACTAAAACTAGTTTGTGTATTTTGAATATTGAGCTGTATTGCTTCATTTTAATGATGGTGATAATGATAATGATTAAACACAAACTCATTGAAATGCATAGGAATAATGTAACTGTGGGGAATTCCATGGATGCATTAAGACAGGGGTAGGCAACCTAAGGCCCGGGGGCTGGATGCGGCCCCCTGAGGCCTTTGGACCAGCCCCAGGCCGGTCCTGCCGCCACTGCCGCCGCCCGCCATGATGATATTGATTATTGTTGTTATTACTTGTTCTTGGGGTTTTCTTGGCAAAATCTCCACAGGAGTTTTGCCATGGCTTTTCTGGGGCTGAGAGAGTGTGCATGCATATTTTTAAATTTTAAATTTTAATTTTTATTTATTTATTTATTTATTTTGGTGCTTCGGCCCCCCAATTGTCTGAGGGACAGCAACCCGGCCCCCGGCTCAAAAAGGTTGCCTACCCCTGCATTAAGAGAATGAAGCCATGAGAACTCCCATTCTACATTCTACATTCTACATTTTACCCTTGTTAAGAAGGAAATACTCCTTTCCCACAAACAAAGAAAAAGCAAAGGACAAATGAAGAGAAAATTGAAAGAAAGGAGAGGGGGGAAGCAAGAGAAATGTCCAGGGGGGAAAATATGGCTATGACAGAAAAGGTCATTTTTACTGATTTGCCATGACGACAACAAATGATCTTGCCAGAGTCACAGATGTGATGTTACCCAAGCTTTAAAATGTACTAACAGTAGATAGTCATATATATGTATGAACATGCACGCACATAGCCATGGTCAAGATTAATGTTCAAGATGGTGTGGTGTAAGAAGTTTTCTAATCAGGAGGTTGAATGCAGCTGTGTAAACATAAGCAGGTGCCCTGAGAAAGTGGAGCATTTTTTTCATGGCAAATTTAATGCATTCATTTTCTTTTCTGACAATTTTTTTTTCTGTGATTACAATTATTTAACACCAAGCCACAAGTTTAGCTCCAGCAGCAGGCCGACTTTAACAATTTGTCAAGGCCAAACTGAGGAGGGAACCATTTACAAAAAGGATCACCTTTGCCCCTACATACCTCATGAGATTTCAAAGGCATTAGTGTATCAGGCTCTGCCCTTGGATCTTCTTGGTGATTCACTTAGCGCCAAGATACTGGTCACGTTAATTATGGGTGTGTTTTGGTTTTTCTGCCCTCAAGGGTTTCCTCCCCTCAAAAAAATAAATGGATTTTGAATTGGGCCTGCTATAGGGAGCAGGAGGAATTCATCCTTGCTCTGATCCAGGTCTCGACCAGATCTGCTGTGCTGGAGATTTTTAAGGAGGGGAAATTCTTACTTACTTCAATGACAGAATCCTCCCCAGACATACAGCCACTATGGTGCCTCCAATCTGTATGACAATCATAGCAGGGGAAGAGTTACAAGGGCTCCTCTTTTCCCAACACTAGGGTCCAAATCTGTACTAAGACACATGCACTTGTTATTTCTGAAGAGGGAAGATCCTGCATGGCAGAATGGCATGATTAATGTCATATGCAGTATTTGTCCTTTAATTGGACATAGGACAGGGTCTTTTGTACAAAGCACTAAACTTGTGGAGTACTCTTCACAGGAAAATCCATCAACACTTCTATTTGTTTTCTCTCTTTTAAATGAGCCTGTAAAACATTTTGATTCAGGAGGATTTTCTTGTGCCCACTGACACTTTACTTTAAAAGTTGTTCTGTTTTTACTCTTTGGGTTTAGTGTTACCCCACTTCACCCCACCAGCTGAAACACACTAACACAAGCTGCCTCCAAATGGGTAGAAACATTTCTGGAAGTCCCAGATTTTTTTCCTGAACAAACCATTTTTATTTTGGAGATCCATATTATTATTTTTCTCGTTCCCAGGTATTTCCTGGGAGCTCCCACCATTATAAAAGACTTTTTATTTCCAGGCCATATTATTTAGTTTATAGACTTAAGCCTACTTTATCTTGCCTCTAATGTAGACCGAAGTCTACGGGTGTATCTACACTGGTCATTTGATCAGGGCCGATCTGGAGCATTGTGCCCCAGATTGACCATGATGAGTGCCAGGCTAAATCCAGTGTAAGACTACTTTGCTGTGCAAATGGGCCAGCTGGACCAACACTGCACTGCCCCCACTGGCCCATTCCTTTGTCCCCTGTGCCATTGCCACTGTTGCCTCACTGGCCAAGTAGCTCACTGTAAGATTCTGGCTGCCACCATCATTTCTCTTGAGGTCAGAATGGGATGCCCAGACATGTGATCAACAAGGAAGGGGTCACTCTATCCCTTCCACGTTGATCACATGGCACCCTGTTCCAAACTCAACAGAAGCACCAGCACTGGCCAGGCTTCAAGGGAGCTGCTTGGCTGGTGAGGCTGCAGGGGCAGTGGCCTATTTTTGGAGCTGCCACTTCCTCATGGGTAGGAGCTCCATATAAAGTCTACCCAACATATGATAGCTTTTGCTGAGGGCAAAAACGGGTGCCTGGACACCTTGATGATCACATGGCTGGGCATCGTTTGTGTCTTTAACACAAGTGACAGCATGCTGGGCAGGCTTTACACAGAGCTTCTGCCTGTGAGGAAGCAGCAGTGATAGCTCCGAAAACATCCCCTTTTCAGCTTGGAGAAGGAGGGTGGCATCAATCTGAGGAGCTTATCGCACAATGAGACTTATTCCCAACAGGATACAGTCACATTTCAGGTTACTACCAGGTATCATCACATTTAAATCAACACCACTGCCACTGGGCAACTGCATGCCATTTTTGAAAAGCGGCTGGCTAAGCATGGATGGAACCACGCTTGCAGTCATCCAGCAGCAGCAACGGCAATTTAAATGTGATAATACCCAGTAGTAACCTGAACCATGACTGTATCCTGTCAGGGATAAGTCGCATTATTTGTAATGTGATAAGCTCCTTATTGTGTGGACAATGGACTGAGATGAATTGGACCCAGTCCAGCTGTCCACATGCCAAAAGAACCTGAGGTCACTCTGGGGTTTCTGGGAAACACCAGCCTTTCCCCCAAACTGTGCTTAGTTCAGAGCAACATCGGGTTAAGCGTAAAAAAACTACAGTGTCTCCCTGGAAAATCCCTACACCGGGAGGACTGCCAGTGCTGGTTTTGGGTGAGTTCAATGTGTTTGTGCAGACAAGCCCTATGAAAGCTTATGCTACCAACTTTCCCTCACGTCTCAAAGGTGCTACAACATCCCTTTGCATACTGTTCCATACTAACACAGCTATGCCTTTGAATATTTACAAGTCAGTGTATATTAGCCCAGTACTTTCTGAAATTAAATGTATCAGAGACTTGACAGTGTTCTACTGTCTCAGACACAGTAAAGCTGATGACCAGGTAAACACAGTTGTGTTTTGCAGGACATAAATTCAATAGAGATCAAGCAAGGAAACAGAAATGTTAGCACTAAAACAAAATGTTTCTAATGCTTATTATTGCTAAAATACTTTAATAACTTGACTATAACTCCTGAATAATAGCAAAAACTTAGTGGAAATAGGTAAAAATTATTTTTTTGAAATGTTGTTTGAGACTGGATGTGATACTGATACTGATCAGTGGGGTAGGGAGTGAAGAGGACACAAAGAAGGAAGGGAAGGAGGAAAACTAAAATCTGACATTTACTACATGGCTGTATCCCCAGAACACAGCAAATAAGTAGACAATTCACCAATATGTTAATCACGTTGGAATGATGAAGAAAAGCCATATTAAACAAAATATCAGAAATTGTCCTTGATTTGATTAGATACACAAAAAATGACACTTTTCCAAATAGCTTTATTTCTTGTGTTAAGTTGCTGATCCAATTAGATGTGACAATGGCAAATAAAAGATTGTATGGATCTTTAATAATGAATCAAAAAACAACAGAATATAGGGATAAAATGGAGAGATTTGTGCATCCAGATGTGGCACCTATGGAATTGTTTGCCTTATCAAATAATTTCTAGTGCAATCTGATTAATTGTACAAGTATTCCCCCTGTACTTGGTAGGAATCACTGAAAGTCATTACAGTCAAGCTGACATTGTTCATGTCTCTGGGCTACTCAGGTTTTAGTGGTCCAAGAACTGCCAACTGTTGTTGATTTGAGCTTGCTTCCCTTTTATTCCTAGATAGGCAGCCTTGGTAGCATCGAGAGGAATAGTCATATGCACGGCACACCACTATTTTGCATTGTAGGTAAACTGTAGAATATCTGCTGAAAAACCTGGAGGGCTTAAACCTGAAGTGGGTGACTCTTCTGTTTTGTGTAAAATAATCAGTGTAGGTATTATCTTGTATGCACCTGAAAGCAAGAAAAAAATAGGAGACATGAGCAGATGATCATGACTGTGTTATAATATCCTGTATTATACTATAGTTTATTTATCTTACTCAGATTCGAGGATATCAAATCAGTTTACAATACTAATAAAGTATGCAATATGTACAATGTACAAAATCAAAATACAGTGGCTGGCATCTTGTTTGGAATTATATCACTGTAAACTAATTTATAATTGCATAAAATTTAATGACATAATTGCACAGTATTCTTGGGAGTTTATCACTTGGTGATATTTATCACATAAACATGCCGTCTGTCTCTTTGCAGCCTCACCTTCAAAGCATTGTTAGAATGTACCTTTTCATTGACAGAGAAAACCCATCAATAAGCTCCCAAATGCACTGCTGTAGCATTAATCATCAGATGCAATAAATTCCTTGTTTGATAGTATTGTGCAATTATGTAGTGTCAGTGTTTCTCCCCCTCCCCCTTTCCATTCCAGAGCAGCCTGTTTTTCTTTTTAAAAACTTTTATTTCCTTTTTTCCCTTAATTTTAAAAAAATCTTATTAGCATAGATTCAGAATAATATTAAAAATAACAATAAAAAACCTGAATGGCATGCTGGGTGGGGCATAAGGCAGGAAGGTGGAGTTAGGAGGAGTGTTATACAGTCACGCTATTGCAGAGACGTGTGATACAGAATGCCCCAAAGCCAGTATGTATCCAGTTCCTTTTACTAATGTAACTGTGGTGAGAATGGGGCCATGCAATAAACTCCTTGTTCTCAGGGAAAGTTTGCAAAAATAGATATATATTTTAGTATGCGCTAAATAGAAATTGTTGAAGCATGTTGAATAGCGCCATAGTAGGTGCCACTTGGGATACATTATAAGCAATACATTTGGCACACCTTCCAGCAGGTTAATGTGTCAACACAATGTAATATTTTCAGTAACAAAAGTGACAGAAAGACTAAAAGAAGAAAAAGGTTTAGAAATAAGAGTTGTTTTTAAAAGTAGTACAGAATTCTTCTCTCTGTTATTGATATTATTACAGCAGATCTGGAATTTAATAAATCCAGGGTGGGTTTTTTTGTTTGTTTGTTTTGTTTTGCATCCTGACAAGCAGTGTAAAAATGAAAGTGAAGAGGCAATTGTCAAGAACCAATCACAGTAAGCAAAAGGAAAATGGAAATTCTGAGTGCTAAAAAAGTTAAAGGCCCAAGGCATTTCAGAATAATCCTTCAGAAAGGGGACATTTTAAGAGACAGCTTTCATCTTAGCATAGAAACCACTGTTGTAACTCAATGTCTGTCACACCAGAATAAATGCATGGCTGGTAAACTGCAGCCATTTTGATGGGTCACACAGTGTACAGGCTTGTTTTTAAAATCTTTCTGCTTCTAGTTTTTATTTCTACACCATATAAAAGGAATAAACTCCTTCTACAGAAATTTCATGACAATGGTCTAGTTCAGGTGACAAGCATCAGGATCACACATGCCTCCCCCCCCACCTTTGCATGTGAAGGAGAAAAAAAGTTTTCATTCAAAGTTTGCAACAAGCCACAGCTTGCTATTTCATTTAAAAACAACAAACTATAGTTTGTGCAAATTATGCTTTGCCAAATTGCCTTGGCAAAGTTTAAAGTTTAAACAGGCTCTTATTCTGTACCTTTAAGGGAAATGAAGAATCAAAGCATTGCTACAGTATTATACTTGATTTTATTGGTTGGATTGTATCAGTTCTAGCAATTAGACTAAAGGCCTTTGCAGACTGCCAGAAATAGTGCATATTAAATTGAGGCACTGCCCTGGCTCAGTGCTAGGGAGTCATGGGAATTGTATTTTTTTCTTGGACATTGAGCCTTCTCTGTCAGAGAGCTCTGGTGCCACAATAAATTACAGTTCCCATGACTCCCTAGCACTGAGCCAGGGCAGTGCCTCAATTTAATGTGCACTATTTCTGGCAGTCTGCAAAGGCCCTAAGGAGCTTATTGCATTACCTTTTAAGTCGACTGCAGCCTAACAGGATGCAGCTGGGACATGGCATGGAGGTGGGAATTATCACACTATAATTCACTGCCAAATCTGCCAGGCGACTGCAGCCCAGGTCCCAGCTGCACTCAGCCACCCTTTTTCAAAAATGGAAAGCTCCTGAGTTTTAATGGCAGCCTGCTGAGCATGGCTGGGACCCAAGCTGCTGTCACCCGGCGGATTCGATGACGAATTACAGTGCAATAATTCCCACCTCCATGCCACATCCTAGCTGCAACCCATTAGGCTGCAGTAGACTTAAAAGGTAATGCGATAAACTCCTTAAATAAAGTAGCAAATACAGATTTGCTTTAGACCTCTATAGTTACCATCCTAATAAGTCATGTTTGGAACACTGTAGAAACTATAACTCTAAGGAAACAGCACCTCTAACTACTGTTGAAAAAAGTCATATTGACAATAAGTGATTTAGCATTTTTTCTTAAAGGGTGTGAAAAGCACCAAGCTTCAAATGCAAGAGCTGAGGTATAGTATGAAGTTTAAATAAATCAAGCCCAGCTCAGCTCAAAGTATGGTCTAGCTGTTGCACTTGAATCCCAGAAGACTTAATGTAGGGCCATAAGACCCACTCTTTTACTATCCTTTCATTAGTTATAATGGATGTGTGGAAGTTAGTGATTCTGAGTGGTCATGAAGACAGATACAGGAGGGAGATACATTGTGGACCATGGACAGGAAGGGAACTACTATGTAGTAGGAAGATCAAGCAGGAAAAGAGATGGAAGGATTTCAGAGGAAAGGGTTGAAGAAGCCAAGCAGGGCCAAAGAAAAGATGGAATATGCATTGCAGACACTTTTGGTACCAAGAGAAGCCGAAAAAGGTGGGTTTTGGATAACTTGAAGGCCTGGTAAGACAGAGCAATAGGGGTAGAGGAAAAGTACATTAAAGGTAAAGTTTTCTTGTATACATAGTATGCCCCCCATGCACTGAGTGATTAGCTTTATGTAAAGTACTTGGAAAGATTGATTTGTTGTTTGTTTTTCCTTACCCTCTCTTTATGATGACATGGTGCTCAGCAGTGAAGTCATTTGTGTTAGAAGCCTCACATGTATCTATGAATAATATCAGGTTCTGATTAAAACTATAGAGAGTAGCTTGGAAATATGGACCCCGATTCAGATTCATAAAGTAGGGCAAGTTATTCCATGGATGCAAAAAGGAAGGTGAGTCATAGAATAAAAATTTCACATGTATTTGTGTTTTTTGCATTTGGACTTGTTTTGTGGATTCATACTCATCCACATTGTGTGTTACTTCTGTCATTCGTCTTGGTTCCATTTGGCAGGTGAAGCGAAACTGGGGATTTACACCACTTCCAGAGCTGCTGACAGTATTGGAGAAACTGCTAGTGCTTCCAGTGTTCTGTTAAAGCATTAAACAAATGGACAGTCAGTTTTTTCAAAAACCCACAAAAACCTATGGATGCTGGCCGGGAAAGCCTTCGACTTCACATGTGCTATACAGTCTGTTGGTATTATAACCATTCCTAATTATTCAGATATTTAGGTTCTGAATCAGCACAATCAAGCAAAGCAGACTGGACCACATATTTGTAACTCTTCTTGAAATATTGTTAGTCTATGTTTGGCATTAGGGAACTGAATCTCTGATGCGCAGCCTCCTCCCTGATTTTGGCTCGTGGGTGCCTCTCTTCAGTTGTTGGATTGAAAAGCACACTACAAAATTAACAGCCATTTGAACAATGCAAACATGGATCCCTATCTAACTAGGAATATCTGCAATTTGTTTCTTATAAGGAAAAGATGTTCCTGCAACCAAATGAAAGTGGAATGAAAATGGTTGTACATAGCATTTAATGCCATCCTATATTATCCAGTAATGGTGATTGTTGTTACTAGGACTCTTGTATAACATTTACTTGGAAAGTCCCTGGTAACTTCGGTTAGAATGTGGCACTTTTTTGCAGTTCATAAATGGTTGTCTGTATTCATCCGATAACATCTCCAATTATGTTCAGACCCTGGAAAGTGACTTTGAAGTGTAATTAGTTGTAGTTTCAAATCCAAAATGTATTTACCATTATATTAAATGGTTTTAAAAAGAGTAATTATTTTTCTTTGCCCCAGATATAACTAAGTTTTATGATTTCAGTTACAAAATCTGAATGTAACAGTAAAAATTACAATATGAGTCAGCATTTGAACATGAGGTAGCATGTGATATTCTTGCTCTAGCATGCCACACCCTTGTAACTATAAAAGTAATTGTAAAATTACACTGCAAAAAGAGTGAGGTTATCATTTATTAGCTTACAGTGTAACTAAAAATGAATGTGTCACAGTAACTCATTAAGTATAGCTACAGTTATAGCTAGTTCCAAGCTCTATGTTTCTCATATAATTAATTATGACTGATTAAAATTACTCTAATAATTCTGTGAATGCTCCCTTGAGTGTAAACAATGTTAGCTGTCTTCGATTATCATATCTCAACTGAATGCACCAAGATAAATAATCTTGACATCTTTGTTCCTCCCTTTGTGATGGGAGCAAATCAGTAATGATATTTCAATTAACTATAGTTTCAAGGTTGGATAAAACAGAAAATGGAAGACTTCCTATTTTCATAGCATATTCATGTAAAGGGGCTAATTATATAGTCAAAATGCTTATTTCTTTCTTGAGCTGAGATGACTGAATATGTTTTTGTCCCAGGATTAAGAATATGTCAGATGTTTTATATGTTGAAATCCTCATTCTTAAAGCTAAGAAAATAAAGAGCTATCAAATTATAATGATATGTCATATGAATATATACTGTCTTACCTCCCGTCTTGTGTCACAGCCATCATATGGTATATAGAATATATAATGTTGTCTCATAATCACAGGTTTGCAGGCAGGGTCACTCAAATACAGGTGGCACTGAGAGCCACACTTTGAAATGAGATAGTCTTGTGCAATAACTGCCTTCATGTATTCTGGCAGACATGAAAGTGTTACTGGACAGTGGGGAAAGAAAATCAAGGTCACAAGTTAGAAGCAAAAAGTATAAGTTTTTAGGATGCTGGGCACATATGCATATTTGCCTATCAGTTAGAAGAACCATTCTGATGGTACACTAGATCATCTGTTAGACATTTACAGTACAGACTACTGTTTTATTTTCATTATGTGTATTTTTTCAATTATTATTATTTACTGGATCATTGTGACATTGTTTGGTTTCACTAAGGGTGCATCTACACTCTGGAAGTAATGCCATTTGACACCACTTTAACTCCTATGACTCCATTCCACAGAATCCTGCAACTTGTAGTTTTGTGAGGCACCAACACTCTTTGGCAGAGAAGGCTAAAAGAACTTGTTAAACTATAAACCCCAAGATTCCATAGGATGGAGGTACAGCTCTTAAAGTAGTCTCAAACTGCATAATTTCTAGTGTAGATGCATCCTGGATCTTGGAATCTAAATGCTTGCACTCTAAAAGCAGAACCTTCAGGGTTTTCCATGCTTCCTTTCTATAGGAAGGGGAAGAAGCAGCTACCAAGCAGATTGAAGAGAAACAAGAATATGTAGAGACTTCTCACTATTAGGGTTTGGAGTGAATTTTCTTGGGTCTGCATACTGATATGAACTTACCAAATCTGCATTCTCCAAATCAATATCCCAACTGGATCATAGCTATCTATGGATAAATTGCACTTAAAATGTGCATAAAGATACAAATGCACATCTAGCAGTGCTTCCCAAATTTTCGTCCTCCAGGTGTTTTAGAATTCAACTCCCAGAAGTCCTAGCCAGCCTGGCCAACAGTCAGGAATTCTGGGAGTTAAAGTCCCAAACATCTGGGAGATCAAAGTTTGGGAACCACTATATTAGATCAATGTACATTCAAAATGTATCTATTGAAGAAAAGTGTGCACAAAAGTTATGCATTCAGCTATGAAATGCACAAATTTTCTATGAAAAAACTCATTGAAAAATTCATATATGGCAAAAGTGCATACAAAATGCATAGATTAGACAAAAAGTCATTCACATAAAATATGTAGATTAGGGGAAATATCTACGATAATCCACATGAATTTCTGTGTGAATTTCATTTTTTTAAAAAAAATTACAAACTTGCATGAGATGGAACTTTCCAGAGCTGGCAAACTAAAACTAACAGATTCACTTAGCCCAGATTACTCATTCCTAGCTGCAGTGTTCTTGACAGTATAATTTCAGTCAATAAGAATAATAACATAATTTCCCCCATAAGTCATCATGGCTTTAAGAAGCAGTGAGTAAAGAGGAACGTAAGGAGTTCCTATTGATTGCAATTTGGTTCTAGTAAAACCAAGGTTGGGTTCTGTAAACATTCATAGCAGTAGGGTTTTGAATGGATGGGTTTTGAATAGATAACCTTTGAAAAGAAGGATCTTATGAACAAAGAATGGTAATAGTCCAAACATCATTATGGGATTGCAAAGACCCACGTGATAGCTAAAAACAAGTGTTCTGTAGAACATAATTTGAAAAACAACAAGAAAAATTACCAGGATCTGCAGTTGTATTATCCACAGGAGCTATGAAAGAAAGGTAACAGAAGACATAATTTAAAGGGTATCTAAGGTTGCACTACAGTATATTTCAGGAATTATCTCTAAATGGTTCTGCCACATGACAAACACTCAAGTCACCCATGCCAGTGCAAGGAGCTAAGAGTTGAAAAATATCAGACATACCTGGGACTCTTTCACACTTCTGAATTACAACACAATGATTCTCCTTTAACTGCCACGATCCTTTGGAATCTGGGATTTGCAGTTTAGGGAGGGGAATTTAGAATTCTGAGCCAGAGCTCTAGAACCTTACCAAAGTACAAAGTCCAGGATACCATAGGATGTCATAATATTATACTTCTTCAAATGAAAGGGCCCATGGTATCTGAAGACTGGCACTGTTGCTGAGCAACATACCAGGCAGGAACAGAGCAAAAAACTGGAAATCACATATTCATAGTAGAAGAATGGAAGGAGATAAAGTCCCAATATGGAAATCACATATTCATAGTAGAAGAATGGAAGGAGATAAAGTCCCACATGATATGTGATGGTCCAAAACCTTTTATTTCTTAAAAAGCCCAATGCGTTTTGGACTTATCACCAATTGACCTTCTTTGAGGGCTGTTATAAAATAGACAAAAACATATTTACTATAATTTTGGTATTGAGACAACACATAAACCACCTATAAAAACATAATTGTCTCAATACCACAATTATAGTAAATATGTTTTATCTATGTTATAATAGTGCCTGAAGGCCAAAATGGCAGCCGCTCTTTCCACTCTATGGTGTCTAGTGTTGCTTTCCTAAGTCTGCACAGCAATATGCACCATATTTCCTTCCTTCCTTCACACTAGTAACAGTCATCAATGTTACAGGGTGAAGACAGGAGAATTACAGAACCTCATGATTTCATTATACAGTGGGAGGTAAACTTCATTATACAGTGGGAGAGTACAGGATTAGTAAACAACTGTGGTTTTGGTGCCAGTCCCATTTTTATTATAATACCTAATTTGAGTCAGCATTTTTATTTATTAGTTAATCTAGATATATTTAAAATTGACTAATATATATATATATATATATATATATATATATATATTGGTATCCACTAGGGTTTGGTTCCAGAACCCCCTGTGGATACCAAAAATCAATAGATGTTCAAGTTCCATTATATAGACTGGGGTAGTAAAATGGTATCCATTATATAAAATGGCAAAATCAAGGTTTATTTGTTTTTAGTGATATATATATATATATATATATATATATATATTGGTAAGGGGGAATATTTCCAGACTGTGGATGGTTGAATCCATGGATGCAGAATCTGTAGATGCACAGGACATACTGTAGTTAGTTACAAAAGGGAAATCTTACTGAATCAATAATAGCATATATGTATATATTATTTATATTTCACACAAGCATTAATTACCTGCAGTAGTGGCCACTGTACTCAAACCTGGAGAAAGACATTAAATGAGAAGAAAAATAACAAATGGAATCACTCACTGTTGCAGCAGAATAAATCTTGTAGTATGATTATCACACACTGTAAATGTAGTTGTATGGAAATCAGTTTGGGAACTTTTACATGCAGTGCATATACTTTATGCATCCTCCTGATCCAAGTGGTCTTCCAGTTCTGGAAGAAGCTGCCCAGTTACATCTATCAGTTCCTCATTTTGTAAACTTTTAGGAAAATATATGACCCATTTTTGTTTAACTGTTAGACTTGTAGCTAGATGCCTTTCTTCCAGAGGGTTTGCTTTTATGACATTTAAATTATTTCTTATTGTTTCTGTAAGCTGGCTTATTGGATAAGAATTTCACTATTAAAATCAACAAATAGTAAAGTCAGCTATTTTCATTGGTAATTATTTGTCCTACTGCCACTATTTACCTATTATTAAGGCAATAGGGCAACTTTGGGGGGTTGCAGCCTGCCAGAAATAGTGCAAATTGAGTCCACTTTTAGGGTTAGGGTTAGTGCTAGGGAATCATGGGAACTGTTTTCCCCCCCTGAAACATTGAGCCTTCTCTGTCAGAGAGCTCTGGTGCCACAATAAAATACAGTTCCCATGATTCCCTAGCACTAACCCTAACCCTAAAAGTGGACTTAATTTGCACTATTTCTGGCAGTCTGCAACCCCCCTTTGTTGAGAAATTACAGTCATAGGCTATTGAAGGGCAGTTTGAGAACAAGTAAAACAGATATATCTCTGGAATCGCAAACAACCCACATCAGATCATTTTGAAACAAAATTAAACAATTAGAAATATTGATCTCGGTATGCCAGTATTAGAAAAAGATTCACATCACTCTTTGTTACAATTTCTCCTTTTACACCAGTCACTTAGGCTAGAGGTGGATAGACTTAAAGCTTGTGCCATCTACTTTGTCTCTTATCAGAATCTAGACATGCACTGACCAGAGACAAAAGCAAAATAATGGTCAAGGGAGTTGAGAAAGCCTAGAGCTTGGAAAAGTTACCTTTTGGATTGTAACTACCAGAATCTTTCAAGTAACACAACCACTAGCCATGTTCTGATGGTGACAAATGCAAAACAGTGGCCAAAGGCAGGATCTATTGACCCACTTCTTCTGCCCTGTTGAGCTTGCATATACAAGTAAGGGGCTATGCAGACGGGCAGGAAAAGGTGACCTGAAGCTGCCTTTTCCCTAAGCTGCAGCAACCACACTGCCTGCCCTGAGGTTGCCCTAAATGGGGATGGAGCAACCGCACTGGGGGGAGTCAATGGAGCTTTTCCAAGGCTGTATTGAAGCCCCAGCAACTGCGCCGCCAGCCCCAAGGACGCTGCAAAGGGAGACAGAGCAACTGCATGGTCCGGCAGCAGCTGCTTTAATTTTTTTTCATTATCTCTCAAATGCATGCTCACGTGCGCAGGAACATCTCTCTACACCTGTGCTTCTGTGCAGGGAAACATCCCTGTGCACCTGCACAGGACCTGTCATAGGCTATTATACAGTCTGTCACTCTGTGTAAAATGGTGACTAAAGTTTGGCATCCTTGTGCACCTGCACAGGACCTGTTATAGGGTGGTATACAGTCTGTCACTGTGTACAAAGGTGACTAAAATTCGGCATCCCTGTGCACCTGCACAGGACCTGTCATACACCCACATATCATGCAAGGATTCACTGACCTCCACTTCCCCCCAAGGAGTGGGTGTAGTAGATAGGTACCACTGTCTGACTGTGCCACCCTCGGGGTGAAAAGACACTCCATCATCCTCCCATACAGATCAGAGGGGAGAGGAGAGGTACATGCAAGGGAAGTTTGTGTGGACAGACTTGATACATGCAGCTGGTGGTCATGGAAGGGACATGGTCAACAGGACACACAGACAAACATTACTTCAGGACTACCACCACCCATCATGCCAGGAAGTGGTTTGCAGGTCTTATGCACACCTGTACACCTGCACAGAAGAGGTCACAAAAGCCTCTTTCATGCAAACTGCTATGCATGCTGACAGCAAGCGTACATCCAACAGAATGCATTTATTGTCATAACAGAGGACAGTTGCTAGGGCTCATCAAGCACACCTGTGCCAGTGCATCCATACCTGGAAGCATAGGGTGTTTTAAATTAAAGCTTGCATTGTAGGGTGCATGCTCTGGATCGCCGAGTCAATTTCTGCCACACGTGCTACAGTGCATTTATACAGCCATTTTCTGATGCATCAGTGTCGCTGCATACATACAAACATGCAAAGGTGCACATCTTCACCGAAGGAGCAGGAAAAAACAGCTCCTTTTTGAAGCAGCTTTTCTCGACATACAATGGCTAGAGGGTGCTTTCCTGGATACTTTTAGGCATGCGTCATCTAAAGGCCACACCTACAAGTCACCCTCAAAGCACCCCTTTTTGCCCGTATGCATAGCCCCTAAGAATCTAAGCCTCAGATACTACAGGATTAGTACCAAGCTCTAAAAATGGAGAGCAGAGCTGCACAAAAACCCAGTTAAAGCCAACTAGCTGATACTCATATTCAGCAGGTGAGAAAGACAAGGCCAAATTAGATCAAGGTCAGTTATGCCAGAGATTCTTCAAATGACTGGGAGTCAGAAACTCATGGAAACTTACCACAAATTACTTGGAGATTTATCAGTAGATTCTGACCTACATTCTTCACAGCTCTGACTAGACCTTATAGAATCACAGAGTTGGAAGAGACCACAAGGGCCATCCAGTGCAACCCTCTTCCATTCAGGAATGCACAATAAAAGCACTCTTGACAGATGGCCATTCAGCCTCTGCTTAAAAACCTCCAAAGAAGGAGACACATCAATAATTGGTAATCCAGGAATACCTGAGCAGATGACTCCAGCATCTTCTCTGTGGTTACAATTGTGGATTCCCCAGCCTCTATGGGAGCACTGTTCCAAGCTGAGTGCATTCCTAGGACAGGATACATCATCCAGAAAAACTGGGCCTGATCCCTGACCAAAACGAGCTTTTCCTACTGCTGAGAGAGCATTTCCACATCCAAGCTGCCTGCATACAACATGGGCATTACTGATGTCCCATTCGTCATCACAAACTGTCCCCCATTTTCCATTGTGAAAAATCTCAAGCCGCCCCTCACATCTGTTTCTTCCATTGACAAGTTGCAGTGCTCCTTCTTAGAGAGACAAAGAGATACATTGGTCAATATTGATAAACAAGCCCTATAAAAAAATCACAAGAGTATTTGAGGATTTAGGAAATGACATGGAGAAGAAAAGACGTTTCTTACCTGCTGGAGTTTCTTGAGGTGTATCTTGGGAATGAAGAAGGGGGGAAAGGGGAAATTAAATGGAAGAGTAAATAAACTTTCACTCAAACCAAAATTATGCTGCCCAGCTTCCACTGCAACTACTATAAATCCCACTGTTGGAACTGATACTATTAAAAACCTAACAGAAGATGCTCTCTCTCTCTGTCTCTCTCTTAAAAGCAGGGCTTCTCTATGAACATCATGATTAGCTTTTGCATTGAGATAGTTAATAAAAAAAGGGAAGATCAATATGGATTTTCATCCAAATTCTGTCTCATTTACAATGGGATTTTGTTTTCATCCTTTGTTGTCTAATATGGCATCAATTTCAAGGACTAGATATTGTATGAGCAAAGGAATAGCTGGAATAACCTGTCTCACAATTTGTGTCATGCACAGAGAGTTTGCCAAATAGCTAATGAAATAAGGTTATTTCCCCCATAACACCAGGGGTGTAGCTGGTGAGGGAGGCAAATGAGGCCACTGCCTCCCAGAAATAAGAATTCTGCCCCCTAATAAATGTTCATTAAGTTTCCAGATTGCAGTAACTTAAAACTTCAGTTCAACTTTTAGAAAAAATGTTAAATACATCCAAGGGAGAGGGCAAGCATAGTGACCATGGGAATTCAAACATAGCAAATATCTGATTTGTAGGTGTGAATGATTTTCAGTGTCTTACTCTCTGCATTGCTAGAAATTTCCGGACTGAAGGAAAATTTCATCCACACAACGGAAATCCTACTCGGGATGCAATTTCTTCATTCTCTCCCTGCCTCTTCACCCACTCCTGGTACACATTCTAAGTGCATTAATGTCTAATGGATTTATCATTCATTAGTCAAAGAGTACCTGCACAGATGACACCAGCATGTTCATTGCGGCGACAGTTATGTATTCCCCAACCTCTATGGGAGCACTGATGTATGCTGGACTCATCTCCATTGCAGGATACATCATCCATTAAAATTATGCCTGAACCCTGTCCAAATTGAGCATTTCCTGGTGCTGAGAGAGCCTCTCCACATCCAAGCTGCCGGCAAACAACCCGTGCCTCCTTTATGTCCCATTCGTCATCACAGACCGTCCCCCATCTTCCTCTGTAAAACACTTCCAGTCGTCCTTCACACCTGTTTCTTCCATTGACTAGTTTTACAATCCCTTGGTAGAAAAAGAAAAGAAAAGCATTGGCTGGTGCTGGCACATCACAGTTTATACACAGGCCTAACATCAACATGTGGTATAGTGAAGAAACTGTTGGGGGGCATGAGTCACAGGAGCTATCATCATCATCATCATCATCATCATCATCATCATCATCATCATCATATTGTAAAATTATTGAAGGTGGACCTGACATTTATGAAAGAAGTCTTGGGCAAAATGGTTGTCATCTTTATTACCTCATAATGTCTCTGGGTACTATTCTCAGGCAGAGGATTCAGAGACATCTTGAGTAATGAAAATGGGGACAGGTGCAGCCTGTCCAATCAGCACTTTTCTTTTTAGTATTTGAGTGCTACAGCCCATCCTTCTTGCTCCCCAGCCCATCAAGCTTACTGAGGACCTGTTGCTGAGTGGGGAGTTGGCTCTCAGCCCAACATTCAGGGGAGAGGCACTAGATGATTAACTTCAACTATTACTGCCATCTTCATGGGTTGGAGAAAGCATAGGAGAAGGTTCAGAGGGTAGTTTAATCCCCTTAAACCTGTCACCAGCCCCTGACACTTTTGGGACTAATAACTCCATGATAAATTCATTCAACAAAGCCTTTGTACTAGGTTTTAGTATTAGATCATGAAGAATCTGCACTGTTTCTTACCAGCTGAAGAAGTAGTTTGGACGTGAAAAGGTGGTCCTTGGAAAGGAAGAAAGAAAGATGGAGAATTATTGTGGGGAAAATAATTCCGCTGCAATCAAACAAAAATTGTTTGTGTAAAGAAGCTGTTCCGTTTATCACAGAAAGAATTGTCATTAAAAGCATGAGTGCCCATTCAATGGATCTAATGGCCATTTTGAATCTATATTACACAAATCTCTAAAGCTTAAATATTAATAGGAAAGAATATCCAGTTTCCTTACTCTGCAGAATTTGTTTTACTGCCAACGTCCCAAAGATCCAGACACCAGGGCCAATGGTAAGAAATTCTGGAAATTGCTTAAACTCAAATGCTCTTCATTTTTGCTGAATATCAGGAGCAAGTAACACATGGCCCATAAACTGCACACAGACTTCCCTAACCTCATTTGAAGCTTCGGGACTGTCCCTGGACACTCACCAGCCATTGTCAACAGATTTTTGTTTCAAAACAAGGATAGTCATCACCTCTGGAAGCCTTCAGGACTACCCTTGCTTTAAAGTATTTTCTGGAGTGTGCATACATGTGTGCTCAAAATTGGAAGTGAAATACTGGTGACTTCCACTTAAATGCACATTCATACAATTTCATCTCATTTCATTTCTGTCCTGCCATTCTCCTTCCATGGGTCCCAAGGAGTCTTACAACAAGGTTAAAAGAAGATAGTGTAAAATCATTCTCAAATACATAACATGAAAATATAACACTCATCTCCATCAAAAGACTCTTCTTAACTACTTCACTACCTGCTTAAATAAGAGGGGTTGCAGACTGCCAGAAATAGTGCAAATTGAATCCACTTTTAGGGTTAGGGTTAGGGTTAGGGAATCATGGGAACTGTATTTTATTGTGGCACCAGAGCTCTCTGACAGAGAAGGCTCAATGTCTCAAGGAAAAAAAAACAATTCCCATGATTCCCTAGCACTAACCCTAACTCTAAAAGTTAGGGACTCAATTTGCACTATTTCTAGCAGTCTGCAACCCCCCTAAGTCTTCACTTGCCAATGACACGGAGGCAGCCTAACCTCCCATGGAAGAAAATTCTACTATTGGGTTAGGAGTATGGCCTGTGATGGGTCCAGGGGTATATGTGTCAAAACTGGCCACCAGTCCCAGTACAATTGCACATTCCCTGATGAACAGGAGTGCATTATTATATACCCCATTGTCTTATTATGTATCCTAGAATGGGGGTCCATGGGCCAGTGTTGGTCAAAAAGCTACTGGTTGCCAATCCCTGTGGAGTTCCAAGGAAAGAAAGCAATAAATGTATCAAAAGGAAACAAATATGGTACTGCTCCCTTGGTTAAAAAAAATCCACAAATTCCTGGTCCCCTGCATCAGATAGCTTGAGAGTTATAGAGCACAGGCTGAGAAAAAGGGTTACAATAAATAAGCCTGTCAAGGTGCCTTTGCCTCCCATGAAGACAGTGAAAGGATGAAGAATGAGTGGTACTCCTGATGTTGCCAAAGAGTAATTCCCAGCAACCATAGACAGTTTAGCCAGTGTTGAAGGACAATAAGCATTGAGGTCCAACAACAGTCCAACATCTGGCAGGCCAATGGTTATTACAGGCTCCTAACCCATTCTATAGACAAATCAACTGAAATGCAAACAATAGGCATCACATTCACATTTATGGTCTAAACATTGACAAAGGCCTGGCTGAAAAAAATATTATAATTATAAAGTTGATGAGATGCTTCTTACTTGTTGGAAGAGGAGTGTTCTGGTTGGTTCCTTGAAAAGAGAAGGAAAAAACAGAACATAAAGAAAATAGTATAAACAATGGTTTAATGCTCAGCAGAAGATGCTTCTTAACAGGAAACAGATTTCTGGCATGGCTGATTCAAGCACTGAACAAGAAGGAGGAAGAGTAACACTGCAGTCAATCTAGTTCTTGCTTCTCTTAGAGATTTTGTTTTAATCCTTTGCCACAAAACTTGCATTTTGTGGCTTCAACATCTAGCCAGTCTTTTCTGCCCCTTCCTCACCACCATTTTACTTAACATTGATCAACTTGATCAAACATTCTGTGAAATCAAAAACTTGCTCACTCCAGTGGGACATTTTGGCTGGTCCTAATGAAGGTAGGACCTAGATAGATTTTGAGTTTTATCTAATGGATCAATAAGCCTTTCTTTATATATGTCTTGAAGAAACCTTCAAATAGAACATCCCTTTTCATTGATAGGGAAAACTTATCAGTAAGCTCACAATTGCACTGCTGTCCATTAGTTTTCAGGTGTGAAATGTCACTGCCATGGCAGTTCCAATATTGGTAATCACAGAGTGTTAGTTTCTACTCCTTTATACTCCTCTCCCACTCCCCCTCACTATTCCCAAACAGGGTGTTTCTTTTTATTTTTTCTGTATTTTTAACTTAAATAGTATTAGTACAACTCCAGAATTGCATTAAAAATAACCCCCCCAAAAGGCACACTGGGTAGGGCATAGGGCAGGAAGGCAGGATTAAGGAAGACTGTGGAAGAGTCACGTTTTTGTGAAAATGTGCAATAATGAATGCTCCCAAACTGGTATGTTTGCATTTTCATCCATTAACGAAGGGCCTTTGCAGACTGCCAGAAATAGTGCAAATTGAGTCCACTTTAACTGCCCTGGCTCAGTGCTAGGGAATCATGGGAATTGTATTTTTTTCTGAGACATTGAGACTTCTCTGTCAGAGAGCTCTGGTGCCACAATAAACTACAGTTCCCATGATTCCCTATCACTGAGTCAGGGCAGTTAAAGTGGACTCAATTTGCACTATTTCTGGCAGTCTGCAAAGGCCCATAATTGCATCAAGAATGAGGCTTTTGTGATAATGTCCTTATACTGCATACTTATAAATATCTACTCAGAAATATGTAGGGCATAGGGCAGGAAGGCAGGGTTAAGGAAGAGTGTGGAAGAGAGCACATGGCACTGTTGATGGCAGAAATAATCCCAGTCACATTATTGTGAAGATGTGCAATAATAAATGCTCCCAACTTGTATGTTTGCATTTTCATTCATTAACACAATTGCATCAAGAATGAGCCTCGTGTGATAATGTCCTTACAATATACACCTATTAATATCTACTCAGAAATAAGTCTAATTGATTTAAAGGAATACTCTCAGGTAGGCAGGTATAGATTCTAGCTTTAGATCAAATTAATAATAGTTCTATCATCCAGTAAGTCAAGAGTACCTGAGCAGATGACACCAGCATCTTCTCTATGGATGCAATTGTGTACTCCCCAGCCTCTGTGAGAGCACTGTTCCAGGTTAAATTCATTCCCAGTGCAGGTTATATCATCCAGAAAAACAGGGCCTGCGCCCTGACCAAACTGAGCTTTTCCGACTGCTGCAATTGCATTTCCACATCCAGCCTGCCTGCACACAACATGAGCGTCAATCATGTCCCACTCGTCATCACAGACTGTCCCCCAATTTCCATTGTGAAACACTTCAAGCCGTCCCTCACATCTGTTTCTTCCATTGACAAATCGCAATGCTCCTTCTTAGAGAGACAAAAGAGAAACATTTGGTTGGCATTGGTTAATCAAGCTATCCCAGATCAAATTATACATCAGGGTCAGTTCTCCCATAATAAATCTATTTTTCAATGCCTGGATTTTCAGAAGTATGGGTTATGATTATATTAAGAACACAGAGAATCAAATGAAGATGAAATGTCACTTACCTGTTAAAGTAGTAGTTTTCATACCCATGGTTGGTTCTTGGAAAAAATAAAGACAAAGCAAAAGTGAGACTAGTAGAAATAATGTATAAAATACAATTTTATTGCAATCAAAACAGAACTGAACATTGAAATGAGGTAGTTTAACATATTGATTAAAAGTACTTTTAATGGCAAAATATGTATCATTTATGAGCAAAAGAACTGATACTGAAAGCAGGACTCAACATGTGAAAATAGTTCTGTATAATATTGTATAAAGAAAAAAGACTCTTTCCCCGATAATATGAAAAGAGGTGTTGGGAGCAAAAATTGCAGTAAAACGTATCATACGTAAACATACCTTGCTCATACTGCACTTCCTATCTACTACACCATGTATAAAAAGTTACAATACAAAGCTGTGAACTGACTTTTAGATTTTATTAAGAATTTTTTTGCCCATCATAAAAGAACATGACAGGTACTCATTTACCTTTAGTTGGTATCTCAATATGACTAAAATGACTAAACTCAGGCTATTGTACTTTGGACACATCATGATGCAACATGATTCATTGGAAGAGATTATAGTTTGGTAAAGTGGAAGGTGTTAGGAAAAGAGAAAGATCACATTACAGATCACATTATTTATTGGCTTAAATAAAAAAAAAAGCTGCAGCTCTGAATTTTTAAGAGCTGACAACATCTGCTGGTGAATGAGGATCTTGGAAGACTCTCATTCATAGGATTGCCATAAATCAAAGTCAGTTTGGCAGTACAAAGCAACAATAAATCCCTGTATATGAATTAGGACAATGAATTGCATTCAATGAAATGAAGTGTCCTTACTTGTTGTGACCATGCTCTTTGGAGGAACCTCACGATAGACTGCATAAAATCCTCTATCATTGACACTAGAATCACTTGCAAATACAACTCGCATTTTGTTTGAAGAGGAGACATATAATTTTTTTGCCTTGTAACATGTCTTCTCAAGGGAAGGTGCTGTCGAGGAAATGCCATCAAAAATTTCTATAAAATCAAAAATGCAGCGGCTTGTAATTTCCAGTCTGTGGAAGGAAATTTAAGAAAGTTAAGAAATGCTGAATATTTTTGAAATATTTTGAATACTTTGAAATGCACCTGTCCATAAAAAGTTAGACAAATCCCAGCAGAGCTATTTAGAATGCCATTTCTGATTAATCCTTTTTTTGGAAAAAAAATTCTTTTTAAAAAATCTGGTTTACTTTTAATTTAATAAAAATATATCCAGGGCATTATGCAGCCTAGGGCAGGCAGAAACATATCAAACTTTCCCCCTGAATCCCCTAAGAGAGGGATACCTTTCTGGTTAAAAAATGGGGGAAGAGTCAGTTTAATTTTTTTAAAAGGAAAGTCAGTGGGTGGGGACAATGGTGGCAGAATCGAGATACTACAGGAGGCCAGACCTCAGAAGGTGCCCACTCCTGGGGCAAACAATAGGGCTTGTGGCTACATGTCCAGGCCAGTCTCCATTTGTAGATCCCTGCTATATACTTGTGAAATGAAGGACATGTCGTTACTGCTGCTCCATCAAGAACATGGAAATAGTTCATTAAATTAATTTTTTATCCGAATGCTTTAAAATTTCAAGCAACCAAAATAAAATGCATTATCCCAAAACTTTAAAATGTTGAAAAATGAGAAAACTGAGAAGACTGCAATCTTTAAATACCTTAAGGGCAGGTTTGTTCCCTGTTAACCCCAGAGGGTAGGACCAGGTCTGATGATTTAAAGTTACAGGAGGATAGATTTAAATTGCACTTTAGAAGGAACCTCTTGACAGTAAGAGCAGTTTGGCAATGGAATCAATTGCCTAGAGTGGTGGTGAGGTCTCCTTCTCTGAAGAGCTTAAAAAAAAAAAGACTGGGCAACTACCTTCTGGGGATGCATTAGAAGTAGACCTTGCACTGAACACTGGGTTGGACTTGGTGGCCCATGAGGCCACTTCCAACTCTATGGGGGGTTGCAGACTGCCAGAAATAGTGCAAATTGAGTCCACTTTTAGGGTTAGGGTTAGGGTTAGGGTTAGGGAATCATGGGGACTGAAGTTTATTGTGGCACCAGAGCTCTCTGACAGAGAAGGCTCAATGTCCCAGGAAAAAAACAATTCCCATGATTCCCTAACACTAACACTAACCCTAAAAGTGGACTCAATTTGCACTATTTCTAGCAGTCTGCAACCCCCCATGATTCTATAAAATGCATTATTTTAATCATTAAATACCAACAACATTACTTCATAACAACCAACAGTTCTCATTACTTTTATTTATCACTCGCCAATCCTAGTAACATAAATGTTATTACACATTTAACAATTTAACTAATTCTTAATTAATTAATCTTCTTAAGCTTCTAACATTATTGAATCATATGCAATTAGTGATTTAATAAAAGGTAAATGTATTCCCCATTTATAAGGTTGTCAAGTCATGTCCGACCATAGGTGGTGGTGCTCATCTCCATTACTAAGCCAAAGAGCCAGCATTGTCAGAGACTACTCTGTGATCATATGGCCAGCATGTTTGCACAGAATGCTGTTTACATTCCCACCAAAGTGGTACCTATTTATCTACTTGCATATGTATGTTTTGGAACTGCTAGGTTGACAGAAGCTGGGACTAGTGATGGGAGCTCACCCCATTGTGCAGCACCCAGGCCTTGAACTGCCAACCTGTTGATCTTGCAATCAACAGAGTCAGCATCTTAACCACTTGAGCCACTGCATCCCTCTATAATATTATATATATTATATATCATATTATATTATATATTAACTTTAATATATTAGTGCTAATTCTTACACTCTTCTTCTACCAACGCTAACACTAAGTCAGAAGAACTGCATCTATGCAAGAACTACATCATAAATGGTTTAGGAATGGTTAAAATTATAGTAAGTTGTCAAAAAAGTAATATCATATTGTTCTTGGTTTCCCCCTAATGGATCAACAAGAGGTTCTTGCTTTGTTGTTTCAGATATGCTTTCCCCACACATATGGAAGGAATGTGTGTGCTGCATAGTGCTCTTTTAGTGTGTAAACAGTGGGCCTCCCCATAAGGATCTGCACTGGGACCAGTTTAACTCACTCATACATAACCTGAAGTCAGGGATATACAGTGGAGTGACCAGGGCCAAATTATATAAGTTACTTAAAACAAAAAGGACTCCTAAAATATGAGTGGCTGTAACCATTGAGGACAACAGATAAGTTAGGGCTCATCCACACTACATATTTACAGATCTATGATTCCACTTTAACTGGGGTTCCATCCCATGAAATCCTGGCTTTGCAGTTTAGGAATGGATATTAAGAATTTTCAGCCAGAGAGCTCTTCTAGTGCCTCATCAAACTACAAACCCAGGATTCCTTAGGATGCAGCTATGGAAGTTAAAGCAAAATCATAAAGTGGTGAAAAAGGGCCTATGGATGACCCTGATATGAAGATCATTCAGATCAGCACCAGTGGCTGCCTGGAATGTATGGTGCCAACAAGGAAATTTCTCCATTGTGTAACAGTACATAAATTAATCCATTCATCAGTGGGCTTCATGTAGAGAGGGTAATGTCTGAACTGGCCCTTAGCTTTGATTTCTGATTTCACTAGAACATAGGAAACATGTACATTTCACACACATCCTTGATATCATTCTTAGGCAGTTGTGGCTAAATTCAGGTTGAACAGAAAAACCAGCATAGAAGTGGGATGGAAGGGAAGAGAATGTTTAATACTTTTTCTTCTCAGCCATTCTCTGACTAAAATGGCTCTCATCCACTTCCCTTTCTCCCAAAGAGATAATAGAGATGGGAATTAGTACTTCTCAAGGAGTAATGCAGTGAGGAAAGGTAAAGTTCATAAAACAAATGTCTGGAACAAAAGGGTTAAAAAACTTAGGACATAATCCTCTAGGATCAATTCACATTACAGAATTATACTGCTATGATTCCACTTTAACTGCCATGGTTTACCCAATGAAATGCGGGATTTGCAGTTTAATCAGGAGTATTTAGAATTTTCAGCCAGAGGGCTCTAATGCTTCACCAAACTACAAACTCTATAGGATGGAACCATGGCAGTTAAAGTGGAATGATAGCACTATAATTGTGTAATGTGAATGGGCCTTTGGTGCTCAGAATGGTATGTCTATCTCAGTTTATGTGTGTCTGTGAGATTCTCCTAAGTCTAACTTTCCATGCTGTATGGGCACAATCAGAGTTGTAGGTTGTGGCAGCTGGTAGCCTCCAGATCACTGAGGCAGTGAATTTGGTCTGGGTTATATTCTAAACTTTAAATGAGCTATCTAAGGAGCTGGATCCTATTCCCAAAATCAAGTATAAATGTGTGTAAACAATAGTCTGGAATATCACTATGAAAAGGGATCTTGTAGCACCTTTGAGGCTAACTATATGAAAGAAGTTGTAGCTGTTATGCTATGACATCTTTCACACAATTAATCTCAAAAGTGCTTCCCTTTTGCATTGAGTAATCCAGGGGTAGTCAACCTAAGGCCTGGGGGCCGGATGAGGCCCCCCGAGGCCTTTGGACTGGCCCCAGGCCAGTCCTGCTTCCGCCTGCCATGATGATATTGATTATGGTTGTTATTACTTGTTCTTGGGGTTTTCTTGGCAAAATCTCCACAGGGGTTTTGCCATGGCTTTTCTGGAGCTGAGAGAGTGTGCATGCATATTTTTCTAATTTTTAATTTTTTTTAAAAAAAATATATTTTTATTTATTTATTTATTTTTGGTGCTTCAGCCCCCTCCAATTGTCTGAGGGACAGCAACCCGGCCCCCAGCTCAAAAAGGTTGCCTACCCCTGGTGTAATCAATCACTACTGCATATATGTAAAAATAAAAAGTGCACTTCAAAGACAAACTACAAGTCATGGTGGTTCAATTTCTATTTAATTCATCAGAGCAACTGAGTCATTACTTACACAAAATCTTCAAATAGGAGTTCCACTTGATGATTTTCTGCTACTTGAATGTCCCAGACACAACGTGAGTTGCTAGGGTAGTTTGAAGGATACAATGGAGTAGAAAATGAACCAGAAGGTCCAGAAAGGTGCCCACCACAGGAATGATTTCCTAAAGAAAAGAAACATACATAGAAGGCCACTTTAAGGATAGAACCCTTCACAAATTACAGAATCCTATCTTGGATATGTTGATTTATGAAAATTACCCATTATTGGGAAAAGATGCTAAACAGAATCAAGGCAACGTACTTGCAGGAACTTTTGGAGGAAACTGGTTCTCTAAATCCATTTCAATCTGGGTTCAGGATTAGCTTTGTGTCTGAATCACCCTGACTAACTTTATTGGTTAGAATGTGCAACCCTGTTCCTTCACCCCAGTCTGTCACTGGCATTTGATAGCACCAGCCATGGTATTCTGTGGACTACCTTTATGGTTTAGGTGGTCAAAGCAGTTTTGGTAATTCTGGTCCTACATATAGGGCATGAGGCTACTTATTAGCATTGGATGATGGTTTATTGCCCTCTGGCTACTGCACTGTGTAGAAGCACAGGATATAATTCTGTCCCAGTGTTATTCAGTGTGTGTGTGTAACAATCCACTCCATTGGGTGTGGTTGTTAAGCAATTTGGAATATAGTGCCATCAGTGTGGTAATGAAACCCAACTGTGTCTACACATTCTCTACAATAAGAATACGTATCTTCTGTTTTAAAAAACAGAAATCATTTAAAGTATGGCATGGATGCAAATGTGATGATGAACATACATACCTGATGCATATTGCGTTGATGGAGAATGATGAGCTAGAAATAGCAGAGAAAAACAAAACCACACTAAACAGATGCATCTTTCAATATTATGACTGATAAAAGTATAGAGGCTGGGATCTGATACACAATTTATACAGGAAGTAAGCCCAATTGAACTCAGCTGAACTTATGTCTGAGTAAGAAATGTGCAGGACTGCACTTGGACACATTGGATTCAATTCAATTCAACGATACTCAAAGTGAATTTTTGTTTGGCAGCTTACCAGAAGTACTGAACTTCTGAGTGCTGGGCAGAGGTGTTGATGCTCCTTGAGAGAAAATAAAGTATTGAATTGTTAGATGAATAGTTTGATTCCTCAGTTCTTACAGCTCATATTTAAATATAAAATAGTCAGAAAGCGTAATAGCTGGAAAAGACACCAATTTTTAATCAAACATGAGAGAGCTAAAGAACAAAAGAAGAGTAGTATAAGCAACAGTAAGTACAACTGTTGTTGTGTGCCTTCAAGTTGTCTCCAACTTGTGGAAACGAAGGCAATCCTATCATGAATTTTTCTGGAACTGAGAGGGTTTGATTTGCCCAAGGTCACCCAGTGGGTTTACATGGCCAAGAAAAGAATTGAACCCTGATCTCAGGAGTCATTACTTGTAGTAATTAACTAGAGGCAATGAAGTGGCTCTTGGGCTGTGGTTGGCATGGGTGATGAGCTCATATAGGAAGCTGCTATTAGTCCATCTAGCCCAATAGAGTTAAATCAAACTAGCAATGGCTCTCAGGCTTCCAGGCTGGTTTCTTTCCTAGCCCTTCCTGTAAATTCCTGATGGTCTCCCATTGAAGTACTAGCCACAGCCAAATCTACTCATCTTCCAACACTGGATGAGATTGGGTGTGTTGAGGGAGAGAGCTTAACTTGCAGTTTATCCCCTTGCTCTGTTCTCCAGGCAACCCACAAACAATTTCAATAACTTCAGCAACAGACTTCTTTGTTACTGCCAAACATGCTAACTCCTGATGAACATCACTAACTAACTAAAATGTCCCACTACTCAGCTTCAAGGCCTACAGTAAGAAATAGATCTTACCCAATAGATCATACCCACAGATGCTGGCGAAACGTCAGAAAGAAACTCTTTCAGAACATGGCCACACAGCCCGAAAAACCCACAAAAAACTATAGATCTTACCCAGATCTGAAGGGAGAAGAAGAAACTCAGGCTGCAACTATGTGCACCCATTCCCGAAAGCAGTGGTGTCCCTGCACCTGGTGTCATCCAGTGCTGGGGGCAGAGCTTCAGGGAAGGGTGTTCATGGCTTCCCTCAGTGCACAAGGGAGAAGGAGCATGTGCAGGATGGCAGGAGGGAAAGGCCTGACCAGGTGTCACCCCTCTTCCGGGTGTCACCTGGTGTGGGCTGCATCACTGCACTCTCCTAGTAATGCACTGCCTGAAATTAAGTTAACTGGACATACGTTTGAGCAGATGTGTCTGAGACTGCATGTGTACTAGGGTTGCCAGTTCAGGATTATCCCAGGACCTGGGGGCTTTGGGCCACAACCTGAAACCTGGGAATGCTCTGGTGATACCATTCAGCACTAATGCATTAAATACCAACTGCAGTAGCTCATATATTGTCATTCAGACAGAGATGGATATAGGTAGACAACATATCTTTCTGTTTGGAAAGTAATATAGACATCTTAGCTGAAGAGTCTGTTCCTAGATCAAGAGAAAATGAGGAGATTGTTGTTTCTGAGTTACTTAGGAAGGTAGGATAAGGAACACTTGATATAGGGGGGAAGCAGACGAGGGCGTCCAAGACGCCCTGCGACAGTGCGCTGTGGGACTGGAGAAGTCGCACCACGGCGCACCGTCGGCGCCTCTGAAAGGAGCGCAAAAATAGCGCTCCTTTCAGAAGTCAGTGAAAGTGCGCCCTAAAAGCATCGGGCGCACTTTCACTGACTTTTCCGCCGCAGCGCGTGTGGTCGCTGCGGCAGGAGGTTGTCCCCGGAGCACCGGACGTGCGGAGGGCTGGCGGCTCCGAGGACGACCTCGGGAAGAGGAAGGGGTGCCACGCGTGCAGCTGCCCCTCCTCTTCCTTGCCTCAGAGACGGCTCAATAAGCCGTCTGCCGAGGCCCATAGCCTACTTGTTTTTATCCAGAAGGTGATTTCAGAGCAGATTGGAGGATGGGCCCTGACACCACAACTATTGAGAGGGAATGAGGAAGCTCACTAAGTACAGTCAGCCCTCCATATCCACAGATTTTTTATTCACAGATTCAATATAAAATATATTAAAATATATTTAAAAAAAAATTACATTCCAAAAAGGAAAGCTTGATTTTGCCATTTCTATAAGGGGCACAATATTACTACACCACTGAATATAATGGGAATATAAATCAATGGATTTTGCTACTCACAGGAGGGTCCTAGATCCAAACCCCAGCGGTTTCTAAGAGTCTACTGTATATACATAGATCCCCTAGAGAGAGTCTTTGCAAGTGGTAGCAACAAATCAATTAATCCTTGCAAACTGTACCAAGCTGGTGCTCTGCTGGCTAAGTAGGAGATTTACACAGATTGCTCAGAGCTGAGCTCCCCAAAAATGGAGAATTTACAAACTTGTCTCCTGCCATAAAAACCAAAAACTCAGGGCCAGACCCTGAGCTCTGGCAACTCTAATATACAGACTTATTCAAAAATAACAGAATTCAGTGGGACTCACTTCCAGGTAAATGGACAGAGGATTGCACTATTACACTTTCAGGTTCCTTGAAACCTACCTACAGACAGCAGACATCACTGGAAGAACTACATGAAAAAAGTGAATCAGGGGAGCTTAACTCTTTTCCAACTGCTTTTCCACTGGAAAGAGCCACTTTTCACTCACCCTAGCCTTGCAAGTTATATTTTCTCCTGAACTTGTTTGGAAAATATGTTAAATGTGTGTGTGTTCATGTACATTTAATAAGTCTAATTTTTCTGATTTAAATAGGAGTTGGCATGAAGGAAGGGACGGCTGCTATTTACCCAAGACTGAAGCTGCTATTGACACATGGCCTTCAAACAGCAGCTGGGGGGGGGGGGGGGAGGCCTCATCCGAAGCATGGTGTGTGTGATGGAAAGAGTTAATCCACTTTCCCATATGATTCCTAACCTGACCTATCCCTACGCTATGGAGATTATCGCACATCTTACACACCTGTCTTACTTCTCCTGTACTGAAGTCTAATTCAGGCTGCAGATAGGTCCTATTGCATGGCTTTTCTAGCCAAATCCACCAGTGGAGTACAACCCAGATGCATCCCAGGTCCCAAAATGCACTCCAGCGACCATTTTTCAAAGTCGGGAGCTTCCTGGCTATGAAAAATGGTCGCTGGAACGCGTTTTGGGACCTGGGCTGCATCCGGGCTGTACTCCACTGATGGATTTGGTGACAAAAGCCATGCTATAGGACCCATCTGCAGCCCAAGTTAGACTTAAATTTGGGAGAGGAAGACAGGTTTTTAAGATGTGCAATAATCTCCTATTTCTGATATAGTGGAATAGATAAATAAGAAAAATTGAGCACATTAAAAGTGTATACATATTTAACAAATAATCTAGTTTGGGCCTGAGTAAAAGCAGATTAATAGAGGATTTGCAGAGAAAATGCTGTAGGGAAGGGGGGGACAGCTATTAAAGATTCCCCAGAGATTTGAAAAGTTACTTTTCATACAGCAACTTCCCAGTCAAGAAGCCAAGTTCTGAGACCTCTCTCTCCAACCTCTTCTTTTCATGTTGGAGGCAAATATGGCCTTGGAGGATCTGTTTTTGCCACTGAGCATCTAGTTCCAAATTAATCTGAGTAATTAATCTAGTAATTATCTTTTAGGGCGCACTTTCACTGACTTCTGAAAGGAGCGCTATTTTTGCACAGAAATTATTTCTCTATAGAGGAACAGGTTTCTCTGTTTGTACAAAACCGGGACATCATACTGGTCCTGAATGTCATTACAGATCCCCAATCCCCCTTGTAGTAGACTTCAAAATGAATTTCACAGCTATATCTTTCATTTGAGCAGAAGCTTGTATATAGAATGTAAAATGAGATAATCATAATACTGAGGGAATGGATCCTACAGAAACATTTCCCAAACTGGTATCACCCAGTTGGGTTGGACTACATCTTTCATCATTCTCACCCAGCTGGGCACAAGGCTAGGAAAAAGATACTTGCAAAATACACTAGCAATCAGTGGATTAGATCTCCCATGGATCACCCATCCCATATTATGGCCTGCCGGATGAGATCCGTCTCATTACCACCCTTGACAGCTTCAAAAAGGCAGTCAAGACAGATCTTTTCCGGCAGGCCTTCCCTGAATAACATCCCGGCCCAAAAAGAAAAAGAAAAGAAGATATTGATTCTGGCTCTTAATTGCCTCTGTCATGCTGCTACCTGTACATCCCTTTATATTGTTTTTATCTTATATCTTGTATTTTAACTTACTAATAGTTTAATATATTTTTAAGGGGTGAGTGGGTTAGGGAAGGGGATTCCTGGTTTATTTTAACTTGTGGTGTTGTTTTAATTTGTTGTACGCTGCCCCTATTGCATAGCAGAGGGGCAGGATGAAAATTATTATTATTATTATTATTATTATTATTATTATTATTATTATTATTAGCCAATGGTAGTGTGTGCTCATGGGCACATTGATGTGGGCACACATCATTGCCAGTGACAGCTCCCACATCTCCCTTAACCAAACTCCTACAGATGGAAAGTATCCACTATATTCTGCAAAATTCATTTGTCACATTGCTAACATGAAAAATAAACAGTTTGGATGTTCTACATGGAAACTGCTGAATGAGAAATATGAAACAATGAATGGCTATTAGTAACAATGGCCATATATCACATCCAGTATCAGAACCATAAAGCCTTGGTATAACAATTGCTGAAAACTCGTTGCTGAGAACACAGGTGGGAAAATGCAATTTCTCAGGCCTTGTTTCTGCACTTTGTATAGGCATACCATTGCCTTCTGTGGACTGGAACAAACAGCTGGACTAAATTACTGTCCTTTGGTCTGATCCAGCATGGCTCTTGCTAGGTTCTTATATTCCTAAACCAACAATAGCATGTGTAAGTATGCATCCTTTTGCTAGCATGAATAGGTCAAAGCCTATAACTAGAATCTGATAGCATTATAGACTACCTGGTGCTTCGGATGTCGTATTTTCTTTTGGAGCTGAAGAGAGGAAAAAAGAAATATCAATTTATAATTTAAAAAAAATTAAAGAAACATTATAACAGTAAAGGTTTTTTGCCTATATCCATTTTAAAAAAATCTTTCCTTGATACAACTCATGAGATTAACAAGCACTCCCTTACAGGTTAACCATAAACATTTTTTCTTCAATATTTTAACTTTAAGACTTTGCTCACATGTAAGTAAATCTTTACTCTCACACAATATCTTTAGAAAAAGGTTGACAAGAGTTTTTCTAAACTCAATGTGTGTTCATTATCACACAGTTAGTGCCCCCCTTTTTTTCTCATTCTCTCTTTCTTTCCCTCTTTTTTTTTTGGGGGGGTACATTTTTGTTTTGACTTACCGTACCCTATCAATTATCTGTGCTATCTAGGTTGTTGTTATTTGTTATGTTATATGTTATATTCATACTGTAAACCTACTAAAAATAAAAATAAATGCAACCCCCCCCCCCCCAACCTTTTCTGTTCATTATATTTGCCGCACATTACCGGAAGCAATCTACTAAAATCTGTTGTATTTTGTTCATTTTACCCAATTTGTTTTCTAACTTTAATACCTGAAATTTATCAAAAAGCAATATCCTTTTAATCATAATATTTTTTCTTTCTGCAAACCAGAGCACATAAAGATTTATTTATTTAAGCCAGTTATAACCCTTCCTATTTCATAGGCCCAAAAAAGGAGTGGCTTCCAGTTACTTTGGGGGTATGGTGTTCAGATGACGTATGCCCCCAGAGTGTCAGAAGCTGCTGTGAGGCAGCCTAAAGTGGCCCAAAGCCATCAGAAAAGGGATTGGTAAAAAAACAAAAACCCACTCCTGCTGGTGGCTTGTTTGGGATCACATTGATGGCCTGCCTCAGGACCATGCTGTCCAGTTGCCATGGTCCTTAAACAATTGGGGGATGATCGCAATTGGAGCAGCCAGAGGCTACTCCTAACCGCTCCTCTGCTTCACCCCATAAACATTCAAGGTGGCAAGCTATAAAATCATATCAACCAATTTGAACAACATAGGACAGTGAAACATAATTTAAATAGACTAAAAAGGTATTAAACAAGTTGAAAAGTTAATACAAGATTGTTAAAATTGGCTAGATAAGTTGAAAACAATTGAAAACTACATGTCAAAATATATTGTGTCAATATTCAAATATATGAGACCAGTTAAAGTACAATTTATCATAACATCATTTGAATGAACCACATGGAGAAAAGTGCATCCTAACATTGAATAAAACAAATCTGGGGAATAGATTTTTCAGATCTGAAAGCTTTCTTAAAATATGTTTGCAAAAATAAACATTTTACTGGGTTGCCTTCAATACCGCTGAATAAAAATGTTCAATTTTAATTGAATCTTCAAAATGTTTCTGTCATATGGGTGTGATCCTATGTGCAAAATAACCACAGAATATTATTTGTTTTAAAAAATCTACCTTACAAACTGGACTAGTACTCACTAATTGTAATGGGATTCTCTGTAGTAGAGGAAACTGTTCCTAAAATAAGAAAAAAAAAATTAGTAAGATCTTCTCTAATATAAAATAGAAAATTCTTCTGTATTTGCTATGCAACATTATAACCCATAAATATTGTGTAATATGACATTTATGAATACTGATAGGAAGACAGATAACCAGGGCAAATGACACTTGCATCTTCTTTATGGTGACAACAATGCACTCCTCATCCCTTATGAGAATATTCTCCAAGAGAATATTCATTCCCACTGCACTGTACATTATTCAGGAGGATATCACCTGAGCCTTCACAAAATCAGGCACTTCCGGGAGCTTCAATGGCTTCTCCACATGAAAGTTGTCTGCACACAACTTGAGCTTCATGCATGCCCCAAGCATTGTTACAGACTGTCCCCCAATTCCCATTGTAATAGATTTCAACTGACAATTATCTTCTCCATCCACAAGTCTTAAGGCATATATACTATATGCTTCTAAATGGAAGAGTAAAGAAAGTCCCAATTGTAAAGAGTGGTTGTTGAAACTACGGTACTAGATTATATGAAAATAGACAAACCTACTTGCCTATTGCAAAGGAAATCATGGAGAAAATGTTAAAGAGATTGGGAGTGGGTTGTGGTTTTTTTTTACTTTTTACAAAAAGAATGGGGAGAAGAATTAATTGTTGGATTATTATGAATTATCATACAACCAGGCAAGGACAATGTATGCATCCTTTTGCTGTCTAGTGTGTGTGTGTGTGTGTGTGTGTGTGTGTATGCAAACCATAGCACACACATATATGAATTATTATATGATTTGTTTTGGCTATATATATGATATATACTATGGAGAGTAATAGAGAAAATGAGAAGGAGAGTTTATCATTATACAGTCGGCCCTTCACATTCACGGATTTGGCATTCATGAATTTGGTTATTTGTGATCAGATGGGCCAGGGCAGCCCACATGCAAGCCCCTCTCACTTCCTCCTCTGATGCCTGGGACAGCTGGCTGGAGCCACAATCTGCTGGTCAGGGGTTGCCTTATTTCCAAATTTTCCACATTCACAGGGGTCTTGTTCCCCTAATCCCCACAAATGTGGATGACCAAATGGATAAATGGAACAAATGAACTACATGGAATGAAACAGAATAGCATTGAAAAGGAAGTTCAGAAAGTCTATATTTGTTTTTCCTTGTTTGTTTTGTCCTATTTAGTTTTCCATGTAAGTTTTTTGTGTTTGTTTGTTTACTTGTTGTTGATGATGTTATTGTATTGATGTGTTTTAAATAAATAAATGTAATGTTGTTGTTGTTTTTTTAAGAAAGCAAAGGCTTTGATATATCAGCCACTCATGTGGGCAATTGGGGATTTTGAAGTATTCTGGATTTTGGTATTCTGGAATTCTGGACTAGGGATACTCAACCTGTATTTAACTTGAACTTCCAAACTGCAATGTGGAGGGGAGCAACCTAGTGTGGTTCAAGCTGAGGTCAGCACTTTACCACAGACCTCCTTCTCAGCCATCTTTGGGTAAAGCATCCGAATCCCTAGGAACAACCCAATTGCTTAGGTTGCTACCAGCCAGCTTCTCAAATTGGAAGCCACTCAACAGGATAACCCCCCATGTGACTTAAATAAAGAATGTGCCCAGAGGAGCCCTAAGGGGTTGCCTCCCTCACCCTCCCAAAATACAGACTCATAGGAGTAATTTAGGAGCCCTCGCCCTTCACCAAATTGTACCAGATGGTGCTTACCAGACTACTTCCACTTTCTCTCCCCATTACTTGCTTAGTGATGTCCTATTTAAGAGCAACACTACAAGCCAATTACCCAAGTTATCCTTAGCTACAATACAGGATAGGCAAAAACTCATGAAAAGGTTGACCTCAAAGCAACCAGCAAAGCTTACACTTGTTTAGAAGCAGGTGGATGGGCTGACTGTCACCAGTAGAAAAAGGGAGGAATTAGGGCAGATATGGCTTAATGCTCTCTGTCTACACCCCCTCCCTCAGCATCATCACTGGCAATGGCACACCCTCTCTGAACAAATCTTGCCAAGTAAATCCTATGATAGGTTTGCGTTAGGGTCACCATAAGTCAGAAACAGCTTGAAAGCACACAGCAATAACATTAGTCCGTTGAGTGTATGGTCACTAAATATATGTATGATGGTAATATGTTATGTATGTTATTTTTAAAAAAGGTAATCTGTTACCTGTTGTAGAACTCTGTGCTGTAGTGGGTTCAGGAATTTCTAGATTAAAGCAAATTTAAAAGATAAAAACATTACAAGACTCAGTAGCAGGTATTTCAAACCTGTCTTTACATTCATGTCTATGGACACTGTGTTCTATGTCAGCTATGTCAGCTAAAGAGTTTGTTTATACGAAGAATTTTTTTCACATTATACCTCTGTACATTTAAAAGGCATGCAATGCATTACTGCAATATGTAGTAATACTCACAGCCCAGCAGCTTTCCAAGGAGGTAGGGAATAGAACAAGTTAGCAAATATTGGACCTATTAATTGCTTCCATGTATGGTAATATCATGTATTGTCTATGTTCAGACCCAGTTTTCCTTTGAAGAACATTCAACAGTAGAACATAGGATCCAAAGACTCTTGTCCAAAGGCCTTTCACCTCACTGATATTATCATCTACAGGTCCTCCTAGGTTAGTGTGCTTTGTAAACATGTTGCTTCAGATCTTGGCCTATGCATTTATTGCATTATATTACTCCTTGAAAATATTTGAAAAATGTTTGAAAATATTGTTTTTGAGCATCAAGAAACCCTGTTAACAAGAAGCTTTCCATCAAAGAACCAAAAATAAAGGAGAAAAGTGGTTTCAATATAAAGATATCTTATGCACAGAAGTCAGAGAGACCTATCAAATTAAATCCATTGATTTACTGCAAAAAGAGAATACAAAAATAAACTCGTTCTAATAAACTAAAAGCACAATTTAATGATGACGCTAGGTTAATAAGCTTTAACAGAGAGAGAAACGAAATAGACAAGATTACGTTTGAAGAACGAAGAGGACATATAACCAAATATAAGATTCTAAAAAATAGAGGTTTGGAAAACGAAGTAATCAAGCATGTGATGGTAAAATGGACTCAAGATATTGGAAGCCCAATAGATTTAGAAAGTTGGGAGAAGTCCTGAAAAATAACAAATAGGTTTACACTATATCAGAATTATAAAGAAAATTATTTTAAAAAGTTACATCAATGATATATGACTCCATCAAAAATAAATAAAATATACAAAACAGGGAACACGGTGTTGAAAATGCGAGAAGCAAGGAAGTAATTTTATACATATGTGATGGCATTGTCATGAAGCAAAGCGATATTGGAAGACTATAGTAAATGCAATAAATGAAATGCTTAGGACGAGAATTGGTTTAGACCCAAAAATCTTTCTTTTAAATATGACGAGCAAACTAGACGAAGAAATTGAAAAGAACCATACTAGAAAACTTCTATACATGATAATGACAGCTAGAATAATCTATGCACAATATTGGAAAATGAATAATATTCCAATGGAAGAGGAATGGCTAATCAAATTAAGAGAAGCAGTAGATATGGATATACTTACTGCTAAATTAAGAGGAAAAGATATAAAAGATGAATGGGCTTGTCTCCAAAAATTTGGAGAAAAAAGAGGATGGAAATTAATTTAATTTAAAAAATGGTAACGAGTAAGATAGAGAGGATAGAAAATGAAAAGATAACAAAACAATGAGTGATGAAGATACACCTAAAGGAAGAATCAAATAAGAAACCACATAGAAAATTTAAATATAAGTGTAACTTTAAGAATATGAAAAAAAGAACAGTGAATAATATGAATAGGTTATTTTTTTAATGTATTGCTTGTTTAGAAGATAATGAATGTTTTTATGATTCTATGTATTTAAGAACAATAACATACTGATGAGAATCTTTGCAGTTTGGGACTTTGTGTAAAATTCACACTTGGTTGCTTTGCTCTGGAAGCAGCTTTTTATGTACAGAAATAATATTTCCATGCATATAAAATGCTTTCTTTGGAAACCCATTCTGTACACTATTCACTCACGATTGTTTCACAAAGAAAATTGCATTTTCTGTGCAGTAAGTAGCTTTTTATGCAGAGAAAATACTACTTCTTTGTGGAAAATATAGTTTTCTCCCCAGGAAAAGCTTTTTCCTCTCCAAAACATTGATGTGTGAATTTTGCAAAGAATAACATGGCTTGACAATAGACTTCAAAAACTGCATGATTTTCAAAGATTTTCACACACTAGTAATATAATTGTTATACTTAGTGGTTGCTTTCATCAATAAGAAACTTTTAGTGAAGAATTAAATGCCCAGTACATGGTCTTCAAACCTATGCATACTTCTCATCTGTTATATTTTAAAAATGCAAGAGAAAGCTTTGTAGTCACTTACTAGAAGACAGAAGATCCTGATGTGTAGTAGATTGCAAAGTTTCTAAATTAAAAAGACAAGAAAGATGACATTGCATTGATCTCTTATGAGGCTGAAAAATATATTTTATATTTGCCTAGATAAAGTGCAAATGAATGCATAAAGTAAGCAATTATAAGTACCTGAACAGATAACACTGGCATCTTCCTTGCGGTGACAATTATGAACTCCTCATAGTTCATAATTATGGAACTAATTATGAACTATGAGGATGAGCATGGAACATTCTTCAAGAAAATCCTTCTCTCTGCACTGGACATCATTCAGGAGAATGTTGCCAGAGCCTTTACCAAATTGGGCACGGCTAATAGAGCTGTCTCCGAGGCAGGGAAGAGGAGGGGCAGCTGCACGCTCAGTGCCCCTTCCTCCTCCCGAGGTTGCCCTCAGAGCAGCCGGCCCTCCGCACGGCCGGCACTCCCAGGGCAACCTCCCGCCGCAGTGTCCGGACACGCTGCAACAGAAAAGTCAGTGAAAGTGAGCCTTACGCTTTTGGGGTGCACTTTCACTGACTTCTGAAAGGAGCGCTGATTTAGCGTTCCTTTCAGGGGCGCCGACGGTGCACCGCGGTGCGGATGCCTCGCTCCCACGGCGCACCGTCCCACGGCGTCCTGGAAGCTCTCGTCTGCTTCCCCTCTTACTGAGGCTTCAATAACAATTCCACAGTCAAATTGCCTACACACCACCTGAGAATCACGTATTTCCTAACCATCATCACCAACCATGCTCCTGCTCCCATTGTAACAAACTTCAAGTTGACCCAGACATATGTTTTTTCCATCCACCAATCTCTAGGACAAAGGATTTGCTGATGCTCCAAATGAAGAATGCTTGCAAAAGAATGAATGCTCCAAATGAAGAATGTTTGACACAAAGACTAAAACTACCATAAGTCCCATCTCATAATATTTGATATTGACTCTCCCTTTAAAAATTATGTATTTTTTTTAAAAAATCTTCAGCAAAGACAATTCCCTCCCAACAATCTGTGCAAATCACAAGCCAAAATTTGTTAACTTTATAAATTGCAAGAAAATGCTTCATCACCACTTACCAGAGGAAAGAAGACTGTGCTGCGTAGTTGATGGGAAAGTTTCTAAATTAAAAAGACAAGAAAGAAAGATTGTGCTATGTTCTCACTAGACTGATTGAATATATGCTACATTTACATACATGTCTACATATAAGGCAAATGAATGTATACTAAAAAAAAATTGGAAGTGCTGTTGTGACCTTAAAATAAATCTATCAGCAGGGTGTTCTGGGCAAGATTTGTACAGTGGTTTGTGAATATCTTCCTCTAAGGCTGTGAATTTGACTTGCCCAAGGCTACCAAGTGGATATCTGTAACTGAGCAGGTAATTCCAGTATATTCCTTATGACCACAATTATGTACTCACTCTTCCTTGTGGGAGAATTCTTCAAGAGATCCTTCATTCTGTCTTTCACTGAAATTATCCAGGAGGATTTCACCAGAGCCTTTACAAAATCAGGCAATTATTGGAGCTTCAATGGCATTTCTGTAGCAAGTTGCTTGCACACAATTTGAGCATCATCTGTGTCCCAGCCATAATCACATACTGTCTTCTAGCTCCCATTGTAATAGACTTCAAGTTAACCCTGACATCTTTTCATCCTTTGTCAATGATAAAGGATTTGCTGATGGCAAAGGTAAATCCCTCTGAACAAATCTTGCCAAGTAAACCCTGTGATATGTTTGCCTGAAAATGAGGTACAACTTGAAGGCACACAGCAACTACATTAGTCCATTGAGTGTACGTTTGTTAAATGTTTGTGTAATGCTAAACTTTTATTTTTATTAAAAATTCAAGGAAAAGCTTCATCATCACTTAGTAGAGGAAAAAAGATTCTTCTGTGTGTTAGATGGCAAAGTTTCTAAATTTAAAAAGAAAAAAAAACATAACATTGCATTGAGTCCATATGAGGCTGAACTTTTTTTTTTTTTAAAGATTTGCCTGTATAAAGTAAGCAATTCAAAATACCTGAGCAGATAACACTGGCATCTTCCTTGTGGTGACAATTAGAATCATAGAATCATAGAGATTGAAGAGGCCACAAGGGCCATCTAGTCCAACCCCCTGGCATGCAGGAACTCAAAACCAAAGCATCCCCAACAGATGGCCAGCCAGCCTCTGTTTAAAGACCTCCAAAGAAAGAGCTGTCCAACCACTCTCCGAGGGAGTGTGTTCCACTGTTGGACAGCTCTCATTGTCAGGAAGGTCCTCCTAATGGCTAGGTGGAATCTCTTTTCCTGTAGCTTGGATCTGTTGTTCCGAGTCCTGTTCTCTGGAGCAGCAGAAAACAAGCTAGCTCCCTCCTCAACATGACATCCCTTCAAATATTTAAACAGGGCTATCCCATCACCTTAACTGTCTCCTCTCCAGGCTAAACATACCCAGTTCCTTAAGTTGTTCCTCATAGGGCATGGTTTCCAGATGCTTCACCATTTTTAATTGCCCTCCTATGGACATGCTCCAGTTTTTCAACATCCTTTTTGAATTGTGGTGCCCAGAACTGGACACAGTATTTCAGGTGGGGCCTGACTAAAGCAGAATACAGTGGCACTATTACTTCCCTTGATCTAGATAATATACTTCTATTAATGCAGGCTAAAAGTGCATTGGTCTTTTTAGCTGCCGCATCATACTGTTGACTCATGTTCAACTAGTGGTCTACTAGGACTCCTAGATCCCTTTCACACATAGTTTGATTAAGCCAGGTGTCCCCCATCTTATATCTATGCATTTCATGTTTTTGCTCTCAGTGCAGTACCTTGCATTTCTCCGCGTTGAAATTCATTTTGTTAGCTTTGGCCCAGCTTTCTAATCTATTAAAGTCATTTTGAATTTTCATCCTGTTCTCTGGGGTATTAGCTATTCCTCCTAATTTGGTGTCATCTGCAAATTTGAGAAGCATGCCCCCCTATTCCTTCATCCAAATCATTGATAAAGATGTTGAATATCACTGGGCCCAGGACAGAACCCTGTGGCACCCCACTGGTCACTTCTCTTCAGGATGAAGAGGAACCATTGCTGAGCACCCTTCGGGTTTGGTCAGTCAACCAATTACTAATCCACCTAAGAGTTTTATTGTCTAGCCCACATTTTATTATCTTGTTTGCACAAATATCATGGAGGACCTTGTCAAAAGCCTTTCTGAAATCGAGATATGCTATGTCTGCTGCATTCCCTTCATCTACCAAGCTGGTAAAGTTATCAAAAGAAAGAGATCAGATTAGTCTGGCATGGCTTGTTTTTGAGAAACCCATGTTGACTTTTAGTGATTATGGCATTGCCTTCTAAATGTTCACAGATTCTCTGTTTAATGATCTGCTCTAGAATCTTTCCTGGTATTGATGTCAGACTAACCGGATGATAATTGTTGGGATCCTTTTTTCCCCCCTTTTTTGAAGATGGGGACAATGTTTGCCCTCTTCCAGTCTGATGAGATTTCTCCTGTTTCCAGGAGATCTCAAAAATTATTGCCAATGGCTCTGATATTACATTTGTCAGGACTCCCCATTACTTGTGGCAGCAATCTTCAAGAGATGATTCATTCGCTCTGCACTGGACATCATCCAAAGGGATGTTGCCAGAGCCTTGACCAAACCAGGCACCTACTGGGTCTTCAATGACATTTCCACAGGCAAGTTGCCTGCACACGACCTCAGCATCATAGATATCCCAACCATCATCACAGACTGTTCCCCAGCTCCCATTGTAATAGACTTCAAGTCAACCCTGACATCTGTTATCTCCATCCACCAGTCTCAAGGGAAAAGGACTTGTTGATGTCCCCAAAGGAGAGCTCTCTGCAAAAGGTGATGAAGAATATAACTAGCACACTTCTCATTTCATATTGTTTGATATTGACTTTCATTTTAAAAATCTATATATTTTTTAATTTTCAGCACTCCTTACCAGTTGTAACAAAAAATCTTCAGTGCTACTTACTTGTTGTAACAATTTTCTCTGTAGAAGGTGGAGGAATTTCTAAATAGAAATATTTTAAAAGGTTAAAATCCAGACATAGCACCTCTGAGAGTCATCCTAGATGCTTTGTGTGCTTTCTAAACATATTGCTTTAGACCAGGGGCAGGCAACAGCAGAAGGCTAGAGGGATATATTAGTCCCTCCAGGACATCTTGGAAAGTTGTACCCCTCCCCTCACATTTTCCCACAAAAACATTTTTTTAAATAAAACTATGAAACTGACAGGCCCTAGAGTCCACAGCAACAGTCCAGTGGAGGTTGGGATACAGCCTGTTGTTGTTTAGACTTACATCTCTGCATTCATTATACAGTCAACTCTTGCCATCTGTGAACATCCACAGATGACCCTGCCCCATTCTCCCAAATGGTGATGCATGTATGTGGCCATGCCAGCATGGTTGTGTGCATGGCACACTGCCACTGGGAAAAAATGGGACTTGGGGTCCTGTGGTTTTTGTTGACTCCAGCGAGGGGAGTCTGGAATGGAACCACCATGGATATGAAGGGCTGATTGTATTATATTAGTCCATTGGATCCAGGCAATCTAGGATGCATCCACACTAGAGAAATAATCAGTTTGACACCACTAACTGCCATGGCACAATGCTGTAGAATTCTGGAAATTGTAGTTTTGTGAGACATTTAGCTTTCTCTGTTAGAGAGCTATGGTGGCACAACAAGCTACAATTCCCACAATTTCATGGCAATGAACCATAGCAGTTACAGTAGTGTCAAACTGGATTATTTCTGCAATGTACATGCCCTAGTGGTTTCAGTGTTGGCCTATGACCCTGGAGACAAGGGTGTGAATCCCTACTTGGCCAAAGAAAACCACTGGGTGATCTTGGGCAAGTCACACTCTCTCAGCCTTAGAGGAAGGCAAAGGCAAATCTCCTTGAACAAATCTTGTCAAGAAAATCCTGTGACAGGTTTGCTTTAGGATGCCATAGGTCAGAAACAACTTGATGGCACATGGCATCATTAGTCTATTGGGTATATTGTCATTAAATATTTGTTCAGTGGGCCTTTTGGTATCCAATGAAGGTTGGTTTCATGATCCCCTGTGGATACCAAAATCTGTGGATGCTCTTGTCCTATTATATGGCATGACATAGTGCCCCTTATATAAAATAGCAGAAACACAGTTTGCTTTTTGCACTTTATATATTTTTGGAATATTTTCAAGCTGTGGATAATTGAATCTGTGGATAATGCATCTGTGGATATAGTGGGTCGACTTTACAATATTAATCTGTCATTTGTATACAAATGCAAGGAAAAGCTTCATCATCACTTACTAGAGGAAAGAAGATTGTGCTGTGTGGTAGATGGGAAAGTTTCTAAATTAAAAAGACAAGAAAGGTAACATTGCATTAAGCTCATACTGAAACACACACACACACACTAGATTTGCCTAGATAACAGGCAAATTTATAAAGGAAATAATTGGAAGTACCTGAGCAGATAACACTGGCATCTTCCTTGTGGTGACAATTATGGACTCCCCATCCCTTGTGGGAGCATTCTTCAAGAGATGATTCATTCCCTCTGCACTGAACATCATCCAGGAAGATGTTGCCAGAACCTTGACCAAACCGGGCACCTATTGGAGCTTCAATGACATTTCCACAGGCAAGTTGCCTGCACACAACCTCAGCATCATAGATGTCCCAACCATCATCACAGATTGTTCCCCAGTTCCCATTGTAATAGACTTCAAGTCGACCCTGACATCTGTTCTCTCCATCCACCAATCGCACTGTCAAGCGACTTGTTGATGTCCCCAAAGGAGAATGTTCTGCAAAATGTGATGAACAATATAAGTTGCTTACTTCTCATTTTATAATATTTGATATTGACTCACTTTAAACATCCATATAGGTTTTAAAAAAAAATATCTAGCAACGCTTACCTGTTGTAGCACTCTTCTCTGTAGATGGTACAGGGATTTCTACATTAAAGCAATTTTAGAAAATCATTTTTTTTTTAGACTAAGCAGTAGATATTTGAAACTTTTCTATACATTCATATCTGTGGGATCCTTTGTACTATAATAGCTAAAGAATTTGTTTATGAGTTAGGAACTTGACTATATATATATTTAAACTCTCATTTTGGTTATTCATCACTTACACATAAGGTCAAGACTGAAAAAATAACAACACCAAGGAAAGGACCACCCTACAGCTTGGACTGGTAACTCCCAATGTGTTTTGGAAACCATTTTTCACATCAAGGGAGAAACATATCCATATTAAAAGGTGCTTGAGGAATAAAAGGTTTTGTGTTGCACAAACACTTATTTTGTAATTGAACAGTATAGTCACTTAGTAAGAGCCTTATGGCATGAGAAAAGAAAGCTGAAATGGAGTAGGACAGTAGTAGCTTTCTCTGTGCCCCTTTGAATGCTGTTGTAGCACTTATGTTCTCTTCCTGAGGGAGACAGCCATAAGAGCATGTCTTTTTTTTTTTTGCACTGGAAAAATTTGATTGGCAAAAGATATGGTTTTACATCAGGAAAAAGAATGGAAATGCTATGACAGCATGTGGAGAGGCTGTCTGTCTGTCCTGCTCAGTTTTGGCTTTCTTTTCTCCTGTGATAAGGCTCTGTTATTCATCAGTCTTCAAGCATAACATGTTCACATTTATGTTCTACCTCTTCCCCTGCCCTCTTTCTCCTCCCTTCAGGCCTGTAACAAAAGGAAACTGCCAACTGAAAATGGACTTCCTATGGGGGGGGGGGGGGGGAGAGACCAGCCTACAGCCTGTACAATTGATAAAGTCTGGCTTCCCATAATTGTAAATCATTTAAAGAAAGTGATCAATGGTAGATTCAAGATGACCCAACCTAAGCATTTCTTCACATTTTACATCTGTACAGTTTAAATGCACGCAATGTATTACCACAATAGATAATAATACTCACAGCCCCACAGCTTTCCAAAGGGGTAGGGAATTGAACAAGTTACCAAATATTGAGCCTAGCAATAACTTCCAGGTATGGTAATATCATGTATTGTCTATGTTCAGACCCAGTTTCCCTTTGAAGGACATTCAACAGTAGAACATAGGATCCAAAGACTCATGTCCAATGGCCTTTTATCTCATGTATATTACCCTCTACAGGTCCTCCTAGGTTAGTGAACTATTATGCTTTGTAAACATGTTGCTTCAGACTTTGGCCTATGCATTTATTGCATTATATTACTCCTTGGAATAGATAGAATATTTGCAAATATTGGAAAAATTGTTGAAAATCTTGTTTTTGAGTATCAAGAAACTCTGCTGAGAACAATACTAGGCTGATGAGAATCTTTGTAGTTTGGGATGTAGTTTGTGCAAAATTCAGCTTGGTTCCTTTACTTTGGAAACAGCTTTTTCTGCACAGGAAATAATATTTCCATGCACATAAAATGCTTTCTTCAGTTCTGAACAAAATAGACACATAGTTGTTTTGCAATGAAAACTGCATTTTCTGTGCAGTAAGCAGCTTTTAATGCAGAGAAAATAAAATTTCTGTGTAGAAAAGGCTGTTTCCTTTCCAAAACATCCATGTGTGGATTTTGCCCAGAATAACTCCTGACTTGAGAATAGATTTGGAATGAATGAATATTTTATTACAGCCATTAGGCCAGTATAAAAAAACATGTATAAAAACACACTAACACACAATACAATAGAATAATACATCTGAATGGCATATAGCTCCTTATTAAAACATGGTAATGGGCATAATACCAGTAAAATAATAATTACCTAAAAAAAAAAAAAAAAAAAAAAGGTCCCTTATACCTATCCAATAAATTTAGCACTTAATCAAATGAAAAACAGTTAAGTTGGTCTACATTTAAGCATTTGTGACATCAATACAACATCTACATCTCATATATAATACAATCAGGCTCTCTGTCACAATGGCAAGTTAACCTTTTCTTAGGAAATTTGACTTATAATTCAGTATTTATACTACAGCCGTACCCTCCCAACACTAGTTCGACAACATAGTTGATCAAAACAAATTTGTCATAGCAAAATTCCACATCAATTGCGGTAGTCATACTAGCACATTAAGATAATCTTTACATCTGCTTTAGAAATTTTTTGCGGTTTGTAATGGCAGCTGCAAAGAATTTAGCAACTTTTAAAGTTATGTCTTTATTACAATCCGCAAGTAGATAATTGCTATAATATTCCTCTTGCCTACCCGGTATTTGCAGTATTATTGGGGTTATATACAAGGCCCGTATTTCCGCATATAAGGAACACTGAAAAAGAACATGGTTGATTGTTTCAACTTCTTCGGCACCACAGGGGCAATATCTATTCTGATAAGGGATCTTTTTATATCTGCCTTCAAGGACTGATGATGGCAAAATATTGAGTCTCGCAAGCATAAATGCTCTTCTAAACTTCAAAACGCTCAAATGGTCAAAATATCTGGCATATTTGCCAGGTCTACTAGTCTCTCTGATAGGATATAAGGTTGACTTATTCAAGTGCATTTGGAAATCAATATCCTTTATCCGCTGTATAATAGCATACTTTGCTTTATCATATCCAAGAGAAGCAATAGCTGCCGGTGAAAATCCGAGAGAAGAGAGTTTTGAAGTTAGAGATTTCTTCCAAGAAGAGGAAAAGGAATCAGTCATAATCAGTGGAACCAGCCCGATCGGTACAAAAAACATTTGAAGCCATTTGTTAAATTTGCGTATCCATATACGAGCTTCAATAGACAACAACCCCAATTCCAGACGGAGAATAGCATTCGAGACGCAGCATGGAATACCTAGAATTGTTCTTAAAAATTTTGTTTGGACTGACTCAAAAGGGGTTACGCATTTAAAAGTACATACTTCAGATCCATATAATAATTGTCCTAGAATCTTGGCCACAAAGACTTGGAGAGCCGCTGGTACAATTTGACCTCCCTTATTATAATAAAAGGAGCATAGAGCCTTAGCATTTCTTTGAGTATTTATAACTGCATTTTTTTGTTGAAGCTTGGTGGTCCCTTTATCACTAAACACGATGCCCAGGTATTTATAATGAGAAACTTGCTCTATACAGTTGTTATCTAGTGTCCATTTATATTGATGGTGACCCCTGGAAAAGACCATTACCTTAGTTTTGTTGTAATTGATCTTTAGAGCATCATTGGTGCAATGAACTGCAAGTGCTTTTAGTAATCTATTTAGACCTATTTTCGTAATAGACATAAGCACAATATCATCGGCATAAGCAAGTATAGATATGGGTTTGTTAGACAGCGTTGGAGGATGGGCTGGTATTTCTGACAAAGTCGAAATCAAGGAATTGATATAAAAATTAAAGAGGGTAGGGGCCAAGACACAGCCTTGCCTAACACCATTTGGGGCACAGATAGGCCTTGTCGTGTTACCCCTATTATTACAACGTACGACTACACGAGAGTTTTCATGCAGTCTACGAATTAAAGTTAGCAGACGTTTATCAATATTTGTAGCCTCGAGTTTTTTCCATAACCTATCTCTTGGAACAAGGTCGAATGCCGATTTTAAATCAACAAAAACAGTGAACAATGTCCCCTTAGGTGAGGCAACATATTTTTCAGATAAGTGGTTTAAGACCAAGGCATGGTCAATTGCAGATCTGTTCTTCCTAAAACCTGCTTGCTCCTCTCTAATGATTTGCTCTTCTTCTAGCCAGTCTTGCAGCTTGTCCAACAAATGAATTGCATACATTTTGCTTATGATGTTAAGGAGACTAATTGGCCTATAATTTCCGGGGTTATTTTTGTCACCTTTTTTATATATTGGGACAATTATTGCAAGGCCCCAGTCCTCAGGCACAAATGTTGTAGAATCTATGGCTGTGAATAAAGCCGCTAACACAGGCGCCCACCATTCAGCGTTTGTTTTGAATACTTCAGAAGGTATGTTGTCACTACCAGGGGCTTTTCCAGAAGAGATTCTAGAGATCAATTTGTTTGCTTCTTGTACAGAAACTGGTGGCCATATCGGAAGCTCTTTAGTATCAATGGAAAATTGTTCTGAGCTATTATGCAGGTGATCATATAGTTGGCTATAGAACTGTTCCCAACAACTAACAGGGATAATAGATTTGGAAAACTACATAATTTTCAAAGACCTTCTGACTCTAGTATGAAAGTTGCTAAAAAAAAATTGTTGTTGCTTTCATCAATAAGAAACTTAGTGAAAAATTAAATGCCTAGGATATGTCTTGAAACCTATGTATGCCTCTCATCTGTTATATTTTTAAAATGCAAGGGAAAGCTTTGTAATCACTTACTAGAGGACAGAAGATCTTGCTGTGTAGTATATGGGAAAACTTCTAAATGAAAAAGACAAGAAAGATAACATTGCATTGATCTCTTATCAGGCTGAAAAATATATTTTATATTTGCCTAGATAAAGTGCAAATCAGTGTATATAGTAACTGCCAGAAATAGTGCAGCTTGAGGCCACATTAACTGTCCTGGCTCAGTGCTAAGGAATAATGGGAACTGTAGTTTATTGGGGCACCAGAGCTCTCTGACAGAGAAGGCTCAATGTCCCAGAAAAAAATACAGTTCCCATGATTCCCTAACACTGAGCTAGTACAGTTAAAGTGGCCTCAAGCTGCACTATTTCTGGCAGTCTGTAAAAGCCCTATAAGTACCTGAGCAGATTACACTGGCATCTTCCTTGTGGTGACAATTATGAATTCCTCATCCTTTATGGGAATATTATTCAAGATGTTCCTGTACTCATTCTGCACTGGCCATAATCCAGGCAAATGTTTCCAGAGCCTTTACCAAATTGGGCACTTACTGAAGCTTCAATGATAATTCCACAGGAAAGTTGCCTGCACACCACCTGAGAATCATGTATGTCCTAACCATCATCACATGCCATTCCCCAACTCCCATTGTAATAGGCTTCAAGTTGACCCTGGCATCTGTTCTTTCCATCCACCAGTCTCTAGGGCAAAGGGCTTCCTGATGTTCCCATTGGAGAATGCTTGCAAAAAGTGATGCAAAAGGTGCATAATATATTATATTGAATCTCCCTTTAAAAAACTGTATGTAATATTTTTTTTAAAAAAAATCTTTTGCAAAGACAGTCCTTCTCAGCAAAATCTGCAGATTGCAAACTGGAAGTTTTTAGCTTTAGCTAAAATTCAAGAAAAAGATTCATCACCACTTACCAGAGGAAAGAAGATTATGCTGCGTAATTGACAGGAAAGTTTTTAAATTAAAAAGACAAGAAAGACATATTGCACTGAGTCCTCACTAGACTGATCGATTCTGTCTCAAATTTACATACACACACCTACATATAAAACAAATCAATGTGTAACAAAAATAATTGGAAGTGCTATTGTAACCTTAAGCTGCACCTATCATAGGGTGTTTTTGGCAAGATTTGTTAAGAGGTGGTTTGTGATTGCCTTCCTCTGAGGCTGAGAATGTGACTTACCCAAGGCCACTAAGTGGGTATCTATAACTGAGCAAGGACTAGAACACTGGTCTTCCAGATTGATAGTACAAAACTGAAATTACTCCACCATATTGGCACTGGACATAATTGTGGTGATAACATCAATATCCTCCTTATGTTCACAATGATGGACTTACTATCCCTTGTGGGAGAATTCTTCAAGAAATCCTTCATTCCCTCTGCATTGGACATTATCTAGGACAGTGATTCCCAAACTCTGGCCTTCCAGGTGTTTTGGACTTCAGCTCCCAGAATCCAAGACTATTGGCTAAAATGGCTGAGGCTTCTGGGAGCTGTAGTCCAAAATACCTGGAAGGCCAGAGTTTGGGAATCACTGATCTAGGAGGATGTCACCAGAGCCTCTACCAAATCAGGCACTTATTGGAGCTTCATGGACATTTCCACAGACAGATTGCTTGCACAAAACTTGCATATCACCTGTGTCCCAGCCATCATCACAGAATGTCCTCAACTCCCATTGTAATAGACTTCATGTTGACCCTGACATTTGTTCTTTCCATTCAGTGTCAACAAATTGAAGGCACTCAGCAACAACTTTAGGATTTGTTGATGTTTTCAAAGTTGAATGCTTTACAAAAGGCAATAAAGAATACAACTAGCATACTTCCCAATTCATAATATTTGATATTTACTCTCCTTTTCAATTTTTTTAATAAAAAATCTTCCACAGTACTTATTGGTTGTAACACTCTTCTCTGTAAAGGGTAGAGAAATTTCTAAATTGAAACAATTTAAAAACATGTCAAATTAAAAAAATATCAAGACATAGCAATAAATGACCTCTAAGAGTCATCCTAGATTTTTGAACTTCAGTGCTTTGTAAACAATATTGCTTTAGACCAGATACAGGGAACAGTGGAAGGCTAGGTGAACACATTAGTCCTCCCAAGAGACCTTGAAGAGCTGCACAGCCAATTTAGCCTCCTCTAAAGAAAGATTAAAATATTTTTGCCTGCCAAAACATTTTAAAAATAAAAATATGAACATAGCAGGCTCTGCAGCCCACAGCAACAATTTGGTGTGTGTGGGGGGGGGGAGGGGAGGAATGCAGCCTGTTGGACTTACTTTGCCAAACCATTTTCTGCATTTATGATATAATAGTCCATTGGATCCAGGTGGCATAGAGGCTTCAGTGTTGCCCTATGCCCTTGTCAAATTTGAATCCCTACTTATCCATGGAAACCCACTGGGTGACCTTGGGCAAGGCACCCTCTCAGCCTCAAAGGAAGGCAAAGACAAACCCTCCTCTGAATAAAACTTGCCAAGTAAAACCTGTGATAGGTTTGCTTTAGGGTCACTATCAGTCAGAAACAATTTGAAGGCAGACAGCAACAACAGTAATTCATTGAGTGTATGGTTGTTAAATATATTAATAATGCTAATTTTTATACAAGGAAAAGGTTTATCATCACTTACTTGAGGAAAGAAGATTCTGCTGAGTGGTAGATGGGAAAATTTCTAAAATAAAAAGACAACATTGCATTAAACTCTTATCAGGCTGAAAATATATATTTTATATTTGCCAGGAAAAAGGGCAAATGAATGTATAAAGAAAGCAAATGGAAGTACCTGAGCAGATAACACTGGCATCTTCCTTGTGGTGACAATTATGGACTCCCCATGCCTTGTGGGAGCATTCTTCAAGAGATGATTCATTCCCTCTGCACTGGACATCATCCAGGAAGATGTTGCCAGAGCCTTGACCAAACCAGGCACTTATTGGGGCTTCAATGACATTTCCACAGGCAAGTTGCCTGCATACGACCTCAGCATCATAGATATCCCAACCATCATCACAGACTGTTCCCCAGCTCCCATTGTAATAGACTTCAAGTCGACCCTGGCATCTGTTCTCTCCATCCACCAGTCTCAAGGACAAAGGACTTGCTGATGTCTCCAAAGGAGAATGCTCTGCAAAGGTGATGAAGAATATAACTAGCATATTACACATTTCATAATGTTTGATATTGTTTTTCACTTTAAAAATCCACACACACACACGCACACACACACACACCACACACATACACACACTCTTCAGCAGTACTTACTGGTTGTAACACTCTTCTCTGTAGAGAGTGGAAGGATTTCTCAGTTAAAATATTTTAAAAGATTAAAACATATTTTTTATTTTTTATTTTTTTCTTATATTTATTAAGAAAATTTCTAGGGTCATTTATAAACAGAAGTGGTGATATTGGACAACTCTGGCATATGCCTTTTTGGATTTCAGTTGAGTTCATTCTTTCTCCATTTATTATTCGGGCATTTTGGGTTGTGTAAATAGTGGTTATCCAGTTATAAAAATTGCTCCCCATTCTCATTTTTCCCACTGTTTTCAACATCAGAGATCACTTAACATTCTAGAAAGCTTTTTCTATATCAATGAAGATCAGTACGAGCTTCTTTTCATTATGTACTCTGAAATATTCAATTGTATTTAGAACATACCTAATGTTGTCTTTTATATATCTGTTTGGTAAGAAGCCGCACTAATCCTCATTGAGAGTAGACATTAAGACTTTTTAAAATCTTTCTGCAAGAATTGAAGTAAACAGTTTATAGTCTGTGTTTAAAAGGGAGATAATAATAATAATAATAATAATAATAATAATTTTTATTTATATCCCGCCCCTCTGCTAGGCAATTGGGGCGGCGTACAGCATTTCAAAACATCAAAACAAACATCAAAGCAGATAAATTCGAATCCCATCCCTCCTTCCTATTCCAGGCCCAGTGGTGCTGGGCCTAGTGTCCTTTTCCCCAGATGACACTGGATGGAATGGAGGGAGGGCTCTTCTTCTTACTCCAGGCCCGATGGTGCTGGGCCTAGTGTCCTCTCCCCCAGATGACACTGGATGGAATGGAGGGAGGGCTCTTCTTCTTACTTTAGGCCCGATGGTGCTGGGCCTAGTATCCTCTCCCCCAGATGACACTGGATGGAATGGAGGGAGGGCTCTTCTTCTTACTCCAGGCCCGATGGTGCTGGGCCTAGTGTCCTCTCCCCCAGATGGGCCTGTAATTCTTTGTGTCCAATGGGTCTCGATCTTCTTTTAATATTAATGTTACATTTACATCCTGTCAAGATGGTTGGACCTTCTCCTCTCTTATTTGGTTCATTGTATCTTTCAAAAGTTCTATTAATTCTTCTTTCAGTGATTTATAATACAGTGATGTAAAACCATCTGGTCCTGGACTCTTTCCATTCTTGGCTCTCTTGACTGCTTCTACAATTTCTGCTGTAGCTATTACTTGATTAAATAAGTGTCTTTGTTCCTCAGAGATTTGTGGAAGCTCTACCTTTTCTAAATAAGATTTAATGTCCACATTGCTGTCTTTGCCATCTTGAAAAAGTTTAGTAAAATAATTTTCATTTTTTTTTATTTTTGCCTGGTCAGTGTATATTATATTGTCCTTTTGGATTTTTGTTATCATTTCTTTTTCTTTTTCCTTCCATTATCTGTAAGCAAGGGCCATTTTCCTGGTTTATTCCAAAAATATGTAACATATTTTGATTTTCTAGTAACTAATCATTTAATTCCCAGTTAAATTCTGTCATCTGATTTTTGTTTGTAAGAACTGTTGGATTATGATCTGAGAGAATTTTTTTTATAATGTCTATTTTTATCACCTTTTGACATATTGATTTTGATGTTAGAAAAAAAATCAATCTTGAAAAGGATTTATGTCTGTCAGAGAAGAAGGTAAAACCCTTAGCATTACCATATTTAAATTTCCAAATATCTATTAAAACATAATTTTCAACCAAGTTGAAAATGATCTTGGGAGTTTCCCTTGTAGTTTTTTTATTTGTTTTCAGAGAGCTTATCTATCTGTTGAGCTATCACCCTGTTCCAGTTTCCCAACATAATTATGTCATCATAGTTGTATTCTGTCAATATGTTTGCTATTTTTAAATAGAACTCATCTTTCTTTTCTTGTGGAACATATACACCTACTATTAAAGTTTTGAAATTTTGCATAGTTGCATCTATTCCCAAGTAGTGGCCATGAGGGTTGTTAAATAATTCACTTGCTTGAAGCTTAGCAGATACGTAAATTACTATTCCTTTTTTCTTTTTTTCTGAAGCCAATATGTATTCTTTGCCTATTTTTTTGTTTATTAACAGCCTTATATCCTTTAATTTTACGTGGGTTTCCTGTAGGCAAATGAAGTCATTTTGTAATTTCTCCAAATAGTGGTATAGTTTCCTTCTTTTCTGTGGGCTATTCAAACCATTTGCATTCCACAATAAGATGTTTATTTTTCCAACACTTTCCAAGTTCACTTGAGATTTTTTTAATATGTAAATTTCTATGCATATGTAAATATCTTATTAATTCTCTTCAATATCCTCAGTATCCTCTGTATCAGATTCTTCTTCTTCTTCTTCTTCTTCTTCAAACTTGTCTGATTCTTTTTTGTCTGTCAAGATTTCATCTTCTTTTTCTCCTGTGTCTGATTTTTGATTTGTTTTAGATTGTGTAGTCGTTTTTTTGAGAGTTTTTTTCTTTGTATTTTTGTCTTTCTTATTCATTGTAGCTTCGTTTGTGAATCTTGAAGATTCTATCTCATCTCTATGTTTTCTCAAAAAGTCTTTAGCTTTAGGTATAAAATTTAATTTTTGCCATTTTCCTTTATATTTTACTGAGATGCCTTCCAGTTTCTCCCATCTGTATGTGATATTTCTTTTATTCAATTGTGAGGTCAAACATTTATATTCTCTTCTCTTTTTCAATATTGCCATTGGGCTAGCCTTATAGATTTTTAGTTCTGTTCCTTCAATCAGTGTGTTTTTGTGGTAATTTTGTCTTAGTATTTCATATCATTTTTTCCCCTTACAAAATAAGTTATCATGTCTCTTGGAAGGCTTTTCTCTTTTGCAATTATTGAGTTGATTCTAAAGGTCTTATTTATCTCTTTTGCAAAATCTTGTGGTTATATATCCATATATTCTGCTAAGATCAAAGTTAATATATCATATAAATTTTCATTCTTTTCTTCTTTTAAACCTCTTATTTTTAAACTATTTCCCCTATTTTTAAAATCTTCCAATGCTTTAAAATCTAGATCTTTTTCTTGGTTTGATTTAAGTTCTGTTGTGGTTTCTTCTAAAGTTTTTGTTTTGTCTTCCAGTTTATCTAATCTTGTATTGACTTGTTGGATTTCTTTTTTAACTTCATCTAGAGATTTTATGATTCCTTTTATTTCTTTTTTCATGTCTTGTTTCAGATCTATATGTAGTTCTTGGATTTCTGTTCTTACATTTTTAATTTCTTGTTTTAGGTTTTGTTGCATCACACCTCTAATTTTTCAAAAAATTCATCCAAAATTGACATTTATTTAGTTCAGCCTTTTCTTTGTAATTGAATTGTTGCTTGGTTTGGGCTACCTGAGCTGTTGCCATTTGTCTTGACATGATGGACATTTTTAAATTTAATTTGTCTTTTAATTTATACTCATTTGTTCTCTTATCCATGTTGCTTTAGTTTTTTCTTCCTTTTCTTCCTTTATTTGTTTATTAATTTTTATTTATCTTTCCCCTTACTTTCTTAATCTTCTACTTTCTTCTCTTTTTCCTTTATTGATAACTAAATTCTTGCCAATTTCAAGTTTTGATGGTTCACACTGCTATTGTCTTTATTTTCTCATTAAATTTCAGTTCTTTTTTAATTTATTCCTCTTTTATTGCTGTTTTATTCACAGTGATTTCCCCCCTTCCTTTTACAGTTTACTTATTTCTCTTTGAATTCTCTTTGAGTTTAGTTCTTTTCACAGCAGACTTTATCCTGCCTTTTATAATTTACGTTACTTACTCTTTACTTCAGAGTTTGGTGAACAGTTCATTAAACAGATATATATATATATATATATATATACACTAAAATTTGTTGATTTTCAGGTGCTATGATATACCATGACATAATAAAATAATATTCCTTATTTAAAACAGCATAATCAAGGTTTGGTTTTTGGACTTTATATATTTTGGGAAATTTTTCAAATCATGAATAATTTAATCTGTGGATTAAGAATCCATGGATATGGCCAACTGTATAATGATAATCTGTCATTTTTATTTTTAAAAATACAAAGCAAAGCAAAGCAGCTTCATTTATATACCATTTCATATCATGCTATGGGATATCTAAGCGGTTTACAACTGTAAGCTTAATCGCCCCCCGACAGTTGGGAACTCATTTTAGCGACCTCGGAAGCATGCAGGCCTGAGTCTAGCCTGAGCCCTAGCTAGTATTGAACTCGCAACCTTGTGGTCTATGAGTGAGTGGCTGTGAGAGGAAAAGGTTCATCATCACTTACTTGAGGAAAGAAGATTCTGCTGTGTGGTAGATGGGAAAGTTTCTAAATTAAAAAAACAAGAAACATAACATTGCATTGAGTTCTTATATTACACTGAAAAAGTATATTTTAGATTTGCCTAGATATGGGGCATATCAATGTATAAAGTAAGTAATTGGAAGTACCTGAGCAGATAACACTGGCATCTTCCTTATGGTGACAATTATGAACTCCCCATGCCTTGTGGGAGCATTCTTCAAGAGATGATTCATTCCCTCTGCACTGGACATCATCCAGGAAGATGTTGCCAGAGCCTTGACCAAACCAGGCACCTATTGGGGCTTCAATGACATTTCCACAGGCAAGTTGCCTGCACACGACCTCAGCATCATAAATGTCCCAACCATCATCACAGACTGTTCCCCAACTCCCATTGTAATAGACTTCAAGTCGACCTTGACATCTGTTCTCTCCATCCACCAGTCTCAAGGACAAGGGACTTGCTGATGTTCCCAATGGAGAATGCTCTGCAAAAGGCAATGAAGAATATAATGGGCATATTTCTCATTTCATAATGTTTGATATTTATTTTCACTTTAAAAATCCATATGTGTGTGTGGTGAATAGCATGTCCAGCTGGCCAATCAGGAGGCAACTGAGGGCCAACCAATAGAATTCAAGCTGGGAGCACTTGAAAATTCCAAGCTGACAGTTGGAGTGGAGAATTTGACAGTTGAAGAGAGGGTCGGAGAGTTAAGCCAGAGAGAAGGCTGTGTTTTGGGACATTCCTGAGGGAAATGTAATTTTGTTAGTTAAAGTCCAGATTGGAGGGACTTGGAACACGTACAGGACTCTAAAGAAGGGAGTTGATGTTGTGTTATCTCCTGAGAGATATTGTTAGCCAATGTGGCTGAAGTATTAAAAGTGAAGTGGACACAAATGACGTTATATGTAACCAAGCAAGCCTACAGTAACAAGCTTTGATACAGGTTATATTCATTCCATACTGTTTTAAAATAATTTTTTATTCTTATTTAAACATCCTTTGGCCTACGTTTTTAAAACAAACCACGCTACTAACATTTTACAGTTTTGGTGGGGACATCATACAAAGAATAGTGTGGGTCCTTTACACTTAATTTGTTGGCAGGGGTGGAATAACAAGTTCCCATAGGACTGCTATCCAGAAAGTCAGTGCTAAAGGTGAAAGGTGGCAGGAGGTCTCGCCACAGTGTGTGTGTGTATTAACTCTTCAGCAGTACTTACCATTTGTAACTCTCTTCTCTGTAGAGAGTGGAGGGATTTCTAAATTAAAATATTTAAAAAGATTAAAATAGATTTCAAAAGGTTAAAATATGTCAACACACAACACCTCTAAGGGTCATCCAAGATTTGTGAACCTGTGTGCTATGTAAACATATTGCTTTAGACCAGGGGCAGGAAACAGCAGAAGGCTAGGGGTACACATTAGTCTCTTTAGGACATCTTGGATGGCTGCATCCCACAAATGCCGCCCCTTGTAGAATTTTTTCCCCACCGTCAAATCATTTTTAAACTAAAAATATGACTCTGGCAGGCCCTAGGGTCCACAGTAATAGTCCAGTAGTAGGAGGAGATGCAGCCTGTTGGGCTAAATGTTGCCAATCTGTTCTTTAGACTCACATCTCTACATTACTAATATTGTATTTGTCCATTGAATCCAGGTAATCAAAGTTACATCTGCTCTACAGAAATAATCCAATTTGACTTCACTTTAACTGTCATGGTTCAGTACTACAGAATTCTAGGAACTGTGGTTTTATAGGACATTTAGCTTTCTCTGTCAGTGAGCTCTCATGCCATAACAAACTACAATTTCCACAATTCCATAGCATAAAGTGGTATCACTCTGGATTATTTCTACTGTGTGGATGTAGACCGAGGACGTTATCACATGCGGGTCTCAAAGCGGCAAGAAAGCGGTATGGAATCAATCCAGAACTATACTGGTATAGACCCCACAAGATGGAAATGGCTATCAGACGCAACTAGCATCATTGCGCAATTAACGATACCGCAATAGATGCGCTCCTGGGGACCGTATCTGCAGTTCACACACAAGTGAGAAGATCCCCTCCAGAACCCAGCAAGGATGTTCTTGCACATGCGCAGAAACAGGACAGCCGCGGCTGTCACTTGCCACGGCTGTCACACACACACACCCCTTTCCAAGCCTGGAAGCCTGGTTTCTTTCCTTGGGATGAGGCCGGGCTCGGAGGGCTCCTCCGACCCTGGCCTCATCCCAAGGGAAGCCTGGTTGCTTTCCTTGGGATGAGGCCGGGGATGTCTGAACAGACATCCTCAGAGTGGCTCTCTTTCTCGGCTTGGGTTGGGAAGGGACACACACCCCTTCCGAGCGGCTCTCTTTCTCGGCTTGGGTTGGGAAGGGACACCCCCCCTTCCGAGCGGCTCTCTTTCTCAGCTTGGGTTGGGAAGGGACACCCCCCCTTCCGAGCGGCTCTCTTTCTCGGCTTGGGTTGGGAAGGGACACACACCCCTTCCGAGCAGCTCGCTTTCTCGGCTTGGGTTGGGAAGGGACACACACCCCTTCCGAAGCCTTCCGGGCCTGGGCTCCACGATACGTATCTCGTGATCAGACATAGGGCGAAAGCAGCATCATTGCGGTATCATTCCGGTCGCGCAATTGCAATTCCCCAAGAAACCAGCATTCAAAAGAACAGGGATGATGCAGCATTGGGACGGGGTTGGGACAGGGTTGTGTGCGACGTCATGTGAACACACGGGAAAAAGAACCGCAATGGGACGGGATTGGGTGAAGATTCTTTCTGCTTTAGGCCCCGTGTGATAACGTCCCTAGTGGCTTCAGTGTTGGCTTATGACCCAGGAGACAAGGATGTGAATCCCCACTTGGCCATGGAAACCCACTGGATAATTGAATCTGTGGATTAAGAATCCGTGGATATGGCTGACTGTATAATGCTAATTGGTCATTTTTATTTTAAAAAATGCAACGAAAAGGTTCATCATCACTTACTTGAGGAAAGAATATTCTGCTGTGTGGTAGATGGAAAAGTTTCTGAATTAAAAAGACAAGAAACATAGTATTGCATTGAGCTCTTATATTGAACTGAAAAAGTATATTTTAAATTTGCCTAGATATAGGGCATATCAATATATAAAGTAAGTAATTGGAAGCACCTGAGCAGATAACACTGGCATCTTCCTTGTGCTGACAATTATGGACTCCCCATGCCTTGTGGGAGCATTCTTCAAGAGATAATTCATTCCCTCTGCACTGGACATCATCCAGGAAGATGTTGCCAGAGCCTTGACCAAACTGGGCACCTATTGGAGCTTCAATGACATTTCCACAGGCAAGTTGCCTGCACACAACCTCAGCATCATAGATATCCCAACCATCATCACAGACTGTTCCCCAGCTCCCATTGTAATAGACTTCAAGTCGACCTTGACATCTATTCTCTCCATCTACCAGTCGCATGGTCAAAGGACTTGCTGATGTCTCCAAAGGAGAATGTTCTGCAAAAGGAGATGAAGAACATAACTACCATAATTCTCATTTTATAATGTTTTATATTGATTTTCACTTTAAAATTCCATATAAGTTTTCTTTAAAAAAATCTTCAGCAATGCTTACCTGTTGTAGCACTCTTCTCAGTAGACAGTAGAGGAATTTCTACATTAAAACAATTTTAAAAGATCAAAACATTTCAAGGCTCAGCAGTAGATATTTGAAACCTATCTATGCATTCATATCTATGGACCATGTGAATTATGCCAGCCAAAGAATGTGTTTATAAGAAGAAGATAGGAACTTGACTATATATATTCAAACTCTTCTTTTGGTTATTCACCATTGGGTCAAGGCTATAAATACAACAACACCAACACCAGCAAGGAAAGTACTACACCACATCCTAGACTGATAGTGTCCAATGTGTTCCAGAAATCATTTTTTCCATCAAGGGAAAATCATATCCATATTAAAAACTTGTTTTTAACCACCCTCGAGTCTATCTTGACCCATGGAAACCCCATGGATAAGACATCTCCAGGACTCCCTGTCCTCCACTCCACTACTCTCCTTAATTCCTGTAAACTCATACCTATGACATCCTTGATAGAGTCCATCCATCTAGCATGTGGCTTTCCTCTCTTTCTACTTCCCTCTACCTTTCATCACATAACTGTTTTTTCCAATGAGTCCTCCCTTCCCATGATGTGTCCAAAGTATGACAGCCTAACTGTCATCTTGGCTTCCAGAAAGAGTTCTGGTTTGATCTGCTCTAGGATCAATTTGTTTGTCCTTTTGGCTGTCCACGGGATCCTCAGCATTCTTCTCCAGCACCACATCCTAAATAAATTTATTTTCTTCCTACCTTCTTTCTTAACTGCCCAGATCTCACATCCATACATGGTAATAGGGAATACGATGGCTTATATGATTCTGACTTTTGTGCTCAGTTGTATATCTTTGCATTTTAGGATCTTTTCTAGTTCTTTCATAGCTGCCCTCCCATTTTTAATCTTTTTCTGATTTCTTGGCTGCAGTCCCTGAGTCTTATCTCATGAAAAACCTGAAATGGAGTGGGACAGTAGCAGCTTTCTCTGTTGCTCTCCACATGCTATTGTATACTTTTGTTCTCTTCCTGAGGGAAACAGTAGTAAAAATGTGTCTTTGTCACAGTGGAAAAATCTTTTTGGCAAAAGGCATGGTTTTACATAGGGAAAGTGAATGGAAGTGCTATGACAGGATGCAGAGAGACAAGAAAAAAGCAACTACTCCCCTGCTCAGTTTTGGCTTTCTTTTCTCATGCGATAAGGCTCTAAGTCTGTTATTCATCAGTCTTGAGCCATAACATGTTCACATTCATGTTCTACCCCTTCCCTTGCCCACTTCTCCTACCTTCAGGCCCATCACAAAAGGAAACTGCCACTGAGAATGGGCTTTATATTAGGAAAAAACAAACAGCCTACAACCTGCCTGATAGGCCAAGTCTGATTCCCCATAATTGTACATCATTTAAGTAAAAGTGATCAACAATAAATTCAAGGTGACCCAAACTAAGCATTTTTTTCACATTATACTTCTGTACATTTAAAAGGCATGTAATGCATTACTGCAATATGTAATAATACTCACAGCCCTACAGCTTTCCAAGGGGGTAGGGAATTGAACAAGCTACCAAATATTGGACCAATTAATAGCTTCCAGGTATGGTAATATTATGTATTGTCTATGTTCAGGCTCAGTTTCCCTCTGAATAACATTCAATAATAGAACATAGCATCCAAAGACTCTTGTCCAATGACCTTTCATCTCACTGATATTATCATCTACAGGTCCTCCTAGGTTAGTGTGCTTTGTAAACATGTTGCTTCAGACCTTGACCTATGCATTTATTGTATTATATTACTCCTTGGGATAGACAGAATATTTGAAAATATTTGAAAAAATGTTTGAAAATATTGTTTTTGAGCATCAAGAAACCCTACTAAGAACAATACCATACTGATGAGAATCTTTGCAGTTTGAGACTTTGTGCAAAATTCACACTTGGTTGCTTTGCTCTGGAAATATTTCCATGAACATAAAATGCTTTCTTTGGAGACTTATGCTGAACAAAATAGACACATGGTTGTTTTACAATGAAAACTGCATTTTCTGCGCAGTAAGCAGCTTTTAATGCAGAGTGTAGAAGTATTATTTTTAGCCCAGAAAATGCTGGATCCTTTCCAAAACATTCATGTGTGAATTTTCCCTGGAATAAATCCTGACTTGAGAACAGTGGCGTTCTATCCCCCCAGTGTCACCCAGTGCAGGGGGCAGGACTAAATGCCACACTCACTCCTTCTCCCTCTTTGTGGCAGTGGTGGCAGGAATCTGGGCCAGGAGCACTTGGCCTTCTCCCTCTTCATGGTGGCAGTGGCCTTCTTGTGAGGAAACCACTACTGCTGCCATTTGGAATTGGGGTTGGGCCCACTTGATCTTTTCCTTCCTTGTGGTAGCAATGGCCTCCTTGTGAGGAAACTGCCAATGCCATGGGGAATCAGGGCCGGGCATGCTTGGCCTTCTCCCTCATCATGGCGACAGCAGCCTCCTTGTGAGGATATCACCATTGCTGCCACAGGGAAGCAGAGTTAGGCCCTCTTGCCCCGCCCCTTGCCCCCAGTGGGAGGACGGCCCGATCAGGTGTCACCTCTCTTCTTAGGTGTCACCCAGTGCAGTCTGCACCACCTCACCTGCCTAGTGATCCCACTGCTTGAGAATAGGCTTCAAAAACTGCATGATTTTCAGAGCCCTTTTTATATTGGTATGAAAATTGCTAAAATCACTAAGAAACCTAGTGAAGAATTACATGCCTTATACATGGTCTTTAAACCTATGCATGACTCTCATCTGTTATATTTAAAAAAATGCAAAGAAAAGCTTTGTAATCACTTACTAGAGGACAGAATATCCTGCTGTGTAGTAGATTGGGAAGTTTCTAAAGTAAAAAGACAAGAAAGATAAGATTGCATTGATCTCTTATGGCTGAAAAATATATTTTATATTTGCCTAGATAAAGTGCAAATCAATGTATAAGGTAAGTAATTATAAATACCTGAGCAGATAACACTGGCATCTTCCTTGTGGTGACAATTATGAACTCCCCATCCTTTATTGGAACATTCTCCAAGAGGTTCCTGCACTCATTCTGCACAGGGCATCATCCAGGAGGATGTTTCCAGAGCCTTTACCAAATTGGGCACTTACTGAAGCTTCAGTGACAATCCCACAAGCAAGTTGCCTGCATGCAACCTGATCATCATGTATGTCCCAACCACCATTATAGACCATGCTCCAATTCCCATTATACAATGGGCCTTTTGTATCCACTACTATTCATTTCCATGACCCACTGTGGATACTAAAATCCATGGATACTCATGTCCCATTATATATAATGGCATAAAATAATGGTGACCCTTATATGAAATGGCAAAAATCAGGGTTTGATTTTTGGAATGTATATATTTTTAAAATATTTTCAAGCCAAGAAGAAAGAAGATTCAGCTGTGTAGTGGATGGAAAAAATTCTAAATTAAGATGACAAAGACAACATTACATCGACTTCTTGCTAGGACGATGGAGTAAATTTTATATTTTCATACACAAGCCTAGATAAAGGGCAAATCAATTTATAAAGAAAAAGATTTGGAAACACTTGAACAGATCACACTTGTATCTGCTGACAATTATGAAAAGATTCATTACAACTTACCAGGAGAAAGAAGAATCTGTTGTGTGGTAGATGGGAAGGTTTCTAAATTAAAAAGACAAGAAAGGTAACATTGTATTGAGCTCATATACTGAACTATATATACATATACTGAACTATATATATTTGCTTAATAAAGGGCAACTCAATGTATAAAGAAAGTAATTGGAAGTACCTGAGCAGATAACACTGGCATCTTCCTTGTGGTGACAATTATGGATTCCCCATCCCTTGTGGGAGCATTCTTCAAGAGATGATTCATTCCCTCTGCACTGGACATCATCCAGGAAGATGTTGCCAGAGCCTTGACCAAACCGGGCACCTATTGGGGCTTCAATGACATTTCCACAGGCAAGTTGCCTGCACACGACCTCAGCATCATAAATGTCCCAACCATCATCACAGACTGTTCCCCAGCTCCCATTATAATAGACTTCAAGTCGACCTTGACATCTGTTCTCTCCATCCACCAGTCTCAAGGACAGAGGACTTGCTGATGTTCCCAATGGAGAATGCTCTGCAAAAGATGACAGAGAATGTAAACAGGTTAGTTCCCATTTGAAAACATGTAATTATGACCTTTGTTAACTTAAAAAACAAAAACAAAAGTAAAAAAACAAACCCCAAAATCTGGATGGTGTTATGCTGCCTTTGAAAACCCTGGATCACAGTTTGGATGTACTTTAGATCTTGAACCTGGATTCTCAGATTTCTGTAGTGCTCAGGAGCATGTTTGCACAATTAAGGATAATGTGCCAGCTACACCCATTACTAGACATGCCTCACACATTCCTTTGTTACATTCAGTTTGAAATACTGTAGCACCTTCTATGTGGACATTTCTTTCTAAACTGTTTGGAAACTGTGATTGATCCTAACTGTTGACAGGGGCTGGTTACATGGAGCATATGACTCCTTTTTAATATGTATGTCAGTGACTAAGCTTCCATTTCTTGTCACAATTTTTATGGTTATGGTTGTATAGTTAATGAAGTACTATATAGCATATGTCCAGTGTAATTGAAGGACTGCATCACTCCACATGACCCTGCAACAATCTTGTGGTGCTGGTGGGGAATGCAGCCTATTGGACTCTTGCCAAACCATTCTTTAGACTCACATCTCTGCATTTATCATATTACATTAGTCCATTGGATCCAGGTGGCCTTGTAGGCTTTGAATCCCTACTTTTCCATGGAAGCCTACTGGGTGACCTTAGGCAAGGCACACTCTCAGCCTCAGAGGAAGGCAAAGGCTAACCCCCTCTGAATAAAACAAATCTTGCCAAGTAAACCCTGTGATAGGTTTACCATAGGGTCACCATGAATCAGAAACAACCTGATGGCACACAGCAACAACATTAGTCCATTGAGTGTATGGTTGTTAAATATATGCATAATGCTAATCTGTCATTTTTATAAGCAAGAAAAAGCTTCATCATTACTTACTAGAGGAAAGAAGATTATGTTGTGTGGTAGATGGAAAAGTTTCTAAATTAAAAAAAGAAAGGTAACATTGCATTGAGCTCATATACTGAACTGAAAAATATATTTTATTCATTTTTTTTATTTTTTTATTTTTAATAGAAAAATCAAACATACAAACATAAAATTATACATACAAACAAATATATAAACATACATACATTTAAACATATAAAGCAGGGGTAGGCAACCTAAGGCCCAGGGGCCGGATGCGGCCCCAGGCCGGTCCTGCTGCCGCCGCCGCTGCCCGCCATGATGATATTGATTATTGTTGTTATTACTTGTTCTTCGGTTTTTCTTGGCAAAATCTCCACTGGGTTTTTGCCATGGCTTTTCTGGGGCTGAGAGAGTGTGCATGCATATTTTTAAATTTTTTATTTTTATTTATTTATTTATTTATTTATTTTTGGTGCTCCGGCCCCCCAATTGTCTGAGGGACAGCAACCCGGCCCCCGGCTCAAAAAGGTTGCCCACCCCTGATATAAAGTATAACATTCATGCAATCATACATCTGTGTATGATTCGCTTATATCCATCTACAACTAAGTACAAACCTATCAATATCTATTTTCCTTTCACACTTTATCTTTCATTCTTCATTATTTGGCTCTGACCTTCTGTTCTAATCTTATTATTATTGCTGACTTCCTCATCTTACCTCTTACTACCTTCATTTGAAATGAAACTTTGATTTGTACGTTCTCATTATGTATTTTTTTCTTTTTATGTTCTTTCTCTTTATCTTACGCATCCCTTTATTTTATTCGTCTTGCCCTTTTCAGTTTTCTATCTTTCTATAATCTATAAACAATTAATAATCTTCCATTTTCCAATATTTCTTAACTGTTGACCATTCTTCCTCTACTTCTTCTCTTGGTTTATCTTTCATTAATGCTATTAATGAATCTAGTATCATTGCTTCTTTCATTTTATTTTCCCATTCTTTTATTGTTGGTATATTACTTTGTTTCCAATATCTTGCATGTACTGTTCTTGTGGTAGTTGCTATATATAATAGTATTCTTCTATATTTTTGCCATGTCCGGTTCAATCATATTTGTCATATTCAATAAAAAAATGTTGATCCAATGGTATTTGTGCCTTTAACATCTTAGATGTTTCATCTTGAATTTCTTTCCAGAAGTCTTTTGCTATCTTGCATTCCCACCATTGATGGAATAGAGTTCCTCTCACTGATTTACATTTCCAACATTTTTCACTCCCTGTACTATAAATTCGATTTAATACAACTGGCGTCATATACCAGTGATAGAAGATCTTTAAGTAATTTTCTTTATAATCCTGGCATAGGGTGTATTTATTAGTGTTTTTCCATGAGCTTTCCCATGCTTCTAGATTGATGTTTTTCCCAATGTCCTGGGCCCATTGGATCATTACTTGTTTCACTTGTTCTGTCTCTAAATCTCTTTCTTTTAGTATTTTATAATATTTTGAAATATATTTATCTTTTTTTCCAAATATTACCTTGTCTATTATTGACTCATCTTTTGTAATCCCGTTGTTTTTAATGTCAGTTTTATATCATTCCTTGAATTGTCTATAAAGAAACCAGTTCTTACCTATTTTATTAGCTAGTTCTTCCTCCATTTTCATTTCAACTTCCTTTTCATCTTTCCATTTCAATAAGTCTTTATATATTAACCATAGGTTCCCCTCCCTCCTGGATGATCCTAGAAAAGCCTCCTGAACTGATGCCCAACTTGGAATTTGGCTATTGTATTGATGTTTTGTTTTTGGCTATTGTATTGATGTTTGGCTATTGTATTGATGTTTTGTTTTCGTCCACACTTTAAGAAGAGAGTCTCTAATGATATGATGCGAAAAATCTTTATTGACTTTTATCCATATCTCATATTTGTTTTTTCTAGGGTTAGTAACCTTTCATTCTTAAGTGTACACCATTCCTCTAGCCATGTTAAACAAGCCGCTTGATGATAAAGTTTTAAATATCTTGAGAATTGGCAAAAAGAACTGTCAAAGTTTATATGGAAGGGACAAAAAGCAAGAATAAAATGGAAATTGTTGACAGAAGACAAAATAAAAGGTGGATGTGGACTCCCAAAAATATATTTTAGATTTGCCTAGATAAAGGGCATATCAATGTATAAAGTAAGTAATTGGAAGTACCTGAACAGATAACACTGGCATCTTCCTTGTGATAACAGTTATGGACTCCCCATGCCTTGTGGGAGCATTCTTCAAGAGATGATTCATTCCCTCTGCATTGGACATCATCCAGGAAGATGTTACCAGAGCCTTGACCAAACCGGGCATCTATTGGGGCTTCAATGACATTTCCACAGGCAAGTTGCCTGCACACAACCTCAGCATCATAGATATCCCAACCATCATCACAGACTGTTCCCCAGCTCCCATTGTAATAGACTTCAAGTCGACCTTGACATCTATTCTCTCCATCCACCAGTCTCAAGGACAAAGGGCTTGCTAATGTTCCCAATGAAGAATGCTCTGCAAAATATAACAGAAAATGTAAACAGTTTACATCTCACTTAAAAACATGTAATTATGATTTTTGTTAACTTAAAAAAACAAAAACAAATATCTGCATTAATGCTTAAGTGTCATAACACTCTTCTCAGCTGAGGTCTGAGGCCTTCCTAATTTAAATAGAAATGAGATACCATGTTAAATATTTCAACCTTATCTTCATATTGATGTTAATGGGCTTGTATATATTAGGTAGGATTAAGAAGTTAGTAATTCTGCCTTGTTTACAAATTAGACTACCTTGGCCTCAGTTTATTTTAAAATATTGTAAAATGCTCAGGTTTAAGACTGGCTCAAGACTTTTTGCTACCTGAATTAAAGGACAATATGACACCTCCATGTATTCAATGTACAACAGATGGCCAAATTAATGAGTGATCCCATGCAGTTGAAAACCCATTCAGTTCTGCAGACAGGATGGCTTCTCCTGTTAACAGCATGGTTGCTTAGAGGATACAAGTCACACTTGTAGGAAAACTATGAATTTAAATAAATAATTCATTAATAATAATAATAATAATAATAATAATAATAATAAAATTTATTTATATCCCGCTCCTCTACAAATGCAGTCGGGGTGGCTTACAGCAATAAAACACCATAAATAACAATCCCCAGAACCCACCCACCCCTTAAAATAATATTAAACAACAAAAGTTAAAAACAGTAACAGACAATAAAACAATGCACAGATAGAATGAAACACAATGGTAGAGTGAACAGGCAGCATAAATGTGACAAAGAATGGGAGAAGCAATAAACTAGCTCTAAAGGCCGGGAGATCAATCAGGAAAGGCCTGCCGGAAGAGATCCATCTTCACAGCTTTTTAAAAAGCTATTTAGACTGGTAATATGATGGATCTCATCTGGCAGGCCACTCCATAATCTGGGAGCGGCTACAGAAAAGGCCCTCTGGGAGGTAGCAGACAGCTTGGATTTTATAGGCTGAAGCAAGTTCCTCCCAGGGGACCAGAGTGTGCGGGGTGGATTATATGGAAGGAGGCAATCCTGAAGATAGGTTGGACCCAAGCCATTTAGGGCTTTAAAAGTCATAACCAACACCTTGTACTGAGCCCAGAAACTGACAGGCAGCCAATGGAGTGACTTTAAAACAAGTGTTATGTGATCACTCCTTGATGTCCCTGAAACCAACCTGGCTGCCATATTCTGTACTAGTTGAAGTTTCCAGACTAAGCACAAATGTAGCCCCATGTAGAGCGCATTACAGAAATCAAGACAAATTTATTTAGGGTTAGGGGTTACCAGCATGTGCACCACAGTTTCAAGGTCTCTTACTTCTAGAAAAGGGCACAACTGGCGTATCAGCCGAAGCTGATAACAGGCGCTCCTGACCGTTGCATTTACTTAATTGGTCATCTGGAGTGACAGATCCAGGAGCACCCCCAGACTGCGAACACATTCCCTAGTGGAGAGAGTGACCCAGTCCAGGACTGGAGGTTGTATCCCAATACCTAGTTTCAGGGCTGCTACCGCAAGCACCTCCATTTTATCTGGATTCAGTCTCAATCTTGTTTTCCTCATCCAGCCCATTACTGCCTTAAGACAGTCATTGAGCGGAGAGACACCATCTGAAGTCATAGCTGATGACCGAGATGACTGAGACTAGGCATGATGGAGCTGGGGATCACAATTCAAAAAGGATATTGACAAGCTGCAGTGTGTCCAGAGGAGGGTTATCAAAATGGTGAAGGGTCTGGAAACCATGCCTTATGAGGAGATTTGTAAACTATACAAACCATTATTAGACCCTCTTACTCATGCTGTATGAAGGCAGTAGAAAACCATAGAATTATAGAATTGGAAGAGACCACAAGGGTCATCCAGTCCAACCCCCTGCCATGCAGGAACTGCCAATCAAAGCATCTCCGACAGATGGCCATCCAGCCTCTGCTTAAAGACCTCCAAGGAAGGAGACTCCACTACAATCCATGAACTCATATATGGTTCCTTGTGGCCAAAATGCTCAAATATAATTTATCTGAGGTACAAGTCTGTAATTCCTTTTCTACTGTATACCAAAGATGACAATATAACTCCCTTTTGTACAGTCACATATATACAGAGGGGTAGGGAGAGTATACGGTCAGCCCTCCATATCCATGGATTTTGGATTCAACTATCCACAGCTTGAAAATACAGCTGCCCCTCTATTTTCACAGACTTCAAGTCCGCATCCCTTACCCATATGTGGGGGGCAAACCGAGGGGGATAAAATGGGCATGCATCCCCATTCAAGTCTATGGGGCTTGAATATTTGTGGTTTTCTGTTTTAATTTGGGGGGGGGGGTCCAGAACAGATCCCATGAAAATGGAGGGGAAACTGTATTCTAGAAAGAGATAAATTCCAAAAAGCAAACCTTGAATTTGCTATTTTATATAAGGGACACCATTTCATGATGCCATTGTATTTAATGGGACTTGAGCATCCACAGATTTTGGGATCCATGGAGACTCCTGGAACCAAGCTTCAGCAGACACTATCAGCAGATGCTATCATATCTTTCTAGGCCATTTCATTAAGATAGGACTAGTAGGCATTATATTATAATGGTCCCAACACTTTCTGGAGTGGCGATGGTAGAGGTAGTGCTGGGAGATTTCTGTCAGTTTGAGGGGTTCCAAGAGTTTTTATCTTATCCCTGTGCTATTAAAATATGCAAGGAACTGAGAGAACAAGTTGTCCACAATTTGGGAGTTTGGTGGCACTGAATGCTGATGTCACTGAGCTTTTTTCCATCCAAACCTGAGGAAATTGTTTCAGTTCCAAACCAAATCATCTGACGTTGATAATGGAGTGGCTGAGGGCAAACAAACTGAAGCTTAACCTAAGCAAGAAAGAAGTGCTCCAGATCAGTCAAATGGCAGATGTGGGAGTAGGATGTCAATCTATACTGAATGGTAGAATTCAAAGATATAGCCGTGTTAGTCTGTAGAATAAGTATGAAGAGAGTTCTTGTAGCACCCTTGAGACTTAAGGTTTAATCAGATGACCCTTTAAAGCCCTCTTCTGAGCATCTTGGGAGTGCAGCATTTACATGCTGCATGCACTGAAGATGTCCAGAAGCCACCTGGAAGCTGGGTGGCTGCCCAGACGTAGGTGGCTTCAAGATGCTCAGCACACCATCGGAGCATCTTGAAGCTACCCTTGGGCCAGGAAAGGTGCCTCTTTCTCAGTCCTAATAGAGGTTGATCTTTTCTGCTCCTATTTGGGCCAGGTTCAAAGCTGGTTGGAGCTACAGCGTGTGTTTGCCACAGTTCCAATTCATCTTCGGTGGGGAAGGCTTCAAGCTACACCTTCAGGATCATCTCTTCTGGCCCTTAGATCTCTCTATATACTGAATAATGTTATACTACCCTTGGAAACCCTGGATCACAGTTTGGGTGTACTCCAGATCTTGAGACCGGATTCTCAGGTTTCTATGGTGGTCAGGAGTGTGTTTTCACAGTTAAGGGTAATGTGCAAGCTACGCTTATTACTGGACATGCCTTTGTTACATTTAATTTGAAGTACTGTAATACTCTCTATGTGGGCCTGCGTTTCAAAAGTGTTTGGAAACTATGGCTTGACTTAACTGTTGATGGGTCTGGTAACATGGAGCATATGACTCCTTTTAAATCATAGAATCATAGAATCCAGTAAAACCCTCTGCCATGCAGGAACTCAAAGTCAAGCCATCCCCAACAGATGGCCATCCAGCCTCTTTTTAAAGACCTCCAAAGTAGGAGACTCCACCACACTCCAAGGGAGTGTGTTCCACTGTCGAACAACTCTCACTGTCAGGAAGTTTCTCCTAATGTTGAGGTGGAATCTCTTTTCCTGTAGCTTGCATCCGTTGTTCCGAGTCCTATTCTCTGGAGCAGCAGAAAACAAGTGTGTTCCCTCCTCAATATGACATCCCTTCCAATAATTAAACAGGGCTATCATATCCCCTATTAGCTGTCTCTTCTCCAGGCTAAACATACCCTAAGTCGTTCCTCGTAGGGCATGGTTTCCAGACCCTTCACCATTTTAGTTGTCCTCCTTTGGACACGCTCCAGTTTTTCAACACCCTTTTTGAATTGTGGTGCCCAGAACTGGACACAGTATTCCAGGTGGGGCCTGACCAAAGCAGAATACAGTGCACTATTACTTCCCTTGATCTAGATACTATACTTTCTATTAATGCAGCCTAAAATTGCATTGGCCTTTTTAGCTGCAGCATCACACTTTTGACTTATGTTCAACTTGTGGTCTACTAGGACTCCTAGATCCCTTTCACACATAGTCTCCTTAAGCCAGGTGTCCCCCATCTTATATCTATGCATTTCATTTTTTTGCCCTAACTGCAGTACCTTACATTTCTCTGTGTTGAAATTCATTTTGTTAGCTTTGGCCCAGATTTCTAATCTATTAAGATCATTTTGAATTTTCATTCTGTTTTCTGGGGTATTAGCTATTGCTCCTAATTTGGTGTCGTCTGAAAATTTGAGAAGCATGCCCCCTATTCTTTCATCCAAGTTATTGATAAAGATGTTGAATAGCACTGGAACCAGGACAGAACCCTGTGGCACCCCACTGGTCACTTCTCTCCAGGATGAAGAGGAACCATTGCTGAGCACCCTTTGGGGTTGGTCAGTCAACCAATTACTAATCCACCTAACAGTTTTATTGTCTAGCCCACATTTTACTATCTTGTTTGCAAGAATATTGTGGGGGACCTTGTCAAAAGCCTTACTGAAATCAAGATATGCTATGTCTACCACATTCCCTTCATCTAGCAAGCTGGTAATTTTTATCAAAAGAAAGAGATCACATTAGTCTAGCATGACTTGTTTTTGAGAAACCCATGTTGACCTTTAGTGATTATGGCATTGAGAAACCCATGTTGACCTTTAGTGATTATGGCATTGAGAAACCCATGTTGACCTTTAGTGATTATGGCATTCCTTTCTAAATGTTCACAGACTCTCTGTTTAATGAACTGTTCTAGAATCTTTCCTGATATTGATTTCAGACTAACTGAGCGATAGTTGTTGGGATCCTCTTTTTTCCCCTTTTTGAAGATGGGAACAATGTTTGTCCTCCTCCAGTCTGCTAGGACTTCTCCTATTCTCCAGGAATTCTCAAAGATTATTGCCAGTGGCTCCGAGGTTACATTTGCCAGTTGTTTAAATATCCTTAGATGTAGTTCATCTGGTCCTGGAGACTTAATTTAGGTTAACCAGGTATCCCTGTACTTCCTCTTTGCTGATTCTGTGCTGTATTTCCCCTATTGTGTCCTGTGCTTCATTTTCCTCAGGTTGAACACCCTTTTCCTTTTGTGAGAAGATTGAGGCAAAGAAAGTGTTGAGTAGTTCTGCCTTTCCTCTGTCTCCTGTTAGAATTTCTCCATCTTCTCTGCACAGTTGCCCTACCATTTTCTTCTTCTTTCTTTTGCCATGGACATACCCAAAAAAGGCCTTTTTATTGTCCTTAACCCCTCTAGCAAGCCTGAGCTCATTCTGTGCTTTGGCTTTCCAGAATTTAGCCCTACATGTGCTAGCTATTTGTTTGAATTCCTCTTTAGTGTTTTCACCCCTTTTCCATTTCTTATATATCTCCTGTTTAAAACTTAGTTCAGTTGAAAGTTCTTTTGTCATCCAACCCGGTTTCTTGAGACACCTCCCATTTTTCCTTCTCATTGGAACTGTTTGAGACTGTGCCTTCAGTATCTCCCTTTTGAGAAACTCCCATCCATCCTGAACTCCCTTCTCCTTTAGTATTCCTGACCACAGGATCATTCTCAGTGTTTCCCTAAGTTTGTTGAAATCAGCTCTCCTAAAATCCAGAATGAGTGTTTGACTATGCCTAGCTTCTCCTTTCCACTGCATAAGAAATTCCAGGAGAACATGATCACTCCTGCCTAAGAATCCCACCACTTGCACCCCATTTACCAGGTCATCCCTGTTGGTTAGGATCAGATCTAAAATAGCTGATCCCCTTGTTGTCTCTTTCACCTTTTGGACAAAGAAATTGTCTTCGAGGAAACTGAGGAATTTGCTAGAACTTGGAGTATTGGCTGAATTTAACTTCCAGCAAATATCAGGATAGTCGAAATCATCCATCACTACTACATCTCTCCTTTCTGAGTGTGTGGTCATCTGTTCTAGAAAGGCATCATCCAATTCCTCAGTCTAACTTGGTGGTCTGTAGTAGATTCCCACAATAGCATCCCTGTTGTTTCTTTCCCCTTTAATTTTTATCCAGATGTTCTCCACCTGATTTCCAGGATTTAAGTCCTAGATCTCTTCACAGGTGTAAACATCCCTGACATATAATGCTATTCCTTCTCCTTTCCTGTTTGGCCTATTTCTCTTAGAAAGGTTATACCCTTCTATTCCTACATTCCAATCGTGAGACTCATCCCACCAGGTTCCAGTGATGCCTATTATATCGCATTTGCTTTGTTGTGCTAGGAGTTCAAGTTCATCTTGTTTATTTCCCTTGCTCTGTGCATTAGTGTAGAGACATCTAAGAGCACGTGTCTTCCCCACTTGCTGCCTGTATGGGGTTTTTTGCTCCTACTCATTTACCTTGTTCCCTCTATAACACTCTGGCTATTATTTCCAGCCCATTATGTACTCCTGCCTTCCAAGATACCTTCCAAGATACTGTCTCCCTCCCCAACATGACTCAGTTTAAAGCCCTCCTGATCAAATGTTTGAGACTATTGGCAAAAATGCTTCTTCCCATCTCTTGCTAGAAGTCCACCCTCATGGAACTGCAGCCTGTGATCTAAGAATCCAAATCGTTCTTGCCAGCACCATCTATGGAGCCAGTTATTCACATCTGCTATCTTCCTCTCCCTTCCTGGACCATGCCGTTCAACTGGGAGAAGAGATGAGATAACAACTTGTGTGTCCAGCTCTTTCAGCTTCTTACCCAGAGCCTTCTGATATTCTGAAGACTGTGCCTTGCAGTTTTATTGGTTCCCACATGGACCAAGAAGAAGGGGTAATGGTCAGTAGGCTTGACAAGTCTTGTCAGTCTTGCTGTCACATCACAGATTTTTGCCCCAGGGAGACAACACACCTCCCCGTACATCTTGTCTGGCCCACAAACCACTGCTTCTGTACCCCTCAACAAGGAGTCCCCAACCACCACCACATGCCTCCTCCGAGGCTTAGCAGTGGGTGTTCCCTGCGGTGGTACCCTTAGGGTCCCTTGCACTGTCCCTGAGGACTGTCACTGCTGCTCTTCCTCTTCATTCTTGATAAAGGAGAGAGCTTCAAATCGATTCTGTAGCTGCAAGCTCCCAGAACGATCCCTGATTTTCCTACTTCTGTGTGTGTCATTCCTCCAGGTGTGCACCTCCTGTGTGCATTAAATTACCTCCTCCTCAACAACTTCCTCTGTGTGGTCCCCATCCAAGACTGTTCGTCCCACTATGTTCAGGAAAATCTCTTGCTCCCTAATGTGCTGAAGTGTAGCTACATGGGCATCCAGCTGCTTGACTTTCTCTTCCAGGAGGGCTACAAACTTGCACTTGGTTCAGGTGATGTTCCCCACATCTCTTGGCAAGAAGACAAACATCCCACAAGTGTTGCAGGTAACTGCAGCAACTCTCTCAGTGTTCATATTGAGAAATCTTAAGTAAGCACTGAAACAGTATTGTGGGCTTCTCCTCAAAAAAGACCCCTGGTAAAGACCCACATCAACAGCCCCTGTTCTCTTGGTCTTTCCACCAGGCTCTGTCAGCGAGCTCAATCAACTGGGTGAAGTCATAGGCTTTCATGGCCGGCATCCATAGTTTTTGTGGGTTTTTCGGGCTGTGTGGCCATGTTCTAGAAGAGTTTCTTTCTGACGTTTCGCCAGCATCTGTGGCTAGCATCTTCAGAGAAAATCTTTCTCTGAAGATGCTAGCCACAGATGCTGGTGAAAAGTCAGAAAGAAACTCTTCTAGAACATGGCCACACAGCCTGAAAAACCCACAAAAACTATCAATCACCTGGGTTTCTAACTCTACAGAGAGTTCCTGGATGCTACCTTATTCTGGAGACAATTCTCTGTCTCTCTTCCTTTGAGCAAAAAACAACAACCTCAAAGGCCTTCAAGTTATTATTATTATTATTATTATTATTATTAGAACCTCCAAAAAAGAAAGGTCAAAACCCCCCTTCTACCTGTACTGTGCTTTTCCTTGTCCTATGAAAAAATCCATGCGCCATTAGGCGCGCACCTCTGGGAGGAGTTGTATAGAGCTAATTGGCTAGCTCCACCCCCTATTGACTTACAAATGTGACTCACCAAAGCCCCACCTGCTCAGCAACAGTCACACTCTCCCCAAGTGTTTTTAAAAAGATTTAAACACTCACCCACTCAATATGGCTGCTCAGAAACTGCTTTCCTTCTCCCTTCCTGGCAGAAACTCACATGGAAAGCCTCCTTCTTCTTCCTAGCAGAAATTGACCTAGAAGTCTCTGGGAGGAGTTGTATGGAGCTAATTGGCTAGCTCCGCCCCCTATTGACTCACAAATGCAGCTCACCAAAGCCCCACCTGCTCAGCAACAGTCACACTCTCCCCAAGTGTTTTAAAAAAGATTTAAACACTCACCCACTCAATATGGCTGCTCAGAAACTGCTTTCCTTCTCCCTTCCTGGCAGAAACTCACCTGGAAAGCCTCCTTCTCCTTCTCCTTCCTAGCAGAAACTGTCACTGTCATGCTAAAGTCAATGTCTAAGCAACCATTTCTCATCACAATTCTAAGTGTTGGTTATGATGTGCTATATAGCATGGGTCCAAACTGTTTGAAGGACTGCATCTCCCCACATGACCATGACCAGGTTTTAAGATATTGAGGGAAGGGTTTGTTCTTGATCTTATCACCCTCACGGGCACATTTGGTGAGGACATGAGGAAGGCCTTCTTAATGACTGCTTCCCACATATGGAAACCCCTTCCAAAGGAGGCAATGTTGGCCTCTTTCCCTGTTGTCCTTTTACCAGGAGGCAACTACATTATTGTTTAACTGTGCTTTGTTGTTTTAACATTGTGTTTTAGTTGTACCTATTTTTAAATCATTTTGTGAACTATCTTGGCCCCAGTATCTTTGTGATTACAGTCATGGGCTCCCCATCCCTTACAGCATTCTTTCAGAGGTAATTGATTCCCTCTGCACTGGACATCATCCAGAATGATGTCATGAACTTCACCAAATCAGGCACTTATTGGAGCTTCAATAGCTTCTCCACATGAAAGCTGTTTGCACACAACCTGAGTATCATGTATGTCTGAAGCATCATCAAAGTCTGCCCAACCAGCTTCCATTGTAATATGTTTCAATTCAACCCTGACAATTGTCTTCCCCATCTACTAATCTCAAGGACAAAGAACCTTCATTTTTCACATCTAGTTACATCTAGTTTGGCTCTTTGATTCATCTTTTTAATGAGTCAGCTCTTATTTCTGTAAACCTCAACAACTAAAAATGAAATGTCTTTCTGCTCTGGTTGAAGATTTTACAGCAAAACTCCTTTCTTTTCAGCTTTAAAATATAAAGTAATATTTCTATTCTGTCTGAAACCACAATACAAAATACATACCAGTTGTAATTGGTGTTTTTGTGGTAGCTGGACGGCCTGAAAATACAAATAATACTGTAAAGCATTAAGATAAATCTTATTTAAATATAACAGAACATGTAATTGTTGTTATTCAGTTTTGAGACTCTAGTCAATCATCTCAAAATGGCTGATAGATAATGTCAGAAGGATTGATAAGAAAGAAAAAAAGTGCCATGACTAATTATTTTTCTTCAGTATTTACCATGAGGTTATTCAGACAGTGAAAAAAATCTGGGTTGAATCTTGGTTGAATCTTTGTTGTTCAGATGCATTTCAAATGCATCTGATTAAGTTGGGGGGGGGGGGGCTGCCAAAAACCCCACTTAACCTGGGATAATTGATATCAGGTTTTTCCCTGAGTTTTTAAAAAAGATTTGCATCATTGGCAATGTGAATAACCAATGCAAACAGACCTGGGATAAACCAGGGTAAAACTCTGCATGTGTTGAATGTGTTTCAAATACATTCATATCATTGACTTTATCTTTATTCAAGTGCTGGCCCATGTGAGCACTCACATTTGCAGAGATGCACATAAAATAAGATTATAGAATCATAGAGTTGGAAGAGACCACAGGGCCCATTGAGTTCAACCCTCTGCCATACAGTAACACCAATCAAAGCACCCTTAACACCAGCCTCTATTTAGAAACCTCCAAAGAAGGAGACTCCACCACTCTCTAAGGCAGGGGTCGGCAACCTACGGACCGCGGACCGGGTGTGGCCTGCGGAGGCGTTGGGGCCGGCCCATGACCGGTCCCACCCCCACCACTGCCGCCGCCAAAATGGCATCCTCGCTCACGCGCGCATGCACACAACTGCAGCCGCCATTTTGACAGGCTCCACGGTGGCTGCGCAGCTGCTGTTGCACCTAGGGGAGGCCACACCTAGGGGAGGCCACACCATGGCAGCCCCGGGCGAATTCGCCTGGCGGAGGCACAGGGGGGGCTTTTCAAGGCCCAGGGAAGCCCCCCCACGGCTGCGCTTTGCAAATTCGTCCACCATGGGCATGGGGGGGCTTTCCAAGGCCCAGGGAAGCCCCTCCGTGGCTGCACCGGGCAAATTTGCCCGCCATGGCTGCGGTTTTTTTTTCCAAAATGGCATCTGCATCACACATGTATGCGCACGCCAATGCCGTCATGCGCATATGCGCGGGGGGAAACGTGCACGTGCCCACCTGGCCCCCCATGCCATTCCCCCCCCCCCGGCAACAAAGTTTGCCAGCCCCTGCTCCAAAGGATTGTGTTCCACTGTCAAAAAGCTCTTACTGTCAAGAAGTTCTTCTTAATGTTGAGGTGGAATCTCTTTTCTTGTAGTTTGAATACTTTATTCCTTGTCCTAGTCTCTAGAGCTGTGGAAAACAAGCCTCTTCCCTCTTTGATATGATATCCTTTCAAATATTTAAACAGGTCTATCATATCACTTCTTACCCATCTCTTCTCCAGGCTAACCATACCCAGCTCCCTAAGTCTCTCCTCATAAGGCATGTTTTCCAGACCTTTGACCATTTGGTCATCTTCCTCTGGACAAGCGTCAGCTTGTCAATATCCTTTTTGAATTGAGGTGCCCAGATCTGGACAAAATATTCCAGGTGAGGCCTTATCAAAGCAGAATACAGTGGTACTATCACTTCATTTGATCTAGACACTGTACTCCTAAGACGTCTAGATCCCTTTCACATAAGCTGTTGTCTAGCTAGGTGTGTCCTAGATTTGTGCACTTCATTTTTTCTGCCTAGGTGTAGGACCTTACATTTCTCCCTGTTGAAATTCATCTTGTTAGCTTAACAAACTGATTTTTTTTTTAAAAAAGTGAGAAATTCCAAGTATTTGTCTTCACATAAGGCATGTGATCCACCACTATCCTGTGGTCTCATAACCCATATAGTTTGCATTCTGCAGATGTTTGTAAAAACTAATGTTTTTTTATGGATATACATTGCTTTTGATATCTACAGAAAAGTGGTTGGCTAATCAATAATGTTTCATTGCTCTCTTACTGAATCTACTAATCTTATTTTCTAAGATATAGCCATGTTAGTCTGTAGAATGAGTATGTAGAGAGATCTTGCAGCACCTTTGAGACTAACTGAAAGAAAGAAGTTGGCAGCATGAGCTTTCATAGACTTCCGTCTACTTCCTCAGATGCATTTAGTGGAGTGGAAACCAGGGACAGACATATATATGCTATTGGTATGTGAGAATGTCAATTCAAATTCAAAATCCTTTGTGTATGAAAATGAAGTATCAAGTCCAATCTTAATGATGGTCATTAGTGAACAAAGACATTGGGAGCTATCCAATGTGTATGGAAATGCATTAGCAAGACCCCTTTGGCTTTGGAAACTGAGGAGAATAAACTGCAGTCCCTCAGCAATGGACTGAAAAGGGATAATGACTTTCTGGCTCACTACACACATTTCAACACTATCTGACCCCATCCTCAGGGGGGCATCCTACTCTCATCTATTTTCCCCAACCACAGATTAGTTTCTAAAGCCAAAGTGGACTTGTTGCTTCATTTCCATATACAAAGGATTTTGAAATTGAATTGACATTCTCACATACCAATGGCATATGTATGTCTTTCCCTGGTTTCCACTCCACTAAATGCATCTGAGAAAGTAGTTTATGAAAGCTCATGCTGCCAGCATTTTTCTTTCATTTAGTCTCTACAAGGTGCTACAAGATCTCTCTACATACTGGTTCTTATTTTCTAGTTGGATAAGGAGGATCCATCAACCAAAGACTGGTACAGTTCTCATATGAGTAAGGATGCACATCTGGTATCAAAGGAATCTCTCAACTGGATATGCCCTAATGATGAATTTATTTTGATCTACTCTTGCTTGTCTATTGAAATCAAGTCATTGAATTAATGCACTGATGGAGGATTAGTTGTGTTTAATACTTCTGCAGCACCATGAGTTATTGTTGACAAACCTGAAGTGATTGTTTCTTCATTCTTCCTTATTGAATTTGTGACTATGGATCTTTCTGTACTTCCAAAAGATATATGAGGTACTTCACTCATAGATATTGCTTCAGTTTCACTTGATGTGTGGGTAGTTTCAAAAACTTCCTCAGCTTTTAGTGTTGTATAATATGTGGAAGCTGTCCAGAAACAGAAATAAAAAAACCCCCAAGTTTCATAAAGATAAACTACAGTTTAATTGTGTGGGTTGTGCCTGCACATGGATGATGGAATTTTGTTGCAGTTTCAGCATATAAATAATAAATATTATATCCACCTACCTGACCCCAACCTCATAAGGGCTCTCTTGCCCAGTTAATCACATCTCCTTTCTGATTCCCAGCCAGCATCAATCACTACATTTCTATAATTCTTTCCATTATTCATATAGTTAGCTACTCACCTTGACTTTGGGCAATATCTTTCTTCCTGCCTTTGTCTCCCAACAACCATTGGCCATCATTAACACTGAACTTCTCACCTCATGACCCTACCCACAAGTTTTGCATTTCTGTTGCTATTTACATATACAACCTGCTCATTTATAGCTATGAAAGTCTGTTCCTTTGCACTTTATGCATCTGATGAAATAGACTTGTCTATGAAAGCTTATGCTACCAACTGTTTTCTTTCAGTTAATCTCAAAGTGCCACAAGATTCCTCCACCTACAAAAATTACTGTTAAACAGCACATTGATAATGAGCTTCAGTTACATACAGTTTTGCATTTAACTGTAAAAAGAGTTACTACATATCTGTATGTCATGCTTAATCTCAGTTTACTGGGATGGAAATGAGCAAGGATGGAACATGTGCTTGTCTGACAGCCTGTTCCCTCTCTTTCTTTTGTGCAGCTACAAGGAGAAGTTGAGAAGCTTGTACCTCAGTTTCTGCTTCAACAAAGTTCATTATGCTGTTTCAGCAAAATGTGGTTAACATTATATATGTTTAGTTTCAAATTAGCCAACCTCAAACTGAAGTTACTAAAGCTAACATGTATACCAGGGGTCAGCAACCCACGGCACGGGGGCCGGCCCCGGCCCCGCAAGGCCTTTGGACCGGCCCCAGCCCAGTCCTGCTGCCGCCGCACGTGCCGCCCCCGTGCGAGTCGCAGCTGCCATTTTTTTTTCCAAAATGGGGGCTGCAACTCATTCGCGCATGCACCACAGTACTGCGCATGCGCAAACGAGTCGCAGCCGCCATTTTGGAAAACAAAATGGGGGCCACAACTCGCTCATGCATGCGCAGTACGCCAGAAGCAGTGCACATGCACGTGCGAGCGTGCACGCGTGGTGACATTTCACACACACCCCTTGGTCTGTGGAAGAGCTCTGGACCAGCAGAACGGCCCCAGGTAGGTAAAAGTTGCCTACCCCTGATGTATACATTAACCATAAGGCAGACTAATGACAGTTCTGAATTTGGACAACACAACAAACTGTAATTAATCAAACTGGACCCAAAAGCTTCTGAAAGTGTACAACTGTTGTTATTGACTCAAGATCCAATTTCAAGATGCAGTTGGCTCAGAATAGCTTCATTTCCTTCACATTCAAAATCATGCAGGATATCTCCTTCACCAAAAGAAACATACTCCAAAGCTCATATGGCAACACTACAGTCAAGCTGTTTGCACACCACATCTGCATCAGTCCCAGCCATCACTGCAAAATTGTACTCCATGCTCCACAGTACTAAATGCTGATATACCCTTCACAGCTTTGCTGCCCTTTGACCAAGTGTATGAGCAACACAAACTTAGATAAATAACCAGACTGAAATAACATGAGATATCTGGCTGGACAGTGCTGGAAAATGGAAGCTAGACTAGCTGTAGTATCCTTTTGTTACTTTTTCTAATTTCTGAGATTCATACCTTCATCAGAGCTAGAGAAAAGGGCTGGAGTTGGTGTTTCAGTATTATATGATCCTGTCAAGATAGAGAAAGATACATACGTGAGAAACAAACAAAAAAGTAACTGTAAAGCTTTCCAGATTGACTGGTATCATGACTATGCTCCACTTGAACAGATGTGGAGAACTTCCTCCTGCCAGTGTTTTGGGCTTCAACACCCAGAAGCCCCAGGCAGCACAGTCAATGATAAGACTTTGTGGGAGTTGTAGTACAAAGCATCTGGATAGCCAAAGGTTCTGCATCCCTGCTGTAATTGGTATCCCATATCTTTTGCATTTAGAAAGGAACAATGAACTAAGCATTTTATATGTGCCATAAATAAACAGACTTGTCTGTTGGCAAAATTCCAGCATCTGTGAATACAGGAAAAGAAATTGTTACTTTGATAGCTATTGAACTATATACATGCTTCACAGTTGCTTTCACAGTATATAGTTTCAATTAAAACTTTTTGGGTTAAGGCACCCTGAGATTGCTTGCATTGGCACTGGGAGATATGTTCCCATGGAATTTAGTTATGTTTGTAAAACATTTCATAATGGATACACAGGTTACCTACGTTACACAGTAACTAATAATAATTCATTACAGATTGACCATCCCTTATCTGAAAATCTGAAATGTTCCAAATCCAATACTTTTTTCATGGGTAGCTGAGATAATAACACTTTTGCTTTCTGGTGGTTCAATGTACAAAAACTTTGTTTCACAAGTAAAATTATTTAAAATATTGTATAAATTTACTTTCAGCCTATGGGTATAAGATGTATATGAAACAATGAATGTTGTGTTTAGACTTGGGGCCCATCTTATTGTGTATATGCAAAAATTCCACAATACCAAAAAATAAAAAATAAATTAAAAAATTTGAAACACTTCTGGTCCCAAACATTTCATATAAGGGATATTCAACCTGTACATGATAACTAGTAAAAGAGAGACAAAAATATTAATATTTCAGCTTTCCCTTGATACTAATATGTCACATTTTAGAAAAATTTAACAAGTAATCAGTTACTAGATGCTATCAGCCAAGTTGCAATAGTCCAGTTTCAGACATACTAAAACTTTGTATTCAATCACTCTAATGATTATGTTTGTTTTCTTGGGATAGCTACATTTTCACGGCTAAAAAAGAGTTTCATCTAGGGAATCAATCATGCTTGACCAGGCTGCATATTAGAGACTTGGTTATCAGGTATTCAAATATTATGCTTATCCAAAATAATAAGACCTGCATGTCACCATAACCCTGTATACATCACATTTCTATTTACTAAACTATCTGAAGATTGAAACCTTTTGAATGTTTCACTGGAAGAAATCAAGTTGTGTTGTGCCTTCAGTGGTGGTTGTTTTGTCTACAGTCATTTTGTCATTGAAATATCCTTCTTTGATGTATCTGAAGACTGTTTGAAGCTCAGAACTCTACAATACTTGAAAGAATACAGAGCGATGTTACCTGAGCAGATGACACTGACATCTTCATTGTGTCCACAGTCATGCACAAGCCACTCAGCATGCTGACAATTCCAGAGGTAGAGTTCATTTCCTGTACAGTTCACATCATCCAGTACTATATCTCCAGATCCTTGGCCAAAATAAGACCATCCCAGTACTGTGGTTGCTTCTCCACACCCAAGTTGTCTGCACACTACATGTGCACTGTCCATATAGAAGTCATCATCACAAACAGTCCCCCAAGCTCCTTGATAAAATACCTCTACTCTCCCGGCACATCTGTTCCATGCGTTTACTAAACGCAACTCTTGTGCACCTTTAAAAATACACACAAATGAAGTAGTTGTAGCAAAAAAAGGACAATAGATCTATACTGTTCTGAATTTTGAGGAAACGTAAAGTCATCATATACTCAGCAAAATGATTGAATGTGAGAGAGTTAACTGAATGCACACCTGGGAGGAATGGTTATCTATAGTAATCCCTGAACAAGGTCCCACAACATTTGGAAAAATTATTTCAACTAAATATGCCAGAATTCCCTAAACAGTGTGGCCAGTGACCTCACCAAAATTGGTGGGGTCTGAGAATCACAATCTAAAAAAACAGCTTTCCCAAACTCTGGATTCCACAAGAGTAATTCTGCCATCTCTAAATCTCCAGGACCCTATATATACAGCTTACTTGTCAACCACTTTTGAACATGTTCACATAGGTAAAATTCTTACCTTTAATGAAATTCTATCTTGAAATATGGGGATAGAGCATGGGCAGAGCAGCAACAGCAACACTGATCTGTTAAGGCTTCATATATATTTTAATGTGTAATGTAAAGTCTGCCTTTTGGAATCACTAAACAATGAGAGAAGAAGGAACATACTCCTACTAATTGTTAAGGGATACCTGAAGACACATAAGTTCAATGTGTGCATGCTGTTTTTTCACAATAAATATCCTTGCACATTTTTGCATATCCTTGCACTTGTGTTATTATTGTTATTTTTGGTTCCTGTGCATGTGAAGTACATGAAATCAAGAATCAAGTAGATGGATGGAATCCAACCATAGTTTTGTATCTCAACTTTTTTTTAGTGTTTTCCTTTATATTTACTCTGATTAGATCCAGCTGTTTATCAGTTTCAGCAGTCCCACATTTATTGGTATTTAATAAATTAATGCCCCACCCCACAAATCCAAGGCAATATGGGCACAGTACCTGAGTCTTGTAGGAATGTAGAATGCACTAGCAGCATCAAAAAGAGGACTTTTGGGGCACCCATTTTCCATGTGGTTTCTGCTAATCTAAAGAAGTATGATGTTTCAGCATTTATAAGAGTTCTAGCCTGAACCGGAAAACATGTACTATGCAATTTGATCTTTCTTCTTGAACTCCCAAATCTGTGTCAAGGAAGTCCAGGATATTTTTATTTCATAATCCATATCCCTGGAAATAGACAGTTACTGATGATTACTGTTCTGGAGAAGCAGGAGCAGGGCCAGTTTTCTGTACTCAAGAATACCTTTGTAATTACACACGGTCATCTGATGCAAATGTTCCAGGAAATGTTAGTTTTTCAGAGTTGATTGTGTTGATCTTTAATACTGTTTTTATAATAGTCTATGTAGTTTTAAATGTATTTTAAATACAATGTGCTTAGAACTTTCACAGCAACTTTCACAAGTATTACAAATAAAATAAAATAAATTTGCTTTCCAAAATGATACTCAAAAGAGTTAAATACCCAGGAAATCCTTTTATAGGGGCATTATCAGAATGACTAAAGATTATTGTAAGGACTATGGAAATGTTCAGCTGTTTTTTTAAAAATACTTCTTCCCTCATACAGAAAACAAGCACATCTTTGACATATGGTTTTTTGCATGCTGACATTTGTTTTCCATGGGAGAATCTGTACATATAATTTTAACTGGTACAAATGAAAAATAGTTTATCAGATATTTGAAACAGCCCAAAATCACATTTAATGCCTGAAATCCAAAGTTTTAATGTCTGTCCAGAAAAGACTAATAAATAGCTTAAATAGCATTTTGGTCCTTGGTACAGCAACAGACCCTAAGTGCCAGCCTATTAAATGCAAAGCTAACAAAAGTGTTTGGCTCAAAGGTCTAGGCTAAAAGTGACACTCATCATTTGCTTTGGTGCTGCAGAGTAGTGTTTCATCTCCCACAAATATCTGACATAGGGAAGACAGAGTCAAATTGGGACTATGATGTGGAAAAGGGGAAATCTAATCCTTTGCTTATCCCAAATGTTGGACGGGGGGGGGAGACACTCTGTATTTGATATTTGCAGTGGGAAGAAATCTCCTATCGCCTACTTCACGCATACTCACTCTCTTCAGCATGTCTATATGGGCCATTTAAACCAGTCCCTCCCCGCCCCTCCCTCATGGGTCTTCACGATACAGCACCAAGAACTCAATTTGAGTGTGGACTATCTTCATGAAGTAAGGCCAGTTTCTTATCAAATCCATCCCATCCTACTTTAACAGGGGTTTAAAAGATTTGCATTTTTGTTCTGGATTTTCAAAAACAACAACAACAAAACAACCCAGAGCACTCTGTAGTGATTCCAGTTAGCTGTTACACATGTTCCACTGTACTTACTGGGACTGCCACCACTGGTGCAAGTCAGTCCCTCTGAGGTCACAGTAAGGCACCCAAACATGTGACTAAGGGCAATTGCAGACTGCCAGAAATAGTGCAAATTGAGTCCACTTTTAGGGTTAGGGTTAGTGCTAGGGACTCATGGGAATTGTTGTTTTTTTTCTGAGACATTGCGCCTTCTCTGTCAGAGAGCTCTGGTGCCACAATAAAATACAGTTCCCATGATTCCCTAACCCTAACTCTAACCCTAAAAGTGGACTCAATTTGCACTATTTCTGGCAGTCTGCAACCCCCCCTAATACTGGTCACCTCACTCCTGACCTCAGAGGAAGTGACTTGAACCAGCAGCAGTGATGCTGGGTGGCATTGCAGGATGCATATGTAGACAGCTGCCCAGCTTCAGTCCAGAGTATGAAGGTAATGGGTAGAATCCAGGGCAGCTCCAGAGCCAGAATACTCCATGTGCAGTCTGGAATATTTTGGCTGGTGTAGATCAGTCCTTTCTCTCTGTGAGAAAGAGTGAGTGCATGCATGAACATTTACAGAAAGCCTACCTGGGCTATGCCACACCAGCAGACAAGCACCATGCCTAATTTGGTCTTGAGCTGCATTTGCCCTTTTACTTTCCTTTACTACAAGAAAGTCTCATGACATACATTGCCTTCCTTGGAACTACTCTACAATAAGCAGGTGATAAAGTACTGTATTTATTTGCCAAGTCATTCTCAAACATAGTCAAAAGGTCTAATGTTGACTGAATGAGTAAATGTGTGAGCAGGCTGGAAAACTCCCATTTCAAATTTTGTCTCACACATTGCCTCATAACATGGTGTCCAGAAAGCCACCATTGTGTCTGCCTAACCCCTTCCACTATCCTCCCTGAAAAGTCTCCAGCATGAGTGAATAATGCTGATCCTCTTTACAACGAGGTGTGAAAACTGCTGGGATAATTAATATGAAATGTTTTGAGAAATGTTCAATAAATGTTAATATTCCTCCATAAGTTTATTTTTAGAATACTGACATCACAGTTTGCTGTTAAAAGTTGGCAGAAAACCAATAAATTCATTATTGCTGTTATATGCCTTCTCTTAGGGCCAATGCAGATGGCCCATTTGGGGCGGCAGAGAGAGTCCCAGGGAGTGGTGGATTGGGGCCACAGCAATCCCATGCCGCAGCCCTGATCCTTCCTTTTGCTGCCCCTAAAAGAGTGGTAAAATGCCACTTCTTTTAGGGGTGGCAAAAGGCCGTCCGAAGAGCCAGCGGCGCAGCTCTTCCAGAAAGCCGTCCTGACACTGCGCAACGTGCGTATAGCCGCATGGCATCAGAATGGTGTCAGGGGTGGGATTGGGGTGGCCGGCATGCAGCTGCCCCGCCCCAACTCTACCCCCTGGTCGACCCTTTGGGCTGGTCTGCAATGGCCCTTAGACTGAGGGGGGAAGCAGACGGAGGCGCCGGAGACACCGCCGGACAGATCGCCGCGGGACCGCAGCCTCCGCACCCCGGCGCTCCTGCGGCGTCCCTGGAAGGAGCGCAATAATAGCGCTCCTTCCACAAGACAGGGAAAGTGTGCCCTAAAAGCGTAGGGCGCACTTTCCCTGCCTTTTCCGCCGCAGCGCGTGCGGTCGCTGCGGCAGGCCGCAGTGCGTGCGGAGGGCCGGCAGCTCCAAGGGCGACCTCAGGAAGAGGAAGGAGCGCCGCGCGTGCGGTTGCTCCTCCTCTTCTGGGCCTCCAAGACGGCTCAATAAGCCGTCTGCCGAGGCCCTGAGAGAATGCAGCTTGCCTAAAGACACCCAGTGGGCTTCCATGGCCAAGAGAGAATTTGAAACCTTGGGCCTTTGCAGACTGCCAGAAATAGTGCAAACAGGGAATCATGAGAATTGTATTTTTTTCTGAGACATTGAGTCTTCTCTGTCAGAGAGTTCTGGTGCCACAATAAATTACAGTTCCCATGATTCCCTAGCACTGAGCCAGGGCAGTGCCTCAATTTAAAGTGGACTCAATTTGCACTATTTCTGGCAGTCTGCAAAGGCCTTGTCTTCCAATGTTTAAGTCCAAACCTCTACACCTCATTCACTCTTTTAAAGGCACTCTATTTAATAGAGAATGGAGCTAAATGAACTACAGTTATTGGGATATTTGTTAACATTTAATAATAAAAAGGGTGGAATGGAACCACTATGTCATATAATTGCCATGGCTGCATTTTATGGAATCATTGGGTTTATAAAGTGAGGAGGCAGCAAAGCATTCTGGCTGAGAATTCTAAACAGCTCTCCCTAAATAAGAGAGTGTTAGCATACTATACACCCCCTGCTCTGTATATGGTGTTTCATATTTTCATATCTGGAGCCAGACATGTTTTAAGAGGTCATGATGATCTTTGGAACACTAGGAAGTTTCCCATGGGAAAGGCATGCTCACCTGAAGACATGTGAAGGATCTAGGTAATACCAAAATAAAGGTTAAATGGGTTTGCTGATTGCTCCATCCTCTCCCCAGGTTTTTTGCATTTCCTCTTGCACTGGAGATAAAGGTGATCCCATTGCTGTGACTAAGGCAAGTAAGACATATCTCCTACCTACCCTCTGATGTGTTCCCAGCCATCTTCTCTATTCATCTATCTTGGGGTTGTCCTACATCTAATCATCTGGAGTTAAGACTGTCAACTGGGATTCGCCTTTTATCAGTTCTATGAGAAAGCACTCAAACTTTTTGTACTTCATGTGGAAAAATTAAGTACCCCCTGAGGGCACCAAACAGGATATAAATATCCAATCCACACATGGTCACTCTGCACATACAGTTGCTACCTCCCAGAGCTCTGTCCAACCTTCCAGAGCTTCATCTTCCTGAATTGCCCTCAGATGCCATCTGAGTCACACCCTGCTTTCCATTGATTCCTCTTCAGGACTGGTAAATATCACCCTCTATACAACCCTAAACCTCCACTATCCAGTTTCCATATCTCCATTTTGGTAGCCTTGTACGGTGTCTCAGATTGAATACTTACTGTCTGTGTGTTTTCTTGCATATTTCTAAATAAAACCTTTATTCACCAAAGGGCCGGCCTGGAGGCACAGTTGGGGCGGGGCAGCCCCACGCCAGCCACCCCAACCCCATGCCAATGCTGTCCTGACAGCATGCGCTGTTACACATGGCACACGGCATCAGGACACCCTCCTGGCACAGTGTTCTGAAGCGCTGTGCCAGAAGAGGTGAGGTGAGCCACACGCCAGCTCTTAGGGTGGCCTTTTGCCCCCCCCTAAAAGGAGCGGCATTTTGCCACTTTTTTTTGGTGCAGCAAAAGGGAGGATCGGGGCCGCAGTGTGGGGTAGCCACGTCCCCGATCCACCACTTCCTGGGGCAGCCCAGAGGCTCCTGTCTGCACCCCACCATAGTTGAAAATGGTCCCTTAGGTTACCCAACCTCTTGCAGCCCTCCTCTGAGTTAAGCAATTCCCCCAACATTTGAGGAGACACTGACACATTTGGTGGGGACCCAAAGTCCCACCATCATTTTGGGTAACAAGAGCCAGCTTAATGTAGTTGTCTGAGTGTTGGACTACAATTCTGGAGACCAGGGTTTGAATCCTCACTTAGCCATGGAAACCCAAGTCACATTTTCTCAGGCTCAGAGGAAGGTAAAGGTAACCCCTTTCTGAACAAACCTTGCCAAGAAAGCCTTGTAGTTTGCCTTAGAGTGACCATAAGTTGGAAATGACTTGAAGACACACAACAACAACAACAACAACAACTCTCTAAACTGCAAATCCTAGGATTCAGTAGGATGGAACCATGGCAGTTAATGCAGAATCATAGTGCTATACCTATGTGGTGTGAAAGTGTCCCAAATAAGACTACTTTTTAACCCAGGGAAATCTTCTCCAAAGTCGGGGGTCGTCTTATACTCCGGGTGGAGGAGGAGGAGGAAGAAGGGGTGGCGCAGCATGAGGCGGGAGGAGGAAGAAGAGAGGGAGTCAGGTTAGAGAAGGAAGAGGGGGGAGGAAGGGGTGGCGTGGTGTGGCATGAGGCAGGAGGAGGAAGCAGCAGCGGATAAGAGGTGAACCCCTATCCTGGGGTTTTCTTGGCAAGACTGGTTCAGAGGAGGTTTCCCATTGCCTTCCTCTGAGGCTGAGAGTGTGTGACTTGACCAAGTTCATCCAGTGGGTTTCATGGCAGAGTGGGGAATCAAACCCAGGTCTCCAGGGTGGTAGGCCAACACTCAAACCACTATACCATGCTGGCTCCTAATCCCATGTACTACCTATGAAACAACTGCAGACTTTTTTGTTGTTCTTGTGTGTCTTCAAGTCCTTTCTGACTTATGGCAACCCTAAGGCAATCTTATCATGGGTTTTCTTGGCATGTTTCTTCAAATGGGGGTTGCCATTACCATCCCCTGAGGGTGAGAGTGTGTGACATGCCCAGGGTCACTTACTTGGCCGCAAATTGTACATACCCCAGAATGCATCACCTAGTATATTGGCAGTCCTTCCCCCCAACACTTTCTCATTTTCCTCCGTTGGAAGAGGGGTCGTCTTATACGGCGAATATATCCCAAACTCTATATTTTAACTGGAAAAGTTGGGGGTCATCTTATACACCCAGTCGTCTTATACGCCAGAAAATACGGTATTTATTTTTCAGGGAGGAAAACCAGATGAAGCTGCTACCAATGCAAATAAAGTAACATCTTATTGGATTCTAAGAATCAGATCAATTTGTTCCAATCCAAATGGAAGACTGCCATTCACGATGAACAGATTGCATCATTTTAAAACCTATTTTTCATATGACAAACTAAATCATAATCAGATGGCTATATTGTCAAAATGTACTTAATGTGCAATATTTTTTTACTGTGAACTATATTGTTGATGCAAAGAACAATAGATAGTGGATGTTCTGGTATTTGGCATAGGCATTAAAGTCACTGACAAAACCAAATGTCCTTAATCATTGATCCAAATGTAATAGATTTATTGAAATAAACCAAAGTGGGGAAGGATGGAGGTGACATTAACACTGACCTTTCTGGAGTTGGCACAGTCATTAAATGTTTCCTGTAATAACATCCACTTTAAAAACATCCATCTGAGCTCTATGAAACAAAAGGCCTTGGTTTAATTTAGATGGCTGGCAGGAATCAGGTTTCTCTGCCCGTATTGCTCTGTGTAGGCAATGCTGGGAATTACCTGTCCTTTTTGTTTCTTTCAACACTTCCTTTCACTTCAACACTGCACATTAATCACTTACATCATACATCTGAATAAAAAAATAATTGCCAGTAGGCATTTCTTTGTCTTTCCTTGCCTTGGAGCACCTGGTTCATAATGACTTTCTGGATTAATTCACCACTTGAGATTACAACCTGAATTGTGACCCTTTGCTATTCCTGTTACTAGTTATCACTGTGAAAAACATTTATAATTCAGATTCACATTTGGGTACATCTGGCAGAAGCAGGCTTCTCTGCTCCTTCCTCCCTACAGCAGCCCTGAAAATGTGATAGAAAGGGTACATTGGAGAGATCCTCTACAACAGAGGTACATCTACACTGTAGAAATAATGTAGTTTGACATAACTTTAACTGCCATGGCTCCATCCCACACAATCCTGGGATTTTTAGTTTTATGAGACACTAGCACTCTTGGGCAGAGAAGGCTAAAGACTTTGTAAAATATCCTAGGATTCCATAGGATGGAGCATTTCAAGCAGTGTAAAACTGCATCTTTTCTACAGTGTAGATGCACCCTGAGTAAAGGTATATTTCATGAGCAAAGCCCTTTTGTCCACAGAAGGAAATCCTAGTCCAAGGCTGCATTCTGTGTAACCCTGGGGTTGGCAGTCTGTAGAGGCATTAGAGCAGGGGTAGGCAACCTTTCCCCTTTAAGGGCTGAGGGACTTCAGCTCCCAGAAGCCTCAGCCATGTTGGCCAATAGTCCCATGTTGGCCAATAGCTCCTGGGATTCTGGGAGCTGAAGTCCCTCGGCCCTTAAAGGGGAAAGGTTGCCTACCCCTGCATTAGAGCAATCTGGCTGAGAATTTTAAATACCCTTTACTAAACTGGATCTTAGAAAACAGAATGTTGAAATAACAGGTTAGTTACCCTGATTCAGCAAACCTTACATTTTTTGACTATCTGTACTTGCTATGGGCCTGTCATTACTGTTGTTCTTGTTATCTTTATTTATAAAGGTAAAGGTATTCCCTGTTGATAAGGTTGTCAAGTTGTGTCTGACACTAGGGGCGGTGCTCATCTCCGTTACTAAGACGAAGAGCCAGAGTTGTCAGAGACTACTCTGTGATCAGTTGGCCAGCATGATTGCACAGAATGCTGTTTACCTTCCCACTGAACAGTGGTACCTATTTATCTACTTGCATTTGCATGCTTTTGAACTGTTAGATTGGCAGAAGCTGGGACTAGTGATGGGAGCTCATCCCATCATGCAGCACCTGGGCCTTGAACTGCCAACCTGCTGATCTTGCAATCAACAAGGTCAGCATCTTAACCACTTGAGCCACCGCTTTATTTATATCTGGTGTTTTAAAATATTTTGTGGTTCAGCAAGGACAAGTGGTGGTAGAAAGCATATAGATCTCTCCAGTGGTGATACCTTCCCACTTTTTTGCTGATGTATGACTGACCAACCACCCTAAATCAATCATAAATAAAGAATTCTTGCTACCTTATACTATTCTATGAACTTCATAACCCCTTGAGAATCATGCAGCTAAAGACTTTTTGCAGAAAAGCACATGGTAAAATGTCTCCAATTTATGACTGAATCTGAACTGCATAATTTTTCAGAATGACTGTCCAAAGTGTAAGGGAAACCTTACAATAAAATAACATACTCATGAACAAATAAATGGGCACAATATAAATCAATTGCTATCATGTCTGGCATTGTGAGATGAAGCAATATTTTAAGCATGAAGAAACATAAATGGTGAAAGTGGAACTTATTTAATGAATATTGAAATATTTTAGTTATACCAACAAATTTTCCATGTTAAATTTAGAGCCAAGCGATTGCAAATTCAGCCATCTTGCAATACCCTAATGTCAGCAATGAGTCCACATTGACTCAGTAGTGCATGGAGCTTTAAAGAAGGCAGTGTTAAAATAATGGGCTAACTAAAGGGAATAGTAACAGCTGTGTTTTTTCTTCTGGCTGAGATAAATTGGAATGGAGAGCAAGAGATCATAATTCTCTTTTGACAGGATTTCTCCAGAGCAGGGGTAGGCAACCTTTCCCCTTTAAGGGCCGAGGGACTTCAGCTCCCAGAATCCCAGGAACTATTGGCCAACATGGGACTATTGGCCAACATGGCTGAGGCTTCTGGGAGCTGGAGTCCCTTGGCCCTTAAAGGGGAAAGGTTGCCTACCCCTGCTCCAGAGTAACTGATTACATTTATTGAATGTATTTCTGTGGAATGATCCACACAGCATTTATCAAGCTATCAAATAGCAAATACTATATCATCTTATCTTTTGCAGCTGAAAATTGATCTTAATCACTAGAAACCAAGCTTCTTATAATCCAGGTGGCAAATTCCTTGTATTTCAATCTTCCTCTTTGGCCAGAACATGGGGTTCCTCTCAGGAAAAAAACAAATCTACTATTAGTGAAGATAATACATATATTTGTTGAGATTTAGAAGTGTATAACGATATAATGCTATATAGCGCACATGCTATAATTGCTGTAGTTATAGTGGGTGCCATGATAGAACCTTTTAGTCAGTAGACAAAACGTCTGACCTGAGATGAGATTAAGGTGAGATGAGATTAAGGGCTTTTACAGACTGCCAGAAATAATGCAATTTGAGTCCACTTTAACTGCCCTGGCTCAGTGCTAGAGAATCATGGGAACTGTAGTTTATTGTGGTACGAGAGCTCTGACAGAGAAGGCTCAATGTTTCAGAAAAAACTACAGTTCCCATGATTCCCTAGCATTGAGCCAAAGCAGTTAAAGTGGACTCAAGCTGCATTATTTCTGGCAGTCAGTAAAGGCCCTAAGGGGGATGCAGATGGGTGGCCCCGGGCCGCCCCGGGAAGCAGAGGATTGGGGCCACTGCTACCACACACAGAGGCCCCTGATTCTCCTGTTTGCCTCCTCTAAAAGAGCAGCAAAATGCCGGTCCTATTAGAGGTGGCAAAAGGCCTACTCAAGAGCTGGCGCGCAGCTCTTCTCTGCCTCTTCCGGTGCAGTGCATGAAGAAGCTGTGCCGGGAGGACGTCCTGACACCACACACCATGAATAATGGCATGTGGCATCAGGATATCTTTGAGGAGGAGTTGGGGCAGGCGGCGGGCAGCAGGCAGCTGCCCCTCCCCTTCCCTGCCTCCAACACATCGCAAAGGGCCCGTCTGCAGAGGCCCTTAGTTATCCCAGTTTCCCTCGTTATAATTACAGAGAGGCATATACAGAGATGTGATATGGGTATTATGGATGCTACCAAAAATGGTTCCATGTGGTAGAGAATCATGGAAAGTGTACAATAGTTTATCCCACTGTCTTGAAAAATCTCTGTAACATTTCAGTCATCTGGAGATGATGCTGGAATAGAGATTTTCCATATGATCTGGCTAATCTAGGGTGGGTATTTACACATCAGCAAAAAAGAGGCTATGTAGCACCAAAAATGCCAACTTGCATCCTTTTTTATGTACCAATTTATATGCAAAGATGAAAATTCAGAGCTTTTTTCTATGTAGTTGCATCTTCAGATCTGCAGGGGTTCAGTTCTGGGACACACACCCCCACGGATGCCAAAGAAATTAGAATAATCTCACCCCATATAATTATATAGCGGCACCACGAACATACATACTTCAGCATGTCTGTGTTCACATCATAACCATTTAATAGTATCAGACAAGATGATCCGCGAATGATCACATTCACGGATCTGAAGCCTGCAGATCCACAGGGCCAATTGTACATTAGTTTTAAAAGAAATACATCTCACCACAGTGGAGAAAACTTTATTGTTGATGGGCCATGTCAAGGCCATTCCTTTACCACCTTATGGCTATCAGTCAGTCTTTCAAAATGAGCACTGAGATTTGTAGGACACATGGCCATCCCAAACTAATTCACAGGGGAAAGGAAGTTACCATTGTTGCCTCAACATGGAACAAGCACTACTGGAAAGTAATTTTTAGCAGCAGATTCTGCTTCTTGAAAGAGATGAGAGAAACAATATGTGTACCGTGCTAGTATTTCCATGCTGTTAAATAAAATCGAGGAAGATGTCCCTGTTGAACCATTAGAGTTTTTTATGTGTTGCCTTTATCTCTGAACAGCTAGAAAAAGATCATTCTGGTTTGAAAAGATCAAACATGCAATACATATGAAAAGATTTGTTAGCAATTATACTATCCAGTGAGGGTAATTTAATCTTTATACTATGATTTTTCTCCTTCCCTCAACTCTGTTGAATGTTTCTGCTTATTTATATATGAAATGTATTGCACAACAGTGTTCCTTTCGCATGAGAATATGGAATTTGACCTACCCATGCAGGAGATAATTTATGATATCTTAATCAAGCAACTTGTTCTGTTATTTTATTTAGTTGGTTAAGGAAGCACCTATTTTGGAAAGCTAAAAAACCAAGTGCAATGGCTTACGGTTAACCTCTATTTCACCCTGAAGAGATTAAGAGGTATACTTCATCTTTGTGATGCCACTCTTGGAAGTTAGGTTGTTGATACAGGCTTAAAACAAGACACTGAGGGCAGCATGCTGTGAGAAAATCTAAAGGAGTAAAAATGCCTCACATAAGTTTTATCAAGGGATATAGATCTATCTCAGGTGTAGGCAACCTTTCCCCTTTAAGGGCCGAAGGACTTCAGCTCCCAGAAGCCTCAGCCATGTTGGCCAATAGTCCCATGTTGGCCAATATCTCCTGGGATTCTGGGAGCTGAAGTCCCTCGGCCCTTAAAGGGGAAAGGTTGCCTACCCCTGAATAGATCAGGATCAGAAATCTTATCCTCAAAGGTAGAATCTAAGGCTGAACTCCTAGGAGCCCCAATGTTTCATAAATACTCCATAAACACCTAGATTTTGGGAACATAACCAAGAATATGGGGACATGGGAAGCTGGTTTAGCTATATCAGGGGTAGGCAACATTTCCCCTTTAAGGGCCAAGGGACTTTAGCTCCCAGAAGCCTCAGCCATGTTGGCCAATAGTCCCATGTTGTCCAATAGTTCCTGGGATTCTGGGAGCTGAAGTCCCTTGGCCCTTAAAGGGGAAAGGTTGCCTACCCCTGAGCTATATGATCACACTTTTAAAAATGGAGCTTTAAAAATATATACCACTTAAACTCTAGAAAATTGATATGTTGGTTACAGTTCAACATCTGGTAGAGTAACAGTCTATCTCAGTGTACCTCTGCTGGAATTCCGTAAAATTAAGTCAGAGGGACAAGGAGCTTCTGGGTACCATCCAACAACAGTCATGTAAACTAGAAAAACAAGCTTCTGCTTTCCTCCCAGATCTCCTGATTGACCATGAGAGATGCATCCTGATATCAACATGATTCCTGTCACTGAATTTCAATACAGATAATACAGACATCCTTGAATTTTCAACAACTATTTTCTTCTTTTTTCTTTTTTTACATTTTCTGTTTTGACAGATTGAAATTTTAACCATATACTGTACTTTCAACCCCTTGTTTGCTCTTTCAACCACACACTGCTACATTCCCTTCTCCTGTCAATTTGACAACACTGTTGTTGTTTTCTCTCAGTCAACTTGGTACCATCTAGTGTTCAATCTTGTCTTTGCAAGCTTAAAAAAAAGACTGAGTCTTCAAACAGATGGGGCAAAAGGAGTGGCCAGAGGCCACTCCCACCCCAATTGCTGCAAGACCATGGTGATTGCACATGCCTGGCCCCGATCCAGGTTACCTCCACAGCCCCAAACTGGCCACCGAAAAGCAGTGGGTTTTGTGCACTCTTTTTTGGCCTGACTCTTCTGGGTTGGGGCAGGCTCGGCACCCCTTCCAGCTGCATCCGGGGCGTGTGTTGTGTAAATGCCATGCCTCCAACACAATCCAACAGCAGTCCTTTTGGCCCATCTGTTTCAGGTCTGGGTTCCGCTTTCAACCGTTTCCACTTTTTGACAATACCCTGGTCCCTAATCCATCGGATAAATGGGGGATGCCTGTAGAAAAGTGACTTATTGGATACCCTACTGGATAGGGATTTGGTTTTACTTATACAAAATATGTATTTCTCCCCCACCCAACCATAAGAACACATTGACCAGAGATCATTTTCAACATTTACATCAAGTGATGTACTATCCTGATAGTTGCTGGAAGTGAAAATCAACCAATATTTCAAGGTCTAGCAAATTCCTCACTTGCCCTGAAGACAATTTCATTGTCCAAAAGGTGGAAGAGGCAACAAGGGGATCAGATCCTAACCAACACCTGGTCAATGGGGTGCAAGTGGTGGGATCCTTAGGTGGGAGTGATCATGTTCTCCTGGAGTTTCTTATACAGTGGAGAGGAGAAGCTAGGCATAGTCAGACACTCATTATAGACTTTAGGAGAGCTGATTTCAATAAACTTAGGGAAACACTGCGAGTGATCCCTTGCTCAGGAATACTACTATTGCTACTACTAATAATAATAATAATTATATTTATATACCGCCCAGTGGTGGACCAATCTGGGCGGTTTACAACATTAAAATACATGCAACTTAAAACAGTATAATGCCCTCCCCCCCCCTTAAAAATTTATTAAACCATATCTCAATTAAAACCAAATAACAATTAAAACATGACAAATTTAAAAAACCAACAGCAAAACAAATAATACAAACCAATAAAAACCCTGCAACTTCAGTTCTGAAAAGGGGGCTATGGAGGCATTCCTGGGGAGGGGGAAATCCCAAGGTCCCAAGATCCCGAGGCCGGGTATTTTTTAGTCCGGAAAGGCCTGCCAGAAGTGGTCCATCTTGACAGCCTTTTTAAAGCTGTCCAAGGATGTTAATTGACAGATCTCATCCAGCAGGTCGTTCCAGAGCCTGGGGGCGACAACAGAAAAAGCCCTCTGGGAGGTCGCCGCAAGCCTAGATTTTTGAGGCTGCAGCAGGTTCCTCCCAGAGGACCGGAGGGCACGGGGAGGATTGTATAGGAAGAGGCGGTCTCTGAGATTACTTGGACCTAAGCCATTTAGGACTTTAAAGGTGATAACCAACACCTTGTACTGGGCCCAGAAATGAATAGGCAGCCAGTGGAGGGACCTCAAAACCGGGGTAATGTGGTCCCTCCTAGATGTTCCTGACAAAAGCCTGGCTGCCATATTTTGAACCAACTGTAGTTTCCGAACCAAGCACGAGGGTAGCCCCATGTAGAGCGCATTACAGAAATCTAGGCATGAGGTTACCAACGCATGCACAATGGTCTCAAGATCCCTTAATTCCAGAAAAGGGCGCAGCTGGCGTATCAGCTGAAGCTGATAACAGGCGCTCCTGACTGTCGCATTTACCTGATTTGTCATCAGGAGTGACAAGTCAAGGAGCACTCCCAGACAGCAAACACAGTCACTGGAGGAGATTGTGACCCCATCCAGGACTGGAGGTTGCAACCCAATTCTTGATTTCGGGGCCACTACCGTGAGCACCTCCATCTTGTCTGGATTCAGTTTCAATCTGTTTTTCCTCATCCAGCCCATTACCGCCCGAAGACATTCATTGAGAGAAGAGATGCCACTGGAATTCGAGGCCGACGAATGAGACACGGAGAAATAGATTTGGGTGTCATCAGCATACTGATAGCACCCAGCACCATAACTCCGTATGATCTCACCCAGCGGCTTCATATATATGTTAAACAACATCGGGGACAAAATAGCCTCTTGAGGGACCCCACAAGTGAGCTCCTTTTTACTGGAGCTACTGTCCCCGAGCAGCACCCTCTGGGACCTGCCCGAGAGGAAGGACCGGAACCACTGCAATGCAGTGCCTCCAATACCTAACCCCCTCAGGCGGTCCAAGAGGATGCCGTGATCTATTGTGTTGAAAGCCGCTGAGAGGTCTAAGAGCACCAACAGGGCCACACTACCCCTGTCGATGCTCAGACGCAGATCGTCAGTCAAGGCAACCATGGCAATCTCGACCCCAAACCAGAGGGGTCCTGAAGCCGGTTTGAAATGGGTCTAGATAATTGGTTTCATCCAAGACAGCTTGGAGCTGAAGAGCAACCGCCTTCTCGATTACCTTGCTCAAAAATGGCAGCAAGGAAACAGGCCTGTAATTATTCATATCCAGGGGATCCAGGGAAGGTTTTTTTCAGAAGCGGTCTAACAACCGCTTCCTTTAGACAAGATGGAACATGTCCTTCCCTGAGGGATGCATTGATGATATCCCTGAGGAATCTCAACAATGCATCCCCTCCCTGGACAGCCAGCCATGACGGGCAAGGGTCGAGAGGGCAGGTTGTTTTCCTCACCTTACCAAGCAGCTTGTCCACGTCCTCGGTACTCACAGATTGGAGCTGATCCAGAATAACTTCATCAACGGAGTTGCTGGACACCTTGCCTATAGATTCTGCTACAACAGTGGTGTCTAAGTTGGCTCTTATCTGAGAGATTTTATCTGCAAAGAATACTAAAGGAGAAGGGAGTTCAGGATGGATGGGAGTTTCTCAAAAGGGAGATACTGAAGGCACAATCTCAAACTTTTCCAATGAGAAGGGAAAATGGGAGGTATCTCAATAAATCAGGTTGGATGACAAAAGAACTTTCAACTGGACTAAGTTTTAAATGAGAGATGTATAAGAAATGGGAAAGGGGCAAAATCACAAATAGCTAGCACATGTAGGAAAGTCAGGAAAGCCAAAGCACAGAATGAACTCAGGCTTGCTAGAGGGGTTAAGAACAATAAAAAGTGGCTTTTTTTGGTATGTCCGTAGCAAAAGCAAGAAGAAGGAAATGGTAGGGCCACTGAGCAGAGAAGATGGAGAAATTCTAACTGGGGATACAGAAAAGGCAGAACTACTCAAGCTCGACCTGAGGAAAATGGAGCACAGCACATAATAGGGGAAATGCAGCACAGAATAAGTAAAGAGGAAGTACAGGAATACTTGGTTAGCCTAAATGAATTTAAGTCTCCAGGACCAGATGAACTACATCCAAGGATATTAAAAGAACTGGCAAATGTAATCTCAGAGCCACTGGCAATAATCTTTGAGAACACCTGGAGAACAGGAGAAGTCCCAGCAGACTGGAGGAGGGGAAATATTGTCCCCATCTTCAAAAAGGGGAGAAAGGATGATCCCAACAACTATTGCCCAGTAAGTCTGACATCAATACCAGGAAAGATTCTAGAACAGTTTCTTAAACAGAGAGTCTGTGAACATTTAGAAACTACCTGGGCAACAAAATAACCAGGCTTGTAAAAGACTTTGCAGACTGCCAGAAATAGTGCAAATTGAGTCCACTTTAAGGGGCAGGGTTAGTGCTAGGGAATCATGGGAATTGTTTTTTTCCTGATACATTGAGCCTTCTCTGTCAGAGAGCTCTGGTGCCACAATAAATATAGTTCCCATGATTCCCTAACCCTAACCCTTAAAGTGGACTCAATTTGCACTATTTCTGGCAGTCTGCAAGGCCCGTTATGTTAAAAGAGTTCCATTAGATGTACCATGCTGTTGGTTTGCTCTGACACCAACATCTGTAGATATATTTTTTAGCAGAAGCGTGTTATTTAATGTAAAGGGATAAACTCTGCACACTTCTCCAGGCTTCTCGTGCAGTTTTTCAAGAATGGGAAAATCCCATGTTTGAAAAACTGTTCGAGAAGCCTGAAGAAGTACAGATTGCATACAGATTGCATACTGCCCAGCTACAGGGCAGTGAGATAAAATCTGTCTTTGACTTTTAAATCCTGCATCTATCCTGCAGGCAAATTGTGGTGCAATAATCTCCATAGAATCCCATCTTCTTCTTTCACTATTTCTTGTTTCCTTCCTTTCTAGCTTTATCTATTTGTATTGAGATTGTCTCTCATTCTTTCATTTTCTCTCTGTTAACAAATGGTATCATCACTGTAGCCCAAAGCCTGAAGCCCAAAGGGGGTGGGAAAGTGAGGGAAAGGAAAATGGGAGATGGTGGAAGCACTCTTGCTGGACATACTTATGTTTTTTTGTTTGTTTTTTTGTTTCTTTTTGTTTTTTTGTTTGTTTGTTTTTGCTGGCTCTGTGGAGTTATATGATGGGGCAGAGATTAGCAACTAGGCAAGCACTGCCAAAAAAAGGTGTAGCGATCCCCCTTTTCATCTTTTGCTTCATGAAGGCTATATCCCTGCCAGAAGTTGCTTGAACTGGAAGAGGGGAGGGAGGGAAGGAAAAGCCAAGCCAAACTAAACCTTGGCTTCAGTAGCCAGCATTTGTTCATTGCAGCAATTGCTCCTCTCACTGTCATTTTTGAATAATAATTTTTATTAGTGCATTAACAAAACACCTATTTGACAATTACAATATTAGCGAACATAAAAAAGAAAAAAATGAAAAAAGAAGAAAAACAAAACAAACACAAATAAAAACAAAACCTCAAAAAAACCTACAATACTACAACCCCACCCACCTACTACCTATACTAAACATATAGTTTATATAAACATAAAATTATTGAACTTCCAAGTTACATAAATTGCAGTTGAATATTTCTATCATCTTATCACTCCTCTAAATATCGCATCCTATCCATTCTACAAAGGAAACAAAAAAAATCAAAAATAAGTAAATAATGCTTACATATTGAATCCTAATATCACTATAGTGCTTTCATTTTTCCCCTATAACCCATAAAAGGTTTCCAGATACTCAAGAATTCATTTATATCATTGCCTTTAACAAAGTTGGTCAGTTTTGCAAATTCCGCCAAATCCATTATCTTATCCAGCCATTCAGAGATATTCAGGTTTTCTTCTTTTTTCCATTTTTTAGCATATACCAATCTTCCAGCTGTAACCATATATTAATGTTTTATGTCTTTTTCCCACTTTATTCTCATAGTCTATAGGTTCAGGACTATAGGTTATGTCCTCAGGCAAAAATGTCTGATTTGAAGACATACTTTGACATTTCATGTTTACTATGTATAAAAGAATGGATTAAATTAGATCAGGGGTAGGCAACCTACAGCCCCTGGGCCGGTTCCAGCCCAGGACGCCGGAGTTGCAGGCCCAGGCGGACTCCTGCCGCCGCCGCCGCCGCTGCGGCTCCTCCGCCGCCTGTTTTGGTTGGCGCGCAACAGCGCGCGCCGTGGCCGGCATTTTTTTCTCCAAAATGGCAGCCGTGACGCGTTTGCGCATGCGCAGGATTTGCGCATGTGCAAACACGTCGCAGCCAGCATTTTGGAGAAAAAAAATACTGGCCGCGGCGCGCGCTGTCGCACGCCGACCAAGACTGGCCATTGGTGGAGGCAGCGGCGGTGGAAGCAGTGGAGGCGGCGGCAGAGGCGGAGGTGGAGGCACCACCGCCTCCGCTGCCGCCTCTGCCTCCTCCTCCGCCACCGCGGCCAAGACCGCCGCTTCCGCTGCCGCCGCCACCCACCTCTGCCTCCTCCTCATCCTCCTCCTCCACTGCCGCCAAGACCGTCGCTTCCGCTGCCGCCGCCACCCACCTCTGCCTCCTCCTCCTCCTCCTCCTCCTCCTCCTCCTCCTCCTCCTCCGCCACTGCCTCCTCCGCGACCGCCGCTTCCGCTGCCGCCGCTGAGGCACGCCATTCCCCCCCCACCCTTGGCCCAGCCGAGACCTGGGCTAGTGGAGACCGGCCCAAGTCTCAAAAAGGTTGCCTGTCCCTGAATTAGATAATATAAAATTGCTAGAATTAGGACATGAATTAAAATTTGGATGGCACTTATACCTTTGGTATGGGAAAATTAAGGCAAATTCAGGTTTTAAAAACCATGTAATAAGGAAATCTTTATTGAGAGTATGGGATAAGTATAAAAAGAGATTAAATTCTAAAATTCCAAATTGGGTATCACCTCAGCAGGCTTTTTATAGGCAGGAAATAGGAAGGAAAGGAAATTGGATAACATATGGGGACTTGTTAGAAAAAGATCAGAATGGATGTGATATTAAAAAATCAAGTGAATTAGAGGGAAAATGGTTTAAAATGCAGTAGCTGAATTATTATCAATTAAAGGAGAGGTTTAAGGTTGATATGGTAGAGTCTGGTTTTGATCAAGAAATTACAGAATTAGAGAAAATATTTAAATCAGGAGAAAGCCACACCATATCTAAGCTATATAAAATGCTATTATGATTTAACACAGAAAAATAGCAAGTTAAGGAATGTATGGTGCGATGAGCAAAGAATTTAGGAAATAACATTCATATGAATCAGTGGGAAAAGATATGGACAAGAGAACTGAAATTCGTTTGTAGCTATGATCTTATAGAGAATTACTTTAAAATGTTTTTGGTTGGTATTTAACACCTGATAAACTTGCAGAAATGTATAAAGGGAGGAATAATAAATGTTGGAAGTGCCACCAGGAGGTGGGAACATTTTTGCACCCCTGGCGGATCTGTAGTAAAGCAAGGAAATACTGGTTAAAAATTAACTCTACTATATAAAAGAACTTGGGAGAGGACATAGCTCTTTTCACTGTCAAGCACTCCTGGGTACTGAGTCTCCAAGAATCCTTCCAAACACTGCAGTCTGAATCACTTGTAATAACTGACCCATTGATAATCCTTTCCTGAAACTAGAGATTAGGGAGAAATTAATTTAAGATGACATTTTAATATTCTCGTTTTTTTGACCAATATACAAACAGAAACACCATTATCCTTCAGTATTTCACTCCTCTGAATATTGTGATGCAATTGTTGAATCACAAAAATATGTACAAAAATGAGTATATTGGGAAATATAACATACAAAAATATGTGTTTTTATTCTACAGAATGATATATAAAACTCCAAACACCCTTTTTCTTCTCTTTTTTGCTCTTGTTGTGGTAGTGATCAGAAAATGTTCGATAAGGCAAGATTTTGCTGATGTTGGGTAGGGAAGTACATGTAATCGACCTGTGATGGGCCCTGAGTCCTGCCTCTGTTGATCCTACCTTCTTCTATAATAGTCCCAGCAGCCACCACCTGCCACTGACACTGGCTGGCTGGACAGAAAAGAGAATAATTTGATGGAAGGGTCAGCACTGGTTTTGCTCTGCCACTGTGTCATATTTAGCTGACCAAGATTTTAAGAGCCAAGAAAACATCACAGTGAGGTTAACTAATATTTTATTTGGATTCAAAACAGAGGCTCACCACAGATGAGGTAGGGGGGATGCAGACCAGGGCGTCGGGGACGCCCTGGTCCAGAACGCCGCGGGACCGCGGCAGCCGGACCGTGGTGCTCCTGCGGCAACCCTAAAAGGAGCGGCAAATTGCCGCTCCTTTTACAAGACAGGGAAAGTGCGCCTTAAATGCATAGGGCGCACTTTCCCTGACTTATCCTCCGCAGCGCGTCCGGTCGCTGCGGAGGGAGGTCATCCCCGGAGCGCCGGCCGTCCGGACGGCTGGAAGCTCCGAAGACGACCTCAGGAAGAGGAAGGGACGCCGCGCGTGCGGCTGCCCCTCCTCTTCCGGGTCTCGGAGACGGCCCTATTAGCCATCTGCCAAGGCCCTTAGTGTCTAATCTGAGTTTCCCCAGAATGATATACCATTTTAAACCCTTTCTCTTTCAGCCCCACCCCTTTTCTGCTCACTGCAGTCTGAATCACTTCAATGCAAATACCTAGGGATACATTAAAAGGTTCTTTTAAGTGTCCTCTCCCCCTCCCCACACACACACACTTTGCTATCACCCACATCTGCCCCAGGAAGGAAATGTGTTACTTCACTGGCCATCAAAATTTGGTCCTAGGAAATAAACAAGGTCATAAAATAACATTTCCATAGCCCATTTGTTCTCCTGTTTGCATATCATTCAAATATTAGTTCCCTTCCAATTCCTCTCTACTTATCTATATCAATATATCATCACATCAATTATCCCCATTCCCTCATATCCTTTATTATGGTAGATCCATACCTTTTTAGATATGACATTCTGGGTGCTGAGGTCCAGGCTGGACAAGCAGTTGGGGTGCTGCCTTGTCTACACATTATGGGCTACTGAACTCTGAACTAGGCACTTCAGAAGCTATGTAAATCAGGTTATCTTTTGCTGACTATGGATATTGGGGAAGGAGGGATGCTGTCTAGCTACCTAAATGTACTTACCTGCTCAGCTTCTCAGAGACTTCTGAATGGCTGCTGTTGAAACTAACGTGTTAAGACTAGATGGTTCTTGATCTAATCCAGGGGTAGGCAACCTTTCCCCTTTAAGGGCCGAGGAACTTCAGCTCCCAGAATTCCAGGAGCTATTGGCCAATATGGGACTATTGGCCAACATGGCTGAGGCTTCTGGGAGCTGAAGTCCCTCGGCCCTTAAAGGGGAAAGGTTGCCTACCCCTGATCTAATCAAAAGTCCCTTTTTATCTGAAAAAGTTGAATAGATGGGAAGGAGGAAGAAAAGATTCTGTATCACCTCCCTCATCACCATGTAATCAGAATCAATGTTCTGTCACAATTCCTATGTGAGAACTAACAAGTGCAAGTCAAAAGCAGACAACAGTGTGACTGGGTAAACAAATGAAAATGTTGAGAAGCTTTAAATATTATGTGCTGAATGCACAGTACAGCAACAAGGCCTTACTGTAACATTTAGATTCAATTGTTCTAAATTCATATAAGCCCCACCACCAAGGCCATAAATTTTTGGAAGACTTTCCATTGGGGGGGGCTATCATGTGGTAAATGTTGAAATATTTATGTCTTTTCCATGTTAAGAAGCAGAATAGCTCCCCTTTCTACTGAAAAGGAATGAGCAAGAGAGTGTATGGATTGTTCTTTCTGTGTACATATGTTACTGGGTGCACAGGACTCACTTGAATAAAGATAACTAAGGGCCTCTACAGATGGCCCTTTGCACCATCTTGGAGGCAGGGAAGGGGAGGGGCAGCCACACGCTGGCCGCCCCAACCCCTCCCCCAGGACATTCTGACAGCGCACGACATTACGCACAGTCAGAACGTCCTCCCAGCACAGTGTCTTGGCACGCTGTGCCGGAAGGGATGCAGAAGAGCCATGCGGCAGCTCTTGCAGTGGCCTATTTGCCGCCTCTGAAAGGAGCGTCATTTTGGCGCTCCTTTCCAAGATGGCAAACGGGAGAATTGAGGCCAATGAATCCGGCAGCCTCGGCCTCGATCCTCCATTTCCCGGGGTGACCCAGGGCTGCCTGTCTGCATCCCCCCGAGTCCCTGTGTTCATTGTAATTTCTGGATTTTATTTATTTATTTATTTATTAATCGACCTTGAGTCAATCCTGACTCACTGCGACCCTGTGGATCAGACATTTCCAAGACCCTTTATCTTCCACTGCTCTGCTTTATCTTCCACTGATCTCATCCTGTAAATTCATACCTGTGAGCTCCTTAATGGAGTCCATCTATCTAGCATGCGGTCTTCCTTTCTTTTTACTTCCCTCCACCTTTCCTAGCATTATTGTCTTTTCCAATGTCATGTCTTCTCATGACATGACAAAAGTATGATAACCTTAGCTTCATCATATTGGTTACAGGGAGCTTTCATGCTTGATCTGTTCTAGGACCCATTTGTTTGTTTTTTGGCTGTCCATGGTATCCTCAGCACTCTTCTCCAGCACATCTCAAAAAAATTGATTTTCCTCCTCTCTGCTTTCCTCACTGTCCAGCTGTTGCAACCATACATGGTAATAGAGAAAACAATGGCTTGTACAATACCAACTTTCATGCTCAGCTGTATATCTTTATCTTTGGGGATCTTTTCTAATTCTTTCGTATCTGTCATCTCCATTCCTAGTCCTTTTTATTTTTTGACTGTAGTCACCATTCTGATCAATGTTTGACCCAAGGCACAGGAACTCTTTTACTATTTCAATTTTCTTCTTGTCTAGGTTGAATCTGTGTAGACCTTCCATGGTCATTATTTTTGTTTTCTTTATGTTGAGCAGTAAGCCTGCCTTTTCACTTTCTTCTTTGATCTTTTTTTAGTAGTTGTTCTAGGCCTGCTGGTAGTATGGTGTCATCTGCATATCTCATCTCAGATTGATATTTCTTTCTCCTATATTCACTTCTCCTTCTTCTGTGTTCAAACCTGCTCTTTGTATGATATTTTCTGCAAAGATGTTGAACAGATATGGTGAAAGGATGCAACCTTGCCTGACTCCTTTGCCAATTGGGAACCATTCAGTTTCTCATATTATTTGCCAAAAATTTCAATTCCTTTTTAACGTTGCTTTTTTGTATGTATCTAATTTTAATTTGTAAACCTCATTGAGTCCCAATGAGGTAGGGTACGCTATCAGTAAAGGTAGGTATCAATAAAGCTAACAAGAACAACATTCTTCAAATAAAATTGTAAAAATGTTCAAACTCACACATTTGCTAAACTGGCAACAAAATTAATAGGATGTAGCATTTTAAATTAAGGGCTACAATAGTGTAGTGTCACCAAATAATCTCTCTTCATCCCCACCTCACTCCACCTTTTTCACACAACTTTTCCAAGTGGTATAGATAGTTTGGTCAAGAGACAGAAACTAATATCCACCTGTCTTAACATATCTCAGAAAAATTGGAAGGATTATAATCCTGACTTTCAGAGTAACTGGGTATATTGGCTGCAATCCTGCATGGCTCAGAACAGTGTACTAGTTCTGTATGTAGGATTATGCTGCTGTTGTTGATATTGTGTGCCTTAAATTTCTGACAGTCCTAAGGCAAACCTATAATGGGGTCTACTGGGGCTAAGTGTGTGTAACTCACCCAAGGTCACCCAGTGGGTTTTTATGGCCAAATGATGAATTGAACCCTAATCACCAAAGTTGTAGTCCAACACTCAAATCACTAAACCATTCAGGCCCTCTGGAATTAATTACACTGAGCCATTTATCATCACCCCCTGAAGCCCCTGCTGATTGCCATTCATGCCTGGAGGAGAGTGGAGTGATTGGAATCACATAAACATCTGGCTATGTCTCTGTAGCCAGAAAGAAAGTGATTGCATCATGTGCTGAGTTCCACCAAAAATCTCAGAGGCTGATGTAATAATTTAGCATCTGTCTATGGGAACATAGCCAGACACATTTGCAACCCTCCCCTCCCCTCTCCTCTTGGTTGGAGTGGCCATGGTTGGGGGTAGGGCTTCAGTGACTCTATGGTAAGTCTCAGGTGGGGACTTTGGTCACTGTGGAGGGATGAATGAAACGCCAACCTCTACAACAATGCAACAATAGACATATGCAGGCAAAGGATTAACTTACACCTGGAAATGCCACTAACAGGATGCCAGCCACTAACTGAAAAAGATTCATGAATGTTACGTGCTTCTTGTTATCTTTGGTGATTTTCATGCACATCTCAGAAAGAAATTAATTAAGACATAATGAAGGCTATGGGATTGACAATGGAACATGGCAGGTGTCTTTCATATAGGAAATCCAAAGTAAAAATATAAATTGAAACAGGACAAGATGTGTTCAATTGTATTTCTAAAGTTTCTCCCAGGGTAAATAACAGTACATTTATATATGAATCATAGCGTTGAGATAGCGTACTAGATAGTTTGCTTGTTTGCTTCAAGATTTGTAACATCCTTCTTAATGAAAGTAGTCACTTACATCACACTTTTATCTCATCTGGAGAAGTACACTGTGGAAGGCTCTGAGTTTTGTTTGTTTTTAGTAAAGACTATGAAAATTAACATATAATACAAGATGACATCTTTAATAAATCTCAAAAAAGACATCGTTAGATGGTGATTTGTTGTGGGCCTTCAGGTTGTCTCCAACTTATGGTACCCCCAAGGTTGTTGTTTTGTCAAGATTGGTCAGAGGGGATTTGCCATTTAGCATCCTTCCTCTGAGGTTGGAAGATTACCACCATGCAGAGCAGGGATTCAAACTGGTCTTTCAGAGTCCTACTTTGTCACTCAGACCACTATACCACATGGTTCTCAGATGATGATATTTAAATCCAATTGATAAGACATAGACCCAATACAGATAACTAGCTTACCAAGTGGTAAGGCATTCTGTCGCAATTTTTTGTGTCTGTTTGTATCAATAAAAGTATGGTAAATATGGGGACCTTTGATAATGCTGACAAGTGCCTGGCAAATTCATAGACTGCACTGATAATCAGTGGCTGCTAACATCAAGAAAAGTCACAAGGTTTCAATCCTATGAGCCTTGATCCTATTGCACCTCTGTTGGAAAGTAGAGCAATATGAAGAGGAGAAGTGGGCATATCATGGGAATCTTTTCCATTCTTTTTGCTAATCAAATACACTTTGAGTATTTATGAGGCAATGACGATCTCTACATATTATTAACTTGCAAAGATGTAGCAATTTTATTGCAAAGTAATTGGAAGCAAAAACACAGATTTACATAACGTGACATTAGTTTGGTAGCAAAGCATATATTTTCCTATCTACAACATAAAATTCTTAAACAGTATATTTGGTTTTATTGCTTATGATGCCCTTAGCAGGTGCTTGAAATTGTTTCTTTCTCATTAGTTTCATAACTACAATGATGGTAGTTTGGTGTCCATTTACCTTCAGCAAACACTTTCTTGCTCCTTGGCCTTCAGCAAACAAAATGTTCCTTATCAAAAGTATGCTAATACAGGAATACATTATATGCTGAATTTCCTTCAGAAGACAGAATTCCATTTGACGGGGGGAAAGTCACAAAAAGAGAGATAAGAATAATATGAAATTCCTGCCAATACCTAGGGAGTTAAAACAAGTATTCTGCTTTAGAATGAAAGTGGTGATGACATAATAACAGAGAACTGGTCTGTAAGATCCTTTGTTAAGTATCCAATAAAAAAATCCTAACATTTTCATTAATATTTACCCTACTCATCTGAATGGTACTCAAGTGTCTTAAAATGAAGTTCTTATACTGAACTGAATGACAAATCAGGCTATAGGGTAAACCACTGTTTACATTTGTGGCAAATAATTGTATACTAATTAAAGTGTACCAAACATAAACTTGCCAAAATGGGCAAAATACATTTGGTTATATATTGCTAAGTACTCCTTTTTATTTTCAAAGATTTCAATAAACCTTTCTAATGCCACATATTACAATTTATCTTTCTGATACCACATATTAATGAAAGGGTCTTGACAATCCTTTATGAAATGTAAAAAAGATGGAAGGGTGCAAGAGCGGGAAAGGAATGTAGCAGCACCTTGAAGCCTAATTGGTTTTTATTTTAGCATGAGTTTTCATGGATATAAGCCCACTTCTTCTGATGCATTACAGAGCAATAATCCAGATCTCAGAATATAAAACATATCTATACAGTTGTGGGAGTGTGATTGGGATGGATTCAGAAAGATGCCTCAACTGTGCAAGTATGCTTCATATCTGACCTGAGGCCTGGATATCCTTCTGTCCTGCATCTGAAGAAGTGGGTGTATAATCACAAAAGCTAATGCTAAAATAAAAACCAGTTAGTGTTAAAGATGCTGCCACATTTTCTTTTTCCCCTCCCCCTCCTTTCCTCATTTTTATGTTGCAAAGTGAGTTCTGTGAAAACTTCATGAAATATATTACTGTAACTCTCTCTGTATCTCTAATATATGTAATTATCACATATAACTTTTGGATGTAGAATTATGATGGCAACAAATGCATCACATATAGAACTTTAATCCAACATGGAGAGAATATTAACAAAAATATTTAAAGAGAAATGAAGGTCATTCTATAATACCATTCAGCCAAATTTGTTTGCCATAACTTTGGGAGCAAACAATTTGAGGCCCTCCAGATATTTTAGGACAGTAATTCCTATCAGCCCTATCTGTCATGGCCAATTATGAGAGATGACTGAAATTGCAGTGCAAGAACATTCTGAAGGTCACAATTTCCCCATCCATGATGCTACCAATAGTGGGTTTTTTTCCTCCAAATCAAAATAATTCTTTAAATTCCAGTACTTTGGGGCTAAGCAGACGGGCGGCTGTGGGCCGCCCTGGGAAGGTGCACCGTGGGACCGAGGCATCCCCATGCCTCGATCCTGCGGCGCACCTTCGCAGCCCCTGAAAGGAGCGCTAAATTAGCGCTCCTTTCACAAGTCAGCGAAAGTGCGCCGCAAAAGGCTGCGGCGCACTTTCGCTGACTTTTCCGCTGCAGCGCGTGTAAAGGCTGCGGCAGGAGGTCCTCCTCGGAGTACCAGCCGTGCGGAGGGCCGGCTGCTCCAAGGATGACCTTGGGAGGGGGAGGGGGCGCCGAGCGTGCGGCTGCCCCTCCCCTTCCCTGCTCCCAAGACGGCCTTTTAAGCCATCTGCTTAGGCCCTTTGATTTAACTAGGCATGGTTGATGCTTTAACCTTCATAATAAATAGTTACATATTGTTGATGTGGTGGATTTTCAAGGACTTACTGGAAAAATACAACTTTCAGAAATATTACAGGTGTATTTTTGAATTCTGCAAAGAAAGTGCTTAATGAACAGGATGTTGACATTAATGTGTATTGACATCAGTAAATTTGGTGATAATTTTTTCTTCTCAGTTTACTGTTTAGAAGTAAGCCAGACAGAACAAAGACCATAGCTGCCAAAAATACAGTAGCAACAGTAAGTGGACTGACAACTTCATCCTTCCTGAGATTCACACTCTTAACCAGTTCTGTAAATGAGAAACACAGATTGAAATAATTTGTTATAGAATCTAAATATATGCCTATAGGTATCGTTAAAGAATCCATTCAAAACCTTAGGTTAACGTCAAGTTTTACACGTTCATCATCTGATGGGAAGGCAACATGATGATTCACAGTATGACTATCTATATCAGATGAGTTCTGCTTTCAAATGAAATAGCTTACATATTTATAAGCCAAAAAGTAATGAACATGCATAAAACTGAGCTTAAAATTTAAGGGCTTTAATGTGCAAAAATTAGCTCAGTAGGATAATAATTCAAACCACATAAGTGACTGTCTAAGAAAAAGCAATTTTTGTAGAATTATGGATACAAAAGTCCAATATAATAAATAGAGTTATTGTTGTGCCTTCTTCCAAAAGACATAATGCGGATTCTTACAAATAGATTTCCAACCCTTTCTCCTTACTATATGCAATATATTAAAGCTATAATGTCCATGATTCCTTTCACTGAATCCAAAACAATTAAGCCAATTAAACTGGATTCATTTCTGCTTCTACTTTGTGCTAAAAATTGTGGAATAGTTTTAATAATAATAATAATAATAATAATAATAATAATAATAATAATAAAATTTATTTAATACCCCACCTATTGGAAAACCAATCCAGGCGGCTTACAAATTAAAATCAAATACAAACCCCACAACAATCCCTCCCCCCCTTAAAACAGTATTAAATCACAACAGCTTAAAAAACAATATAACAATTAAAACTTAAAATTAAACGATGCAATAGACACTCCACTATGGCCCATAGCAGTGTTCCTGTCCATCCAAGATGGGGACACGTAAGGAACAGTGCAGGTTAATGCCGGGAAGAATTAATCTGGAAAGGCCTTTCCCCTATATATTATACTGTTTTAAGTAAATATACTGTATGAACAACATTGTTAAGGGAATGTTTCCAATGTGTGATGGACATCTATGCTTTCAGCTGGTAAAAATAGGAATAAAAGAAATACCAGCATATATAAACAATAGTAAAGTGATGCCCTATAAGATTAAAATGACCATATTCAACATTTTATTGTGCCAAACATTTGGTTCTGTGAAATTACTTCAGAAAATGTATTTTAGAATTATTGCTATATCAAGAAGGGTATTAATCATATAGAAAAGTTACCCTGTCTTTTATCTTCATTAGCATTTCCCTGAAGCTTGAATGGTCCCAAAACAACATTCATTTTGTTGTTATCTTCATCTAAAGTCCTCTTTTTTCTGCTTAAACATCCCTGGTAGCATCGGGAAGCATAGTCATTTGCCATGCATACTACCAGCTTGCATTGCAAATAAACTTCATTGTATTGGTTCAGAAACTTAAAGGAGTTGAATGTGAAGCGAACTGAATTGTTGCTTGGTGAATACAGACTTCTGTAGGTGGAGTCTTGTGCACATCTGGGTGGAAAAGATCACAGTCATATCAGCTTTGTTTGGCTAAGAGTGGGCAATTTTCAAAGTTTGAGGGCTGAACATGCCCTCTAGAAGTCAAAAGGCTGCACCTTCCGCATATACTGTCAACATCGCAAACCAAAAATATATTTTGAGACTTAGCTCATGCCCTCTAGAGGGTGGGAAGGACATTCTGTCTTCTTTACCACTCCAATCTGATTTAGGCTAGGGATTGGTTCAAAACCAGAAGTGGGTAAAAGTGTACTTAAGCTTAAGAAGTACAAAATTCTGATGCTGGCAACCAAATGGATATCTGTTGCTGCCATCAACATGAGTTCTCCCACAGAACAATCCTGGAGAGTGCAAGGGGCCTTTTAAAATAAAAAGAGTGCTGGGAGCTGGATGTGGCCCTTGGGCTGGATTTTGCCCCCACATCATCAACTCTATCAATTTGGCAGGGACAGTCCTGATTAATCCTTTATTCTCCCACCTTTTCAGCCACTTTTAAAATGCCCCAGCTTCTATTTCCTCCTTCCACCTTCTCCCTTTGTCCTCAGTTTAATTCAGTTGCTGTAAAGTGAGCTCAAAGTGCAGAAATACTTTGCATTCAATTAACTCAGTGGGAGAGGAGAGAAGAAGGTGGAATCTTGCCCTTCCCAGTAGACTCAGGCAAAAACAAACTGCTGCAGACTCTCCTAGCTTATGTGTTCTTCCTCATCAACAACCTTTGTCATCCTGACCACATTCCTGTGTTGTTTGGCCACACATCTACCAGTTTTCTTGAGTGAAATATTTAGATTTTTATTCTAGGTGAACACTTTATTCAATATATTGATAGGAGTAATTACTAATTATTAGAGTTCTTAAGTGGGTAGTCTTAGGCGATTAAGGGCCATGTAGGGAAGGGTGAGAAGAAACACTGGAACAGTGATAGCTGGGATCCAGATGTCGGAGAGAAAAACAAAAATATTTGGAGCTAGTGAAAGTAGAAGGAAGTGGGTAGAAGCAGTACCACTATTGTGGAGAGAAGGAATAGTAGTTGTGACTGTGTCTAGGGAATGGTGAGGTAATAATAACACTATTACTGTGACTGTAACAATGAAACTATGGCCCTCGGGCAATAAATGTTTTTTAAAGGTTCCTGAAGGTACAAAGGGGGGGGGGGGGGGGAAGCAGGCCATTTCACCAAATGCTGAAATTGCTTGCAATCAAATAGATTTGTGGCACAGCCATCAACATGACTCCTTTCATACAACTATCATCTCAGCCCCTAACTTTGTCCTTCTCTTTTCTGCTTTTGCATGAGAATCTTTGGATGATGACATGGTGCCACAACTATGGGCCTTTGCAGACTGCCAGAAATAGTGCACATTAAATTGAGGCACTGCCCTGGCTCAGTGCTAGGGAATCATGGGAACTGTAATTTATTGTGGCACCAGAGCTCTCTGACAGAGAAGGCTCAATGTCCCAGAAAAAAATACAATACAAATGACTCCCTAGCACTGAGCCAGGGCAGTGCCTCAATTTAATATGCACTATTTCTGGCAGTCTGCAAAGGCCTAAAAAGCAATTTAATTTTAGCTTGCAGGTAGTATCTGTAGTTCTTTTGACATCTTCAAAGATACCGTGTGAGAAGGTATTCAAATGTTGAGGTTAGATGTGGTGAGAAAAACAATTCCCCATTTTGCACATATTGGTTTGCAATCAGTATCTGGATGGAGTACCACTGTTAGAAAAACAGAACCTTCTTCCCCTCCTCTGTCTACCCCAACAGCCTGAAAACTGGCTCCAGAGTGTTTCCCAACACCAGAGTTGGTTTTGGGGTGCCTGATGGGCTGCATTGGAAAGAAATAAGTTCCTTTTGCCAATTCTGCTGACAGAAGCCACCTATTTTGGGAAAGGGAGAGACTATAAATAAGAAGTAGGTAAAGTGCAGCCCATGGGCTGCATGCAACCCCTCAGCCCTCAGGGGTTAAAAAATAAGATTTTGACCCCAAATATTCTCTAGACATGTGAATGTATTTTTACCATGTCCTTCCTTCCAGTCCATTTAGTCCCAGGAAAGAAAGACATTTTTGAAGCAAGAAGTGAACTGGATGTAACTTCTCTTCATTTCCTGTTATTTAAAAAAATTAAAAAGCCCTTTCCTTGGCTTCAAATGGCCCGGGAGCCCTAACAATATCATGAAAATGCTCCCACATCCCATAGAAGGCATTTGGGGGAAGTGTTCCTTTTTTGGTAGTGGTGGTGTACTCCAAGGTCTTCTAAAAGGTTAATGTTACGTTCCACAGTTGCCCACCCCAATATAAATTAGGGAAGTACCAGTAAGTAAGAATCCATCAGCGCAATTACCTTTTTGGATTGTGGTCTCCATCTTAACTGTTTCATTATATAAATGTGAAAGAATGTAAAATAATGATTCTCATATCTAAATAACACTCACCCGCTTCTGATTAAGTAATAGGTCAAAGTTGTGAAGTCATGAACATAGGGAGATGCAACACATGTGTCTAGAAATAGTACTAAATTTGGATCAGAACTGTTGAGAGTAGCTTGGAAGTATAATTCCTGATTAATTAAAACATGGTATGGAGAGCTATGAACTTCATAGGAGAAAGATGGTGATGGATAGAATCCAAGATTTACACTGTAACTGCCAACATGTTTTTCAGTAATGTCGACAGCATTTTGGGCAGAAAACATTGTTTCTATGATGGTGTTCTCGTTCATTTCGCACATAATGTGAAACTGAAAGTTTCTCTTCCTTGTAATAATATAACCAGATGCTGATGTCTTGATGATGTTAGAGTAGAGTATGGTTCCATTATTCCTTTCCTAAACAACAACAAAAACAAACCAACATATTATGTCAAAAATATATGCAATTCATTTCATGCCATATAAAACATTCTCAGTCCTTGACCATTTTTAAAAAGTACTAATATATTTTAGAGTTAAAACAAACAAACAAAAATAATCTTAGGGCTTTTCCAGATCGATCCAAAGAAATTGCAGTACTCATAATATAGTTCCTTGGAGTTTGCTAGATTTCCCAAGTTGTAGTCATCTCTGCTAGTAGACTATCCATATCTATTCTGTTCATAGCAATTTCTTGGATCTGTACTAGGGCTCTTGAACTTTTGTTTTGTTTTGTTTGTCAAAGTGGAAAATGGTTTTCTGATATGGTACTATGGTTTGGCAGGCAGGTTTTCTTCTCTCCAGCTTTTTTGTTTAAGAGTTAGAATGCAAAAGGGCCATTTCACTGATACACTGTAGCACTATAACTCTTTTTAAAAAGAAGTAGAGGAAAAGTAAACCTATTATTCCAATATTTTTCAGAACTGAAAAGAAACCCACTTGAGGGTGGGAAAAATGTGACAGCTAATATTTGACATTGGCAGAAAATAATCTGGGGCAACTGAAATGTTGGACACACTGACTGACTCACTCACTTTCACTCACTCTCTCACACACAAACAGTGAGAACTATAGCAACAAATACCACAACCTCCTAACATGTTTGCCCTGTTTTGGGGGATCTGGAATTTATTCAACTTCTGTTTCCCTTTTGGCCTTGCATGTCTGCTCATGGGTGTCAAGGGCTCTACTAGAAGGACCATTTTGGGGTCAGGCTGCATTATATCTGCCCCTTTAAGTCTCAGAATTTGGGGGATAAATCAGGCTGATCACCCCAGAAAAAATAGCCAGCCAACATCACCCTGTAGGCAAAGAAACAAACATTGAGGGGAAGTTTTTTCACCCAGAAGTGAGCAATGGTCAGGTAGTGATCCTTGTGTTTGCCTTATATTCCACACTGGGGAAGGATTACTGGTTCAATTTTAAATAAAATTATGGCTATAGTTTAACCCATCATTGTTGTCCTATGTCATTTCTGGGGTCAGGGGAAAGAAAAAGGAGAAAATGAAATAAGAAAGAAATCTGGGGCTTCATTCATACTTACCTTTTTGTACCGAGGAGATCTGGGTCTCCTTGGCAGTGACATTCTGAACTGAAGTTCCCACTATGTTTTCCATGATCTCTGTGATCTCTCAGTGGCATTTTTACCCCTATTGCTGATCACACTCAGCAATAGAGGGGCAATGCGGGGAGGAAGAGGAGTAGGAAGGAAGAGGAGGAAGATTGGTGTGCGGGGAAGAAAGAGGAGGAAGAGGAGGAAGAAGAGGTGGTAGGAGGAAGAGGAAGAGCAGCAGCCGTACTGGGGGGGTATGAGGAAGAGGGAAAGGAAGAGGAAGGAAGAGCAGAAGTGGTGGTGGCGGCAGGATGTTCTGAATGAGATTGACTGTACATTCCCATTGGTGGTTCCCTAAAAAAAACACACCAGCACTTTTGAAAAGAAGCGGTAAATGGCTCAAATTCAAAAGCACTGGTTTAAGTGGGTTTTGCACTGCCTCCCTCAGCAAACTGCACTTGTTGCAATTGAGGCAAGTATGAACAAGGCCCCTTTAACCCAGTTTGCAAACTGGGTTAAATCATAGTGTGAATGAGGCCTGAAATGCTACACAGACATTGAAGTATGCAGATGAGGTATCAATGTATAGATTATACTAGGCTTTTATTAAATTTGTGGCTTAAATACAATTGCTAGTTCTAGCTAGAGTAGACAAACTGAATTTCAGGATTGCATATGCACATATATCTATATTTTAGTCTACATTGACACACCTCCTTTTAGTTTTACAGATTACGTATAATCTATTATATACGTACATAGGTAGCATGTAGTTTTTGCATGTTCTATCAACAAATGAGGAGGGATACTCCCTAGTTCTACCCATTCAATTTCCAGTTTCATTGCACATGGAAGGTGATGGGTGATAGGGATGGAAAGATGATTTAAAAATATTCAAAAATGGTTGCAAAATTCAGGACTTATTATACGCAAAATTCATATGTGGTTGTTTTGTGAAGAAAACAGTTCTTTTTCTGTACAGGAAACATCCCTTTATGCAGAAAATATTTTTGCACAGAAAAACTTGTTTGCTGCACAGTAAATGCAGTAATTGGAGATTTATTCTAAAGAAAATTAGCATGTGTTTTTTTTTGTGCAGAAAAAAGCATTTTCTGTGCAAGAAACATTCTCAGTGTAGACAATGATGTTTCTAATTGCTGCCTTTGAGAAGAAATTTACTGAAAAATTACATGTCTATCAGGTGAAGAAAGAGAATCTCACTACTCATGTAGTATTCATGAGACCAGACCAGAACTGAAGTTGATCATGATGGCACAAAACCATGGCTGCAAATGTAGGTTTATTTAATGATTGATGGATATAGATTGATAGAAAAAGCCTATCTCCTTGTGTCATGTTAGCACAAGTGGGAGTGCCCCAGAAGTGACTAAGCTATGCGAGCATGGGTGCACATCTGTCTCATTGGCATGAAGACCCCCCAAAATCGGTCTTTGTTCTCAGTTTATATATCTGTGCTTCTTTCAGCCTGTCTTATAGGCCAAGGATGAGGAAAGTGGGGCCCATGAGCTGTATGTTTTTCAAGTCCATGGGCAAACCTTCAGAACCATTTTGATGATTTTTTTAAACAAACATTTATACCCCCAAATTACACTTCACACCTCCTAGACCGTGTGGGGTGCATTGTGCTTTTGCAGGTTTTTCCCAGCTTTTAAATTCCGTTTCTGCATGGGATTTCTGCATCTTTCCCCCATGTGATAAACTCCCATGTTTTGCCCACCCACCCCATGGAAATTTTAGTCCAAGAAGTGGGCTTAGAGTAAAATGGAAATGAACCAGAAATGAAAATGTGCTGAAACTGGGGTGTGAGGGAGGATTTGAGGCCAATTCCCCCCCCCCCCAAAAAAATGCAGGATGAGAGATTGGGGTGAAGTCCTAGCAGTATAGCTTATAGAAAATACTCCAAGGTATTCTAAGCTATAGCAGGGGAGATAATGTAGTGTCTCCCCAATTAACTATCAAAGGAGGAAGGGCCCCCAACCTCTCAATAAGATAAGCTACAGCTTCTTTGTATAACACTTAATAGTTATCTGAGCCTACACTACTGATCTCACTAAGAGTAATAGGCTCCTATGCATAACTACACATGTCTCTTCATATCTGTAGGACTGGTGAAAACCCACCAACTCATTGGAGAGTCTTGCACTCACTTGGAGCAATGAATAGCATTCTGCCACTCTAAGTGTTCATCTACACCTGCCAAAATACTCTGGGCTGTCCGTGGAGTATTCTGGCCCCGAATTTGCCACTTACCTGCTTTGCAGTGATGACAATGCCTTCATTTGCTCAGTCCTGAGCCGCCCACCACTGCTGTTGATGTGGGCACATCATTCTGAAGCTAGAACGAAACACTCAGCAATGACAATGACACTGGGTGCCTCATTTTGACCTCAGAGCAATGCACTCACAGCAACAGTGTCAGTGGGTGGCTCAGGACTGCATGAGAGAAGGCAGCCGCCACTGTTGCTGTGTAGAGACCTGAAAACCCATAGCAAAAGGTGAGTTTAGGGAATGGAAACCCTGAATTGGGTCTGGGGGTCATGAAGACACTTCAGGCCTAATTCAGGGTTTTGAGCCTGTGCTTTTAAACAGGACACAGTGAGCGCAGGGTATTTAGTGACTGTAGACAAGGCCTAAGGCAGGTACCCCAGAGCACTCTTCTTGGTAGCAAATGCCACTTCACTATAGCTAAGGCTTTTGACTTCACACTTGTCTCACTCCACATTTAGGGCTGCAGTGAAAATGGGGGAGGAAAGGGGTATAGCTTCAACTTCAACCAAACAATTAATAAATTCTTACCTGTCTTACAGTGCCACAACCACTGAATGGTATATTAAAGATCACATAGTCTTGTGTAATCTGCGGTTTACAGAGTGAGTCTGAGGAATTCAGATATACTTCCCGTGCATTATAGCCTAATGACTGAAGATAGGTTCTGCGGATGCGAGCAACCATGTACTCTCCAGAACATGAGAGTGCTGAAAGATAGTGCAAAGAAGGGTTAAACAGCATGATGCAAATATGTTTAGACATTAATTGAATTAACACTATGATTTTGCTTGTGACCTAGTTTCAACAAATTAAAGAGAAAGTTCCATTGTGATACTCTAAACAACTGAGAATTTGTTGCCTTTTAATGGCACCCTAAATATGTAAATTGAGAGTATCCTTCCACTTTGCCTACTGGTCTTGTTAATCAACACATCATTTTTGGAATATGACATATTTGGAAGAAAAAGTCACTTTCAGTGTTTCTTTTAATGTATAGACAAAACAGTGTCCATTCTTGGGAACCCAGTTACAGCTTGATGTTTCTATTAAAGGAACCAGTCTCTATAAATCATGCAGATTGACTCACTCTGGTGTCTATTTTCTCAGTAGGATTAACTTGTGAAACCTCATTTTATATAGCTAGATGGAAATGATCCCTAGATTTCAATCAGAGTCATTCAGTTGTGTCTAAGGTCACCACTGTTGTTCCAATAATAAGTTAGGGTTTGTTTTTTGTTGTTTTTTAAATATTCCAGTGCTAGAGCTTCACAACCACATCCACACAGTGATTTCTGCTGTTAGATGAATAATACATGCTAATATTTGGCACTTTGCCTAGCAAGTTTTTCAAAGTTCACCATCAAACATCTGGTGTGTAAGGAACAGTGATTCTTCTAGCATTAATCCTAACCAAGACACAAATAACACATCATGCCACAGCTTCATGTAATGGAGGCTATACCATCTCTTATTTCTTGTAAAACATTTTGATGAGGTAGTAGTCAATTTAGAGAAGGGGTGGGAAGGAATATGATGTGCTTAAATTTAATTCTGTAAGATGCATTTACTCCTACACCAAGCATGAGTCCAGAACACTGGAAAGGTCAAAGCGAACTGGAGGAGAATTTCATTAAACAACTGGGTGGGCAAAGTTTCAAGTAATAATTTCTTTACCATTACTTCTTCACTGCAAACCATCCTTCTTTGAGATGATTTTAAAAAGAGAATGGACAAATGGAATGTCATTTTGTTTTGCTGCAATGTAGTATTCAATTTGTTTTTTCCAAGGGAAACTGGTAATAAAGGTTGATCTTACTTTTGTAAATGTCAGATCATTTATCCACACAAGTTAATTTGTATTTGGCCCCAGGACTCTTACTCAGATTTTCACAAGCATATTTTACAACCAGGATCCTGTGTGGAGTGTGGAGAGAACTGAACTTACATCTTGAAGAAACTGATGCTGAAGTTGTAGCAGGAACTGTGAAAATTGCAAACATGCAAAAATAATAACAATGAGGATTCATCTGTGTCAGATTAGCATTTCAAAAGTTAAACCTGCTATAGTCTATATGCTCTCACTTTCTCATTTGGTATGTAACAAAACAACAACAATGATATTCAGTCCTAAAATATCCTGTAAAAATGGGACAATCTACACTTTAAAACAATAAGGTAGGACTAGAGCATGTCCACTCTTGACTTCATTTTACATATTATCAATGTAGGATTCAAAGCATATCCCTACACACAATTTGAAATTCAATATGGCAAATACGTGGAAGAGTTTAGAATATGATTAAGACAAGGGTAAACAACTTTTGACAAACAAGCTAAATTTAGCCCATAAGCCACATATTGTTTCACAGTGCAAAAGAGCATAAAGAATCTGTTATGTCACAATAGCCAGCTACTCAGCTGGGTCAGAAATTTCACAGCTCTACCATAATTATTGTTTTTATTCAGGTAGGAGATTTCTGTATATGACTTTAAATCTATAGATTGTTTTTAAAAAGAAGGTTCAAACCCAACATTCCATTTTACAATCATTATGGTAAAAGACTGAAACAGGATTTCAAAATGAAGAGCTAGGTCAGTCCTTACACTGAATCAGATGGGCACTTCCGGGGAATTGGCTAGGAATGCCCTTTTGTCAGTGGCGATTAATGAATGAGAGGATAGGACGGAAAAAACAATATCAACATGCAGCTGCAAGGTTGAGTTTTGTGTCCACATCTTCTATTCCTTTTCCCTAAGCATGACAAAGGCTGTTGTACAAACAAATGGGGGAGACAGACCTTGTCTCTAATTTATTTTCCAGATGAAGCTTTCCCTCTTTGCACAAATGAAAATATTGGGGGGGGGGGGGAGAGAGTGGTGTAACTAAGGTTGGTGTCACCCAGTGTGGTAACTCATGGTGTCACCCTCCCCATTGACTTGCTCCCATACCAAATCACATTGAATCTTAAATCATGTTTTTTGTATTAATATTACTCATAAATCATAATTCCCATATATCACTGAATTTAATGTTAATAGTTGTGACATTAAAAAACTAGCACAATTAAAATTATACCTTTAAATTACAATATCACACAGCCTAAATGTTTACTTATGCATAATTTCATGTGGTTAAAGTGAAAACTTGGTAAAATGTGGTGGTTTAAAAGGAAATTTTATAAGAATATTTTTTTAATTTTTACCAAAAAACCAAACAAAAAATTAAAAATTAAAAAAATAAATTTTAAATCTATTTTTTTTAATGAAAAATCTGGGGCCTCTCCTTTCTCCTCTCACTGAGCCCCACCCCACATACCTCATCTCTTGCAGCATTTTAAACAGAAACAGGAAAATGCCACAACCTGTTTCTGCCAAAATGGAGATATTTGGGGAGCAGTGTTGTCACCCTATGCAATTTGTCACCTGGTGTGGTCCACACAACCTGCACCCCTCTGGGGACACCACTGGGGTGGACATTTGAATCAAATATCCCATATATGAGCTCTGATTAAAGCCTCCCTTCTCTCCTGCAGTATCCCAATCCTGACTGGGAGGCACACATCTGGAAAAGCATGAATTGTGTCATATCTAGTTTGAATGTGTCAGTCCTAATCTTTTACTTCATAAAAAGTGACCTATATGGAAAAGAGGAATATCTTACCAGCAGTTTCATTGTGTGGTGGGGCATTAGTTGTTGACACTTCTGTTAAAATAAATGACATTATAAAAAGTCCAAATACTGATTGTGTTGATTTCAATAATTATCATCAATAATTCCAGTAAATAATGAAAATACATTGGATTAGATTACCAGGGAGCTTCAGATAATAGAAAATGAGGCTACCAGAAGTGTAACAGGTACAACTGGCATATACAGATATAGGTAAATGGAAACATATTACGCCAATTCTTAAAGGGCAGCCTAGGCTACCTACTTGAGTGTGTGTTAACTTTAAAGTACTGGTGCCCCCCCCCCAAAAAAAAGTTCCAAACAGATATCTAGACAGCTTCAGAATCATGTTTCCTTACAATATCCTGTTTGTGACTTAATACTATCAGGGAAGGCTCTTTGCCCAGGTTTCTTAAGTAAATATGAGATACCTGGAAGAGAACCTTCTCTTTTGTGCCATCATATTTTTGGAATAACAACCATGGAAGTGGGACTGCTCAAAACCTTTTTATTTGTACATCCATTGCCATTTGTAATTTTCTATGTGTTGATAATGAAGTACTTATTCTGTCTTTCTGCCTTTTTCATTTAACTGTGTTTATGAAGTTTTGTATTTTTATTGTATTTTGTTTGATTTTCATACTATTGTACACCAACTTGGCATCATTAAGGATGAAGGGCGGTTTTAAAATATTTTAATAAATTAATAACATAGCCCAATAGCAATGTATTATAAATAACTAATTACTCATGCCCAGCTTGTGCCTGGATTGGATGAGAAGAAGTATGCGATAATCTCCACTGTTGTACTACGTCTCCTATTTGGCAAGGTGTCCACTTTGCTCTCTAGGCAATCCCTATATAGTGACATCCCAACCCCTTGTGTCACTCAGTGTGTTTGTGGGCTGCTGGGGGGTATTGGTGGCCAAAAGGGTCCTCTTGGCCCTCTTCTTTGCTGTGATGGGGGTGGTCTCTTGTAAGTAGTCCTATGGCACTGCAGCAAGCTGACAGAGAGGTGTTAGACTCTCTCCTTTGCCACGGTGGTGGCGATCTCTTTGTGAGGAGGCCTCCACCACTCTGGAAAATGAGGAGGGCCCGATCAGGTGTCACACCTCTTCTGGGGTGTCACTCAGTGCTAGCTAGAATATTTATTTTAATTTTTAGTGAAAAATTAAAAATTAAAAATTAAAAAAAAATCTTTAAAAAAAATCTGGGGCTTTTCCTTTCTCCTCTCACTGAGCCCCACCCCACGTACCTCATCTCTTTCAGCATTTTAAACAGAAACAGGAAAATGCCACAACCTGTTTCTGCCAAAATGCAGATATTTGAGGAGCAGTGTTGTCACCCTATGCAAGTTGTCACCTGGTGTGGTCCGCATCCCCCGCACCCCTCTGGGGACACCACTGGGATGGGTGTTTGAATCAAATATCCCATATATGGCCTCTGATTAAAGCCTCCCTTCTCCCCTGCCAGTATCCCAATCCTGACTGGGAAGCACACATCTGGAAAAGCATGAATTATGTCATATCTAGTTTGAATGTGTCAGGCTTAATCTTTTACTTCATAAAAAGTGACCTATATAGAAAAGAGGAATATCTTACCAGCAGTTTCATTGTGTGGTGGGGCACTAGTTGTTGACACTTCTGTTAAAATAAATGACATTATAAAAAGTCCAAATACTGATTGTGTTGATTTCAATAATTATCATCAATAATTCCAGTAAATAATGAAAATACATTGGATTAGATTACCAGGGAGCTTCAGTTAGTGGAAAATGAGGCTACCAGAAGTGTAACAGGTACAACTGACATATACAGATACATATTACATATTAGATTATGTACATATTACACCAATTCTTAAAGGGCAGCCTAGACTACCTACTTGTGTGTCTATTAACTTCAAAGTCCTGGTGCTCCCCCCCCCCCGAAAAAAGTTCCAAACAGTTATCTAGACAGCTTCAGAATCATGTTTCCTTACAATATCCTGCTTGTGACTTAATACTATCAGGGAAGGCTCTTTGCCCAAGTTTCTTAAGTAAATATGAGATACCAAGGAGAGAACCTTCTCTTTTGTGCCATCACATTTTTGGAATAACAACCATGGAAGTGGGACTGCTCAAAACCTTTTTATTTGTACATCCATTGCCATTTGTAATTTTCTATGTGTTGATAATGATGCATTTTGTTTCATTGTAATACTATAGTACACCAACGTGGCATCATTAAGGATGAAGGGAGGTTTTGAAATATTTTAATAAATTAATAACATAGCCCAATAGTAATGTGTTATAAATAATTAATTACTCATAATTAATTCCTTTTCTAAGGACATTACTGTTACTAGCATAATATTGTGTACGTATAGTATAAAGGTAGTATAAGTGTAATATAAGTGTAATTCTGTAAAGTCATGAAGAATAATGTCACTCCTTTTGCAGTTAACTGTAATTTTAATTATGTTTGCAACTACAGGTGCCTGAATTCACAAAATGGTGAGAGAAGGATATCATATGCTTCAAGTGTTGGCTTATGCCATGGTGTGAGCTGCTGTATCATGGTCTGTTGGATGTATTGTGGTTATGATGAAGTAGGCAAAAGGAAAGTGTGCATCGTACCATGTGCTAAAGACTTGTTTCATTCAGATGCTTATTTTTAAAAGTAACTAAAAGTATTCAGAAAAGCAAATGAACAATTACTTTCAGAACTTTAACTATAACAGTAACTACTGGATGGAGACTCTGCATCTGTAATTGAAATGAATTGCTTTTTGAAAGCAATTAGATTGAACATCTGACATATAATAATGAATAGATGTTATTTATTTCCTAAACATATTTATGTTTAGCAGACTTACAAATGTGTGTTTATTTCAATAACCATTTCAATCGCACCTTTCCAAGATGGTCTATGATAACAATTAAAAGGGTAGTATTGGAAGCTAATTTAAACAAAACAGAATTAGCTACTAGAACCAGCAAACTGTTGCTCCAGTTCTTAAATTACAAATGTAGACTTGCTGATTAGCTAACTCAGTACTTAACAAAATGGCTCTAAAGTAGGTATTCAAAACTTGCTTGACCCAACACTGAAAACTATCCTCAGGCTACTCAAAATTAATTCATAGCATTAATTTCAATGAGAGAAGTTAGCTCAGGGAAAATCTCGACTCTAGACAGGGAACAGAAACTATGCTGAAAACCCAGAAACTATGCTGATGACCCTAGACTAATGCTGATTTTCAGATTGCATAAAATGCCACAGTCACAATACGAACACAACATAGTACGAACTAGCACTAGAAACGTAGGTAGCTCTTACCTTGGACAGAATAGTAATAGGCATCAAAGCCATATCCTGATAAATCTGAATCTCTGTGCAGCAGAATAGTTATGGTGTTGGAAGTTGAGGTATAGGTATAGTTGAGATAGATGCCAGAGCAAATTCTTCCAAGCAGATAGGAGGAGTATATAGGTCCATCAAAAATTTCAACATATTCTTTACTGCAGTCCAGACTGTGTGCATGTAGGTTAATAGGTTATTTTTTAGGTTTCATTATGCCATCATTTTATGCATGAGGATTTCATGTTAAACCAGAAAAAGAGCATTTAGATTCTGCCTGCAGTGACATGTGCTCCTTAGAAGGTTGAATTTATGAGTTCTGTTCAGGAACTAGTCAATGGGTCTGCACTTTCTATTCCAGCTGGCAGTGATTCTCCAGTATGCCAAACTTTTTTTTGGGTATTGAAGAATTTGATAAACTAAACATGCACGCAAAGAGCCCTCTTTCCTCATATGAAAGGTGATTTTATAAAGATAAAAGCCACTATTAGACACAGAATGTCATCCTCTGTGTGAGGGAACAATGGAAGTGCTTGAGGGGACACCATTCCTCATACCCTGCCCCTTCATCCAATTCCCTGTTTTTGCTTCATCCAGTTCCCTGATTCAAACCATGACTTGTATGCAAGCAGAATAAGTACATTCTCTTAAGCTCCTCAGTTTTGACCCATACAGATGCCTTTTTAAAAACAACAACAACGGATTCACAAAATAGCTGTGCTTGGGAAAGCTACTTTTTGGACCACAGCTCACAGAATCCTCTAGCCCGTATGGTTAGTGGTCATGCTAGCAAGGGGATTCTGGGAACTTTAGTTGAAATCAGTAACTTTTTCAGGCTCTGAAGATAGGTTATCTTTTTTTACTCAACTTTTCATGAGTCATTGACTCAATCACATCATTCATTATTCTTGAGAAAACATAGTTATAAAAAGCTTTAATTTGCCAGAAATTGTCTTTTTCATTGTAAAGAGGGCAACCTAATGTTTTTAGGAGGCTTTTCTTCTGGGGAGGAACAATCTGTGTGTGACTTCACCTGCCATGCAAGATGGAATTGCATGATATGCAGGTTTTTATATGATAGTTTTTACACATTTATTTTTTCCATCATCCGTTGCTGCAGGATTTTTTTTTCCTCGGGGGTGATATTTCAACTTTTTCTCCCTTTTTGAATTAGTTGTCAGAAGAGTTAAGCCACAGAAATAACCATTTTAACCCTTTCAGGCAAGCAGCAGCCCAAAATGACTACAATTTATCACAAAGGAAAGCATATAAATCTATACAATAATCATGTGAAAATTTTGAATTAGATTCAAATCCAGAAATCCTAGATTGTACAGAATCAAGCACACACACACACACACACACACACACACACAAAAGGCAAATCAAACAGCTACATAGAATAACTCTTGGGCTTTGTGTAACTGAAAGAAAACAAATACCGTATTTTCTGGCGTATAAGACGACTTTTTAATCCTGGGAAAGGGCCTCAAAAGTCGGGGGTCGTCTTATACGCTGGGTAGAGGAGGGGGAGGATGAGAACGGAGGGGGGAGAAGGAAGAACCCAGGAAGAGCTGAAGGCAAACGGAGGGCGGGGGGAGAAAAAAAGATCCTGGAAGAGCTGAAGGCAAACGGAGGGCTGGGGGAGAAAAAAAAGATCTTTGAAGAGCTGAAGGCAAATGGAGGACGGGAGGACAAGAAAGAACCCAGGCAGAGAAGAAGGCAAACGGAGGGGGGAGAAGAAAGGACCCAAGGTAGAGAAGGAGGAGGGGGAGAAGGGGGGAGGAGAAGAAGGAGGAAGCCACTTCTAAGATTGTTGTTGTTGTATGCCTTTGAGTCGTTTCCTGACTTACAGCAACCCTAAGGTGTTTTCATGGTATTTTCTTGGCAAGGTTTCTTCAGAGGGAGTTTGCCATTGCCTTCTCCTGAGGCTGAGAGTGTGTGACTTGCCCAAGGTCACTCAGTGGGTTTCATGGCTAAACAGGGACTCGAACCCTCGCCTCCAGAGTCATACTCCAATACTCAGACAGGGTGACCAAATGTGTTCAATGCAAAGGAGGACAAGTCACTACAAAAAATGTAGGACATACAAGTTTGCTTTGTGGTACTAGAGCTCTCTGACAGAAAAGGCTAAATATCTCACAAAACTTCAAATCCCAGCATTCCATAGTCTTGAGTCAGGGCAGTTAAAGCAGTGTCAAATTGCTTTAATACATTTCTGCAATGCAGACACAGCCAAATTTGATGTGTTGCTTGGGCATGGCTTCTTTAACAAATAATTCTGCACAATGAGAGAGAAAGAGAGTGTACCCTTGAAGATTTATCTAAAGAAGAACCAAGTTCCTTACTTGGAGGTTATATGTGTATGTTGTGTGCCTTCAAATTGTTCCTGACTTAATGGTGATCATGGGGTTTTCTTGGCAAGATTCTCTCAAGAAGAGCTTTGCCATTGCCTTCCCCTGAGGCTGAGAGTGTGTGACTTGCCCAAGGTCACCCAGTGGGTTTCATGGCAGAGTGGGGAATCAAACCCAGGTCTCCAGAGTGGTAGTCCAACACTCAAACCACTACACCATGCTGGCTCCTATTCCCATGTACTACCTATGAAACAACTGCAGAGTTTTTTGTTGCTCTTGTGTATCTTCAAGTCCTTTCCGACTTATGGTGACCCTAAGGCAATCTTATCATTAAAGAATGGTATGTTTCTTCAAATGGGGGTTGCCATTACCATCCTCTGAGGCTGAGAGTGTGTGACATGCCCAGGGTCACTTACTTGGCTGCAAATTGTACATACCCCAGAATGCATCACCTAGTAGTATATTGGCAGTCCTTCCCCCCAACAACACTTTCTCATTTCCCCCCAAACATCTCATAGCTGGGAGATGGAAATAATTTTTACAGCAGCATTTAAATCTGGACTATTTTTTTAAAGTAAGGTCCAAAACACACTGCAGAAAGAAATGCTAGGGAACATGGGATCTGTAGTTTGTTGTGTTTATAAGTGACAGTTTTCCTGCTAAGTACCTGCATGTCATAAGCATTTGAATTAACATTACCATATTGAAATCAAATCTAATTTTTAAAATTTTTTATTTGGTGTGTGTTGGGATATACGGCGAGTATATCCCAAACTCTATATTTTAACTGGAGAAGTTGGGGGGTCGTCTTATACGCCCAGTCGTCTTATAAGCCAGAAAATGCGGCATATTAAATCTGCAGGAAAAGAATAGAAAGACTGTTTCCTTTCACTTTCACTTACCGAATATGAGAAAACTGGAGGATGATGTGATCTAAGGGGCTCACTTCAATTTCCCAGACACACTGTATACTGACATTGTTTCCAGGGTAATATGGCCCAGAGACAGATCCAAAAGGAAGTGAGAGGTTTCCACCACATTGGCTTACTATAAATCACAAAACAAAAATTTAGTATAGGCATGAAAAGATAAGAATTTCTGTAGATTAGAAAGTTGAACTTTAAATTTCATTCTTCCCTCCATTGTACATTTATCTTATTCATTCTTCAAGCCCTTTTACCACATAGAGAATCTTCAATAAACCTTCCTTCAAATTAGGGATTTACAATAGCTATGTCCCTATTAAGTTATTAATTCAATATTGTTTGGTGTGGTTCTTCATTTTCAGATAATCAAAAACTATCTAAAGTATAGAGGATTTACATTTCCATTCCACTCCTTTCCTTTTGTGCCCATCATCACCACACCGAAAGAAAAAAAATCACCTGTTGGGGAAATTGTTATGTCTCCTATACCTAAAAAGAAAGAAACAATGATAGTTTAAACTATCAGTCTTCAAGTCATAATTCAATTACCATTAGACAGTGCGATTCAGCCCCCATGATCTGTTCTATTTTTAAATGTTACTGTTTTTTTAAACGTGAACATATTTGTACAAGTGAATTATAATGTTTGTTCCCATGAAATTTATTCCTTTTGCATTATTGGGCAAAACCAAGACCCAAAAAGAACAAAATGTGAAACATCTGCAGTATAAATAAGAGTACAAAACTTCGCAAGTACCATCATTGAGCTAGGAAATAGGCCAAAAAGTCAAGCATTTCCTCCTTGGAAGATTCACAGAAATGGTTTGTGGAAGAACAGCAGGATATAATGGCTAAGATCCTGCTTTGATCTGGCAGAATATAAAGCTCCAATAGTCATTCTTGTACTCCTTCTCCCATTTGCTAAGGTGTGCCACATATCACTTTGCTGTCTGGACAATCTCTATAAAGTGGCATCCCAACCCTTTGTGTCACCTAGTGTGTGTGTGGGCTGCTGGGGGGCATTGGCAGATAAAAGTGTCCTCTCCTTTACTGTAATGGGGATGGTCTCCTTGTAAGGAGACCTGTGCCACTATGTCAAGCTGGCAGAGGGGTGCTAGACTCTCTTCTTTGTGGTGGTGGTGGTGGTGGTCTCCTTGTAAGGAGGCCGCCAGTGCTGTGGACAGCTGGGACGGCCCAACCAAGTGTCACACATCTTTTTGGACCCAGTGCTGAATGCTCCCATTGCATTCCCTAGTGATGCCACTCCCTCTATGGTCATTTAATGGAAATTTAGTGGTTGGGGAATGGCCAAGCACTATCCAGATAATGTTCCTGCAGCTGAATACATAAAAATGGCATCCTTCACCTGTTCAGTGACTTTGAGGGCTGTTGAGTAATCCAACACACAGATGCATGAAGCAACTTAGTAATTCAAATAAAAAACTTCAGAAGAAGCTGATCTGAGTACACTGGCTTTATTAAAAGTTTCTTAAAATTGAAGGCCATGGACTGGAGAAGCCCAAATTCAGCTACGTTAGAATCTTGGAATCATAGAATTGGAAGAAACCACAAGGGCCATTCAGTCCAAGCCCCTGCCATGCAGGAACTCACATTCAAAACACCCCCAACAGATGGCTATCCAGCCTCTGTTTAAAGAAGTCCAAAGAAGGAGACTACACCACCCTCCAAGGGAGTGTGTTCCACTGTTGAACAGCTCTTACTGTCAGGAAGTTCCTCCTAATGTTTAGGTGGAATCTCTTTTTCAAAGGCATATATTTAATTGTCAATTGTATTGTCTAATGCACTATTTCAATATACAGCACTTGAAATTAAGTTTCAAGCAATTTTTGAGCATGGGTTCCATTTTGCCTTCTCTCTGTATATTTGCTTTGGAGGGCCTGTGAACACTGAGCTTTCAAATAGGCCTGAAGCCAAGCATTTTAAAAATACAGTTGCCCCTCCATTCTCGTGGACTTGAGATCCGTGGACTCAAATATTCACGGAGGGGTGACCTCCTTTAATTTTAATGGGGCACATGCCAATGGGTGTACACCCCATTCAAACCTATGGGGTTTGAATATTGATGAGTCTCTGTTTCACGGGGGGGGGGGGCGTCCAGAACAGATCCCCCCGCAAAAACAGAGGGCCAACTCTACATTTATTTATGTATACTATGATTTACCTGAAATGTTTCTATATTTCTGTGGTCATGGTTTATATACATAATTCTTAAAAGAAGAACTGCAACTTACCAGAGACGGAAGTGGCTGAGGTTGAAAATGGGATAACACATAGGAAAATAGAAAGTAAACAAGTAGGTATGAGTTTATCTATATCAGACTTATTTCTAAATATGCAGTAAACTGAAATTGTAGAAAGCCAAATGTTTCATCTGAAAATGGTGCTAACCCTCTTGCTACCTTTTTATTATACAAGGTTTTATATACAATTTGATTTCCAGAGCCTGGACATCAATGTGGAACAATAGGAATGGTCAATTTGTTCATTTATCTATTTATTTATTTCATCTAACACACCTTGGATGGATGGATTTTATGTGGCATTCAATGGCATGGTGGAAGGTAACTGAAATTCCAACAACCTGCCGAAAAGTTGACCTAGTCAGAGTATCACATGCATTGGTTAATTCCGAATTAGATTACTGAGGTGCAGTCTGTGGTGTGGGCTGTGCTGGGAAATAGTTTGTTAAGATCAATGGGCACAGAACACACTAGTTAAACTCTGACAGCAACTGAAAGCTCTGCTCATATTAAATCTATTCTGTATTCCTTTGTCCCCAATGCCCTCATAATGCAACACTCCTAGTATTAGTTCTGTTCCTTCCCCCTCAATTCTGAAATGATTCCTTCTCAACTGAAGCCTATACTCTAGCAAAATTATTGCTATTCTTCTTTACTACAGAATACCAACACTATTGCTAGAGAAGTATATACCAGTAAATGCAGAAAAAGAGGTAAGAAAATCTGTGATAACTTACATTCATTTGTTGCTGGAGATGGGGTAGCAGCTGAAAATATAAGTAAAATGAAGCAGTACGTTAACTAATGGAAGTAATACATTGAAAATGTTGCTAATAAGGGAAGATACATGGAATGTGTGTATTCTAATTCATCTGTTGACTTATGGCAACCCCATGAATTTCATAGGGTTTTCTTGAGCAAGGAAGGTCTGTCATTTCCTTCCTTCGAAATATAGCACTTGGTATTCCTGTGTGGTCCTCTATCCTAGTATAAACTAAGCCTGACCCTTAGCTTATAAGATTGAATGGGATCTGATGCCTTTGGGGTATTTAGACAGCATCATAAATGAATGCTTACATTTTGTTCAGTAATTACAATGTCACAAGGCCAGCTAAGGACATTGTCATTAGACAAATTCATTTTTACAATCTTTGCATCATTGCTGATAAAAAATACTCCCCATAGCTACCTTTGAAACCAGGCAGCTCCAGGACAGAGGACTTTCAGAGGTACTTGAGAGTGAGCGAAGAGGCAGGCTGTAACAGGCAGCTGCAGCAGGATCCTACAGTGACCCAGAAATTCCTGTCTGCTGGGGGACTGCCTGGCTTCAAAGGTAGGCTTTTGGAGGGGCATTGGGAGATGTAAGTCCATCATCATAGATACATCTCTCCCTGCAGCATCTCAGTCAAGGCTTTCCTAAGAACTTTCCAGACATGTATTTATTGTACCTCTTTCACAGAATTTTATGGGGATCCATATATCTTACCATTAGATTAACACTTTAAGAACTTCTTCCCCTGCTTCTAGACCTATCTATTTCCTTACTGCTGCACTTGCATTACTTCCTATAAGACAATCTCTTAAGGAAAAGGTGGAATAGCTGCACAACATAGTTTCATTTGTAGTGCTAGAAGCCCTTCATCTTCAAGGCCTGTTGATTTGTTGCATTTCCCAAGCCTTCAGTCTAAAACAAGGGTGAGCAACTGGGGCAGCACCAGAGAACAATTTCATTCCCCAGAGTCCTCTAAGGACTGCATCAATGCCCAAAAATCCAAAAACAAGAAAAAGTCCAGAAGTGGTCCCCCAGGTTTTTCAAATACTGAAAATTGGGGAGGGGGATTAAACAGTACGGCAGTGGCCAGCAATCAATTTAGAATGCAATTCCATACTCCTGGAGAGTTCCAAGAAGTAAAATTCACCCCTTTTAGATCAAAAATGGACAATCTGGAAAGTCTAGAGGCATCAAGGACTGCAAAAACAGATGTGAAGCCCCTGAACTCCCCTTTGTCCAAATAAATATAAAAGGCCATTATCTCTTGCATTTCATTTGGGCAGGCATCATATTGACATACATGTTACTCTTATTGCCTAGTGAATACTGGCACCATTGCTTCTGTATTGTAGCATTTGTTTAAGCAGCAAGCAAGCTAGTCTGCTGCTCTTAGTACAGTGGGAAACACTGTCCTTTCACCAGTGCTGCAGGAAGATTCAGCTGCAAAACAGGTCAGCTCCTCTATGGGCAATGGGAAAGGACATCATTTTGTCCTTCACCTCAGGTTCCAAAATGTCCTTGACTGGCCCTGTGGCTCAATGGCTTGTGCGCTATGCCAGGGGCACAGGTTGAAGATAAGTAAAAAGAGGTATTTTGTTGTTCAGCATGTCAGAGGAGTATGTTGTTCAGGCACACCACTTGATTTTTCAATACAGTGAGATCATTTTTGAATAACATGAGATTACTTGGAGAGGAGCTGTGACTATGACATGAGAGGAGTTGCAACTATGGCACTGCATTCACACAATGGCTAGCTGGGACACCATACATTTATAATTATTAGTTGCCTCAGCAAAAAAGATGATGACTTACTTTTATTTATTGCTGGAGGAACAGTAGATGCTGGAAATATAAGCAGAGTGAATGAACGGATTAACTTGATGCATACTAATACTGGCTGTAAAAGTTAAATATTGAAAATAACAGGTGCGATTCTAGATCAGCTACTGAGGGCCTTTGCAGACTGCCAGAAATAGTGCAAATTGAGACCATTTTAACTGCCCTGGCTCAGTGCTAGGGAATCATGGGAATTGTATTTTTTTTCTGAGACATTGAGCCTTCTCTGTCAGAGAGCTCTGGTGCCACAATAAACTACAGTTCCCATGATTCCCTAGCACTGAGTCAGGGCAGTTAAAGTGGACTCAATTTGCACTATTTCTGGCAGTCTGCAAAGGCCCTTATTTACTTAAACAAATAGCATCTCCCAGACCAAGCCCCATTCCATCCTTACTTATTTGGGCAGCAGCCACTGCAAGTGACAGGAATTTCTTTTCCTAGTGATTGGGATGCAGATGACTGACATTTCCACCTCCCTCCTGCAGGCCATCTCTGATACAACTATAGGAAGCAGGATCCTGTCATAATTCTCACTTTCACCAAAGGATGTCTGTCTTGCTGGAGATGGCTTGCTGGAGTGATAGAAATGTCAGTCATCTGTATCTGATCAACAAGAGGACAGATCCCTGTTGTTCTCAGTAGCTGCTGTTGGGACTGGGGGACTTTTATGATCCCAACGTATTCCCTACACTATTGAATCCATAGGGATCATAAATACAAATCAGTCATGAAGGCTAAGAAAATCACCTTTGCTAAGAATGTATATTCTGATTTCTATTGCTTCTCCTCGCTTTCTTCTAAATCTAAACAATATTCGTAAATGACTAATTCTAACAAAAAATGCCCCCAACACCCCCTACGGATCGGGAAGTGCTATTTTGGCATATTGTGGGACCCCTACATTTTCACTTTGATGAAAACAAACACAGGATTAATCTAGTACTCAATCACAAGAGGAATGAAGACAAAGAGTTTTGTTGTGTTGTTACCTGCAGTTTACTGGCAGCACAGTTCTACTTCCCTCAATCACAATTCAATGGGGACAACGAAAAAGTCCCACTCTTGATTATTCACATTACTCAGAAACTTATCCTCTCATAAATTTGCTCTTCCTTCTCTTTCTTGTTCAATGCAAGGTCTCCCTCTGACCTCTGTTCAAACCAATCCATCCCTCACCATATTGCATGCTGGGAAATGAGACTAAGCAAATTGAGGTGAGTGTGCCAGTTGGATTGCTAGGGGGGAAATGATGTCCTATGGACTCCAGAGGTTTCTAGGGCAGAAAATTGGCCCTTGGACCTGCTGTAGTTGCCCACCCATTGTAGACATTTGAATCCAGAGTGCTCTTTTACACTGAAATGGCACTCATTGTTTTCTTACTACAATAACAACAAATGGTGCATATTTTTGTATGTCTGCAAAACAGTTTCCCTTCTGGGTTATTCAGAGAGAAATTTCTAACTCTGGAGGAAAGAATTTTTCATTTACTAATCATATTTCACTGATTTATTGGAGACAGGAAAAGTAAGATTTTTACCTTGTGAAATGGAATAGTAATAAGCAGAGAATGCTGGTGATGCCTGATAGGAATTTCTATATAACACAATTGTCATTACGCTTGATGTTGATGTGTAGACATGATGAGGGTTAAAGCAAACTCTTCCAAGTTGTCTTGTGCCAAAACTACCATCATAGATCACGATGTAACCAGTATGGCAGTTTAGACTGTAGAAGTAAATTTAGTAGGTTTGATTTAAATGTTAGTCAAGTAAAAACTATTTTTCTTCAAAGCAAGCATTTCTTGTTTCAAGGCCAATATTTTGATATTCTCACACCATCTTTCTTTTCCCAACAGTCCCAACAGACTGTTCTCACTAAAAAAATCAGGGACAAATTTCTCTGTTGCCTTAAATTTTGGTATTCATGGACCTGAACTCACTGCATTCTCTTACACTATAGCCCAAAGATTTTTTAAAAAAAAATAAAATAGGAGAATCCTGCACTATGAATGGATAAGGAATGCCATACAGTTTTCCTTGGAGAATTTATAGTCATTCATGGAATTCTAAAAATTTGAGTGGGTTAGACTTGTCTATAAAACCTAACGCTTGATTAATCAAACTGCAGAAAAGCCTTGTTATTTCAACAATCACAGCAGAAGGAGAGGTACTCATGGAGACTGATTAAACTTCTGTTTAGTTAATTTTAATTAATTTATGTAAACATAAATTTCTTCTGAACAACAATTAAAGTCTGGTAACACAGTGGCCACTAGGGGCATGTATTTACATCCAAAATGGCAGATCCTTTTAATGGTCATCCTAAGAGCACTCATCTATACTTTACAAAAGAGAAACTTTGTTTTTAAATAGGAGATTAAGTACAACTAGAACAGGGGTCGGCAACCTACGGCCCATGGGCCGGGTGCAACCCGCGGAGGCCTTCGAACCGGCCCCTGCCTGGTCCTGCCGCTGCCACTGCCACTGCCACTGCCACCGCACCACCGCCTTTCATGGCCACGGGGGTCCTCCGGGGTGCCATTTTGGATTCCAAAATGGTGCCCGGAGTCTCGCACAACCTTTCCTGCAGCAGCGCTGGGCCTCTCGGAGGCCCGGCACGGCCGAGGGAAGCCTCCTAGGGGGCCACACCATCGGGCACATGTGCGCACAATGTCGGGGGGCGGTTGGCATTTTGTTTTTTAAAATGGAGTCGTGCGCACACACGGGGGGGCAAGCGTGCATGCAAGCACGCGTGCCAGCCCTCAGCACCATTTCCGCCCCAGCCTGTCGGCAAAAAAAGTCATCGACCCCTAAACTAGAATGTATTTTCCTCTGAAAAAGTACTTTCCTAAACATCTTATTTTCTCTACGTATACATTTCTAAATTGTTTTATCTTAAAATATAAATGTGATGTTCATTTTGGTACACATTAAAAATTTCAAAATATTCAAAAATTTAAAATACAAAAATTCAGAGAAGTGTGAATTAACAAGGCAAACTGTATTCCAATCTTCATTTTAGAATAGATCCAATTAGTTTGTATGACAACTTGGAAATAATTAATTCTTTGAACATGGCTAATTCAAACTGTGTTCTGGAACCCACGAGTCCCCTTATCTTCAAAGAGAAGATGACAGATAATTATTGAAAGCTTCCTAGAAAAATAGCTATTTCGCTACAAGTATTCACTATTACTACCAGTCTTCCTCTGCAAACATAGCCTTGACAGAGTGTTCTAGGGTGCACCTTCAATTCAAAACAAGTTCATGTTGTTGAAAACAGTAGATAATTCTGCTAAAGTCACTGGTAATTCTGTGGCATGAAATCAAAGCAGTTACAGTCCAAAGAGGGGAGTGATAAGAGATATTTGATCATGGCATCAATGGCAGCTGTATAGTTTTTTTATTATTATTTTAACCATTTTTTGCCTCTGCATGGCTTCTCTCATGGCTACTCCCCCCCCCTTCAAAGCACCATCCCTTTCTAGTGCCATTCCAAAGAGAGTTGTGGTAGTCCCGGAGAAGAGTACAAAATGGGATATATATCACTGCTGTTGCCATCGAAAGGCAAGCCAACTAAACATTGATACCTAAATCCAATCCTTCATCTCAGCTGATTTTTAAAGAGGACAAGAACATTGTATGGAACACTTCAGTGGCTGCAATTACAGAGCAAGAAAATCCATGAACGGGAGAGAGAAATATAATACTACCAGTTACTGTTACATACTTGTTGACATAGTAAATATCTAAGACTATGTGAGAATAGGATGCTGTTTGAATTTCCCAGATGCACTCCATCTTCACATTATTTCCTGGGTAGTATGGGCTATCGATATATCCAGATGGAGCTGTGAGGATGCCTCCACAATAAGAACCTGAACAATACAGAAGGAATATTTTGCAGAGAGCCATGCTGAATTGCCATATTCCAGAAATAATATCCCCTAGTAGCATTCCATTCCCTATGACTGAACAATTGATAAAGGTAGATATGTGGAACAATTAAGAGACAGTCCAGAATCTGCAAAGGTATTGATCAGGACACATAAGTTTGATGATGATGATAATAATAATAATAATAATAATAATAATAATTTATTTATATCCCGCCCCTCTGCAGAGCAGAAAATATAAAACCTCTCTTTCAAAACCTGTTAATGCTTTCAAGAGAACTTTGAAAGGGAATTCATCAGGCTTCCTTTCATTTGATGAAAAAGGATATACAGAGAAAGCCATTTTTTTCAAAATTTCTTTTAAAAAGTAAACAATCAGAGCTATGAAATTGCAAATTACAAGCAGAGTAAGCAAAGATGGCTGGCCTTTTGAGTAACACAGAACAAAACTACATTTGAAAATAAATATAATGAGTGATATCAGCAGCACTTTTCTGTGTGTGCAAAAAATTATTATTATCAGCATCAGCATCATGTATATCTCATATTTTACCAAACGAGATTTAAGGTCCTTTTTTGGCATTTTTAATATATCTTTTGCTACTTTTGAAGTTAAGGGCATTTGTATATGAATCTGGAGTGGAAATTTCCAATTTTTATGACACTTTTTTGAAAAGTTATTAAAAAAGCAACAAAAAAGTAATTAGTATGTAGGTTTTTCTTTTTAAAATTGCAATTTTAATAGTAAGAAATTATTTGGGGACAATTAAGTAAAACATTTACAGTTACACCAGAAATTACATTCCTGCTTTAAAGCAACTATGGAGTTTATCACATGGGGAGCCCCGTGCAAAATCACTCTTTAAAGTAAAAAAAAAAAAAAAAAAAAACCAAAAAAAACCAAAAAAAACCGCAAAAGCGGAAGTTTTTAATGAACGGGATTTCTCCCGTTCTGCCCTGTGTGAAAAGAGAAAGCACTGTTAAAAGGAGGTTAATCCGAACGGAAATTAGACAAACACTGCTTCTTTTTACTTTCGGGATCTTCTGAAAGTAAAAAGAAGCAGTTTTTGTCTAATTTCCGTTCGGATTAACCTCCTTTTAACAGCGACATCGTCTGAAAAAACACCTGCTTTTGCGGGGTTTGTTTAATTTAAAGCCCCGTTTCCACACGGGATTTCCCCCATGTGATAAACTCCATAGTTGTACATTAAGTTAATTATTTTTTTTAAAAAAATGAACTACAACTAGCCTATTATTTGTACCTTATTATTTTCAAACTCTGGTCTTGCCTAATACATTCCAGCATTGGGAATGCTTCCTTCAAATAGCAGTTTGGTATGTATTCTTCCATTTGCATTTTTTTTTCTCGTGGAGGAACAGCCCGGTAAAAAGAGATTCAGTATAATCCTTTTTAAAAGAAAGCCATGCAACTTTTCCAATTTTTAAGGTATATACAATCCCATAAATATTGCAGCTCATATGAGGTGTAATAACTTTTTGCAACTCCTTTTAAAATGGCTAATGATTTTCATTTGGATTACTGTTTGCACTACTGTAATGTGTTCTACATCATGTGGAATGTGCTGTCTTTGATTTCAGCTGATCCAGATTTGCAACCAAAGTGTTAACTGGGGCTGGCTACAGGGAGGATACACACGTTCCTTGTTCAAACAACTCCATCACCTACCAGTCTGTTTCTGGGCACAGTTTGAACTGCTGGAGTGTTGCTGTTGTTGCTGCTGTTGTTGTGTGCTGTTTATCACCTACAAAGTCATATACAGCTCAGGCTTAGGTTATTTGATGGGCCTTATCTCTTTATATTAATCTGCCTATGTTTTGAGATCTTCTGGGGAGGCCCTTCTCTCTGTGCCACCATATTCACAGGAATATTGGGTGGGAACAAGGGAGAAGGCCTTTTCTATGGCTGCTCCCAAGCTCTGGAATTCCCTTCATGTCAGAAGGATACAAATAATGTGACTGATTTATGGCTGTAAATGGGCTCCTTTGTGCCAGTGCAACTATCATCCTACTTGCTGTCCGTTCATTAGCAGGCAAAGCCCTTTTTATTTTGGCAGGGCTTTGGGGGTTCACTGCTCAGGGAGAAAGGGCTTTTCATGTACTATGTTGTTATTTTTGTTCTTCTTCTTAATGATTTGTTCTCAACTGCATTTAACTTTATGTACAGTTCAGTTATATTTTTAGCTTTTGTATGATGACACTTTAAAGTTGTCCCAGACTGGAAACAGATGAGATATAATTATCAAAGTGGAGGAGGAGAAGGGTTATACCATGACTATAGAAAATGATTTGGACTTGGGATCTAAAAGAGCAGTGTGGACTTACCAGAAGTAGTCATGCGTTCTGCAGAGGGAGCTATTTAAAAAAGAAAAATGAATATTGAAAAGAAAATGTTAGTTGCTTTCAGAACAATGTATCATTAATGGGGCTCAGTGAAGTGGCATTAAACTCTATGATGGAACTGAGCTCTTTGAATCCTATCTCAAACCACTATAAAAGGAACTGCAGAAGAAGTTTGCAATAAAACTGTCTAAGACTAGGAATGCATACATTCTTCCAATGGTGATTGTTTTGAAGTCACAGTAGCCATTTCATGTTTAACTGTCACCTGAACAGAATGAAAACACCCATTATTAAGTACACATAATGCTCAGTAGAACACTATAACTGGAATCCCATTGGAGTCATATACAAGTGTAATGTTATATTATGGCTGTGCATGTCCTTTTCTCAGGCTATTCCACTATACATGTTTATGCATTTGATCCCATTTTAATTGACAAAATCTTATGGAATCCTGGGATTTACAGCTAGAGCAAGTACTTAAAATTCTTATCCAGTGAGGCTGAATGCCTCACCAAACTACATACCTCAGGATTCCATCCATGATAGCTCAAGTGGAATAATAGTGCTATAACTGTGTAGTGTGAAATGGCTACTAGTAGTAGGAGGTAGCCATGCAGCAGGCAGCTGTGTTTCAGAAGACAACCATGGGAAGAAAAAAAAATCATCTTCTTGGATCTCCCAGTGGTCCTCTGGACATTCTGCAAATTGCTTCTGAAAGACAACTAGCCACTACTTGGTCACCCTTGCTTTCCTGAGCTCTAGGATGGCTCCTAGATGGCTCTAGGATGGGCCCTGGTTACAGTTGGGTAGGTTCAGTGCACAGGAACAGTGTAATGCAAAATCTCAGCTAATATTTTTTGAAAATACGGAGTTAAGAGAATCCTGAAATGGTTGCCATCTCTTCAAATGGATCATTTTTCACTGGTGATAGATTACTTTTAATTAACTCAGCAAAGGAAAATCATCCAGTTGCTAGTGAATAGTTAACAAGTAAATCTGAGTCTGATAGTCTTTAGAATCTCTAACAAAAATTAACATAATGTATAATGTAAACCTATGATTGGCAGGTGTAGTAGAATTCTTGAGTTGGAAAGATAGCTAAGAAAAGAAAAAAAACTAGACAGTAAGCTCCAAACATTTCCATCCAATATGTAATTTTGTTTAAGTACACCTCCAATGTACATTCATATAGGATATACATTTATTTTATAGACAAGAAATGTGAAATTCATAAAGAAATAAGCAATTTCAATTAAAAAAACCAGCAAAGAAGAGTAGTTTTAACATGAAGATACACCTTCATATAAAACAGTAAGGGGCATGTTTTTCATGTTTTTACCTATGTGCTCTTAAATATGGAAGACATTATTGTCTCAAAATATATGTTAAAATCCACAACTTTCTCTCAACATAGCTATTTAAAATGCATATTTGATACTTTTAAACTGCCAAGGATAGCATTGCGCTATGGAAAGACATAGATAAGCTCTGGTCACACCTTAGTCTAGGATCTGGCCACATGGTATCTTAAGTCCCCCAAATCATTATCTTTCAGCATCATTCCTAGTGCCTTCTTAGTGCTGCTGACCTAGGTATGCAGAGACAAGTCTACTTTTCCAGGTTAACCTACCTTCAAAATTCAAGCTATCCAACTTTGGGAAGGGGGCATATCACATATATCTTAGTTCTTGCACCTTCATGCTGTCAGACTGGGCTTTTTACAGGAATATGTACAGGGGTACCAATGTAGAAAATTAAACCTTCATTTATTTTCTGATATTAATAGTTATGTAAACAGCACTAACCCTAATATTAGCAAGTGAGACAACTACATAAAGAAGCAAGCACTGAAGTGATGTCAGGGAAGGACATCAGTCCTCACTAGCCATTTCTTTTAAGACTTTTGCAGCAATTCACATCCTATTGAGCTTGCACCTTGGCAGAAATGCTTGTTTGTCACTGGCCTGGGCAGACTGTCATACCTAGTTGATAACTCACTCACTGATAAATCACAGACAGTGTTTTCAGGAAAGGTCCCAGACCACAAGAGAAAGAAAACAGGTAGGTCACACATACATCATATTGGAACACATGTTGGTTTGCTCATCTGAGGTATGCAGGCATCACTGCTTCTGCCTTGCAGTATTTGCTTTGACACTGACCAGCAAGTGACAAGAAAAGCATAGCTTCATCTCTTAAAATAGACTACAGCTCTCAAGTACAATGGGAATAACTATCTTCACACAGTGAGAAACACTATCCAGTCAATGGTGGGCATTATGGCCTGTATACTATGCATGTCTTGTTGAATCAGGGGCATAAGCCTGAAGATAAGTAAGAAGATGTATTTTGACTGAGACGTTGTTCAGGCACCACTTGATTTTTCAACATAGATTATTTTGGAATATAATGAGATTATTTAGAGGTTTTGAGTATTACAGTGTATTCACATGACAGCCAGCTGTTACCAGAGGTGTCTTTTCCCATGGAAAATTCCTCACTGCACATTTGTAATTTTTAATTGCCTCAGAAGAAGTGATGACAACTTACTTTCAGGTGTTGTTGGAGGTAGAGTAGACACTGAAAATATAAGCAAAACAAACAAATATATCAGCACCATTATTTTTAAAGAAAGTATTGGGAAACAACTGAACCACTGAACTGATAGAATTATTATCATAGTATAATAGACTATGACAGCAATACCACAAGGAACCCAACTCACATTGATTTGCCTGTTGTGCAACATGTACAACTTTCATGTTGAGTTCCAGCCAGGGCTACTGGTTACCGCTGCTAGTTAATCTCTTTTGCAAAAGATGAGGAAAGAAATTCAATCCCTCCCTTATGCCATTTGAAACAATTTGTGCTCTTAGAATAAGATGATGTTGTTGTATCTGAGAGATGTTCTTGTTTATAAAATATAATCTGGATTTTAGAATCAAAACTGAGAAATCCCCAAAGCATCCAGTTATTCAGGGAATCAGATTTAAAAATAGAAATAAGAGGAGAAAAAGCAAGGTTTAGAACTCTTCACCCTACAGCTCTTTCTCTGCTTCAGGGAAGGTCAAACATGAAAATTATACAAATCCAGAGCACCGATGAGGCCATTTTGGCTCTTGCAGGTACAAGGCCAATTCAAAATGTTATATACATTTTTCATATATGTGCCCAATAGTTTCTTTTGAAATTAGGTACATGCATATCCAACATATGCATTTCCAACTGTTTATTAAGTGGGGAAATATGGCTTTATGAAGTAAGCAGTTTAACTATAAATATATTCATTGATTAACTGGAGACTAAAAAGTTGATATTTTTACCTGCTGGAAAGGAATAATAATAAGCAGAGAAAGCTTCTCCTGCTTGATAAGAATTTCTGTATAATACAATTGTCATTCTGCTTGATGTTGACTTGTAGACATAATAAGAATCAGAGCAAATTCTTCCAAGTTGTCTTGAACCCAAGACACCATCATAGATCACAATGTAATCAGTTCTGCAATTCAGACTGTGGGAGCAAATTTGCAAGATGTTACTCAAGCAGAAACTGACTAAGAGAACTACCTTTTTTTTTAAAGACCAACATTTTGATACTCTCTCTCCACCTTTCTTCAGGACATTATTTTCAACAGTCCAGCTTTGTTTTTTTTCACTAAAACAAGGACAGAGAAAAGTGTGTCCCACAATGAACTCAAAGTATGCCTTTCTGAATATGCTTTATCCTAATATATATATATATTGTTTGTATTTTTATACATTTTTTAACCAGGAGCCACACAAAAATAGAAGAAGAAATAACATGGAGAATACTGAGTTCCAATATGCATATAGGCAAAGAGAAAAAAAGGGTAGAGCAGATTTGCAAAGAACAAATTGCATAAAGAATCATACCTCAAACTGCATTCTGAGAAACTATGGGTACGTCTACACTGTAGAAATGATGCAATTTGAGCAGATAACTTGTGCTCTCTGCATTATCTATGCAGCATGGAATTTTTCTTATTTTTACCTAGTTCATGAAAAGATGATATGCAAGATCATTCTGCCACAGTCATAGGGTAAACTGACGGATGAAATTAGAATGAAATAGGACCAAAAACAGGAGATTTTTTTCCTGTACGGTCTTCTATTCAATGTGATGTTTCAGTATTTTCACTCTCCTCCTCCATTTTAAATTTTTCTTGGTCAATGCACGTTTTTCCCATGACTGCCATCTCCTTTCCCTCTTCCTTCCAAGCCCCTCAAAAATGCTCTTAGAATAATGATGAAACATCAAGTAATGCCATTCTCTCTGTGGGGAACTGTGGGAAAATTGCAAGCTGCTGCCAAGACTAACAAGTAAGAACTATACCTCCAAATCTACAATATCCATCATCTCACAAACTATAATCAAGATTCCCAGTCAAGAGGTACCAGGGGAAGGAGGAATGAAAGAAAAATATTTCAATTGGGAGGAAACACAAGCTTTTTGTTGTTGTTATTGTAAATTACACAATAAAATCATTGACACTTATTGATGTTGTACTCATGGGTAACTGAAGAAAGACACCAACAAATTGTTATTGTTATTGTTGTAATTGTTATCATATGTTGTTGTTGTTGTTGTTGTTGTCATGTGTCTTTAAATCTACTCCTGTGTATGATAACCCTATCACAGGGTGTTTGTGGGGTTTTTTGTATGCAAGATTTATTCAGTGAATAAATGCTTCGGCTTTTACATTGCCTTCCTCATATGATGAGAGAGTGCGACTTACCAAGGTCACCCAGTGGATTTCCATGACCAAGCAGTGATTCAAACACAGGTCTCCCAGAGTCTTAGTCCAGCAGTCAAACCATCACACTATACTGACTCTCAGCAATGAATACTTGTGCTATTTTATTGTGCCAAATTTTACTCTTATGATTCTAGATGTTTTTGCCAGGATTGATCAGAAGTGTTTTCAAGAGATGCACTAGATAAGAAAAGCATTAAGTTCTCCTCTCTTTCCTTACCACTTCTCTATTCTCAATTCAATTTTTCTCCAAATCACTCTCCTCTGAGTTGTCACTGTCCACTATCTATCTACCACAAAGCTCCTCAGAATGGTATTTGGACTGACAATACTTCATTATAGAGTATCGTTTGAACTGTAATTGTGGGGAAATTGGTAGTGACTGGGGAAACACACACCCCAAAAAAAGCCCAAGCATTTTTTACTTTCTTCTTAATAACTGGGTATTGCGGCCCAGATACATGCATTTACCCATAGTGAGTAACTTTTGCCTTCGTCTCAAGTACACACCAGTGAAATGGATTTGAAATACTCTGAACAAGTGCAGGACATTGCTCATTACTTTTTCAATGTGCTTTAATGTTGTTGAAAGAGACAGACAACACTTTATGGTATACTTCAATGGCTGCAAAAACAGAGGAAGAAATCAATACATAAGTGGGACAGAGAAGTATAATAATGCCAGTGAGTAATACTTACTTGTAACTAACATAATAAAATTTTAGCGCTATATGATCATAAGATGCTGTTTGAATTTCCCAAATGCACTCCATGCTCACACCATTTCCAGAGTAATATGGGCCATAGAGATATCCAGATGGAGCCGTGAAGATGCCACCACAATGAAAGCCTGCATGACAGAGACAAAACATTTTGCAGAACTATACTAAATTACCATTTGATTCAAATATCCCAGAAAGAATATGTTCTAACAGCATTCCATCCTCTTGCAGACATTCATCCTGAAAACATAACCCTGACTTTGCACTAGCCATCTAGAAAATTCAAAATGCTGTGGTCTTAATTATTGCAACCTAGCCTAAGAGCACGTAATGTGAAGACTGTCCTTCACCCACAAAACTCCAAAGATGAAGCTATCAATTTTAGGATTCTTCAGCAGGTGAAGATTTTTTTCATTTGAGAGATAAAAGATACAGAGAACAAATGGCATTTTATTAGTTCCTCATAAAATGAACAAAGCTTCTTTTTGAAAGACTTATTCTTTCATTTGTGGTTGGCATTATATTAACTCACTGACACCTGTGTGAGTCATTTTATTTTAGTTTTGGTCAATGGGGAGGGTAGAATTCTCTACCAGCCTCCTATAACAATATTGCCCCCCAACCAATCTTTAATCTGATCCATGTTCTACAAAATGGCCATTTCCATGCCAGTGAAGTTTAGAGGGAGGGCAGCAGCGAAGCTTCCAACTATGTTGTTATAGCAGGATGGACAGCAATGATGTCATCCTCTAGGACATATGGAGGACACCTGGAAGATCTCAAGGTATGCCTTATCACTGTGCATAGGAACATAGCTGGACACTTTTCTGCCAATGGTAATGTGTGGTGAGGAGACTAAAAAGCTGGTTTGGAGGGGCAGGAAAGAAGACATGGTATCATTCCATGTGGGTCCAGGCTCTCTGATCCAGGATTTCTTCCTGAATTTCTTCTGCATGTAAAAAGCAAACAGTGAAGAACTGTATTGCAGTCTTTTCTTTTCAAATACCTGCAACTTTCCAAACTCTTAAAAGTGTATTTTCTGATGGAAGAGAAAACTGAAAATTAGTAATTACTATTGGCAGCCAACAGAATATTTGAATAAGAAAGGAAATATAGATAAAGGCATAATATTAAGGGACATCGGGCATAGGACAATTTGTGATTTATCAGATAATGTGGGGAAACAGAAATAAATGAAATATTACAGATGATAGGCAATCAATATTGGCTTCAATTAAGGGGAATATGTAAGAGTTTATAGGAAATAATATCTATAAAATGTTGCCAAAATCCACTAGAAGAAATATTGATGATGAAATAAGAAGGAAGGAAATGGTTAGGTGATAGGATTTACAAGATTCTATTGGATAATCAATGTAATTTCATAGAAGGTCTATTGGGAGTATAGGGAAAGGATATTAAGATTAATAAGAAAGAAATCCAACAATAGATACAAGAACTAAAATGCTAAAAATAGCAAGGTTAGAGAACAACAGATAAAAGTAATAGGTAGATGATATAGAACACCACAACAGATATCATATATTAATAAAAATGTATCACCTGCTTGTTGGCATGGGTATGGGTATATATCCATATGTGGTGGGAGTGTTTCAAAATACAAAAAAATTGGAAGGAAATAGAACATGAAATAAAATAATAGGGGGATTCAATTAAAAAAAGAAAGACGTATAACTGGTAATGTTGGGAATATAGGATTACAGAAGAAGGAGGGATATTTAATCAAACAATTATAGCAACACATGCAGTAATTGCATATGGGTGGAAGGATAAAGAAAATTGGAGCTGTAATAGATGGAAGCAATATATATCAGAATAAATTATGTTTGATTTTATAATAGGAAAACAGAGGGTTTATTTTGGTCAATTGAAAGAAGTCATTTGGGTTAATAATTGGAAAATAATGACTGAGTTTGTTGAGGAGCAGAAGGGGTATGAAATTGTTAAGGAAACAGTTAAAATGGTTTTCCATGTGGGATGAAAAAGAAATTAAAAAGAAATTAAAAAGAAAACACTGTTCCTGGGATGGGGGAGGGAAGGAGGGGTAAAAAAAATATATAGAAGAAATATGATGTGTGTGTGTGTGTGTATGTGTGTGTGTATGAGGGATTAGTTAATAGCTGAAAACACTTTTGAGATAGGATGTAATTAATTTGTTGGCTTGTAAGGTGAAATGTCTATATTAATCATATGTTTTAAAAAGTGCATTTTCTGAAACACTACCAACCTAGGGTATTGTATTTTTTAAAAAATATATAATTCCTGTTGAAATTTTTAGTAAGTATCATTGACATACCATGACTACTGAGAATGATCTAGGCTTGGGACTGAAATCACAAAGTGAATAATTTGCAGCCCTCCAGATGTAGTTGGTCTGCAAATCCTAGCACTTTAGCCAATATAGCCAGTTATGAGGCATACTAGGAATCGTAATGGGGGCATTTTCCCCACCCAAATCTAAGAAGAAGGCACAGGACTCACCTGTAGCTGTGGTGCTTTCTTCAGCTGTTAATAAAGGTGAACACTGATCAGAAAATGTAAAAGCCATTTAGACCCATTTATCATTCAAAATATTACAGAGTGGCAAATCTGTAAGAACAAAGCCTAATTCTGCATGAGTGTTACTCAAACCAAACAGAAAGTGAATTGCAAAAGAAGAAAGCATATAATGAAACTATTTTGAATACCAAGGATGTAGAGATTCCCTTTGTGGTGGTCATTTCTAAGTCTAGGTTTTTAGTGCAAGGTTCATAAATGCATCAAATACATATACAAGAGGTAGGAGGAAACTGGTCAGGAAAATCTCAACAGGATGCACTATAAAGTTGGGCTGGCACTTAGATGAGATGAAAATGCCAAGTATTAGGTAACATGTAATGTTTGGTACAACACTTTAGTTTTGAATAGAATGAAACAGTGGCATTATGAACACCTCTGCAGTGTATTTGCATGATACTTCCCATCATGAGTATTTGCTATTTGCTATTAAACTGGACATATTTATCATTTAGTACTTGAGTATTTCATTAAAGTAATTCATCTGAGAAAATGATACCTTTTATGAACTTCCTATGTAAATGAACATTCAGAATGCAAACTTACGACTGACAGGTGATGTGGCATTGTTCAAAGCTGAGGAAGGTACTTAGAAGAAAAAGAACAGAAGAAAAAGAACTTAGGGGGGTTGCAGTGTGCCAGAAATAGTGCAAATTGAGTCCACTTTTAGGGTTAGGGTTAGGGAATCATGGGAACTGTATTTTATTATGGCACCAGAGCTCTCTGACAGAGAAGGCTATATGTCTCAGAAAAAAACTATTCCCATGATTCCCTAGCACTAACCCTAACCCTAAAGGTGGACTCAATTTGCACTATTTCTGGCAGTCTGCAACCCCAGTTAGTCAGTAAACCTCTAAGCAAATCATGTGAAGTAAGCAGAATTGAGGCATTTCTCCTATAGGCCATTTTTTACAAAGTGTAACTTCAGTGTGCCTTCTTGTAAGATATATTTTATTTCACAGTCAAGAAACTAAATTAGCTACTACAACTTCATTAGAAGATCACTATTTTTAATAAGAGTACATACAATAAAAAGATGTATATGCAAATAAAAAACAGTGAAGAGGCACTAACATGATAGAATGACTGTCCTTATCAAAGGACTTCATTCAGAATAGTATTCTACCTTTTCAGGTCATCTGGACTGTGGATGCCCCCCTCGGAGGAGCCGTTGGGCAGGGAGGCACAATATGCTGGCCTCTAGGGACCAAGAGTCCAGCATTTTAAAAGATGCAGCAGCTTGGAAGATGTTGCAGGAGGAGTTTAGGAGTGAAGCTGAAGGTATTTTATGCTCTGCCATGCCCTGTTCCAGCCTCTTTCGCTTTGGCACTTGACCCACCCTCCCACTGCTGACACAGTATGAAGTTTCTTGGTTGCTTTGGAGCCGGGTAGGAACTTCCCCCCCCCCTTTTTCCACAGGTTTTTTAGCCTACCCCATACTATTCCATTCAGACTTGGACAATTGGCTTTGGGTGGTCTTTAAATAGGTGGTCATCTGGCAGATAATGGGGAGAGTTTTTGAGTATGGTGAGCACCGAGGTCACCACTTTGGTGGAAGAGAGGTCTCTGGAACTGCCTCTTTAGGTCTTGGGACTGGGGAGGCAGGGAAAGGGGTTTTCCTTGAGGCTGGCCTGAAGGATAAACCCTCTCTTTAAGCCCCAGGGCTTGGGAGGGACTTTCTGGTTGGCTTTCCTGATGCAAGCCGTTCAAGGATGGGTTATCCTTGAGGCTCAAGTGTTATCACCCAAAGGAAGCTGCAGAGGCAGTCTGGGGGAGGGACCACCTGCTGCAAGTGTTTACACACTAGGCTATTCCCCCTTTAATTGCAGTTCTCCAAAGAAAATTATAAATAGGTAACTTTCAACCCATTTATCTGTGTCTGGTCTCATTATTCCTGCAAATGGAACTTAGGGGAGGTTTCTCTCTCCAATCCTGCTGGTGTAAAAAGCTAAGCTCTCCCTCTCCCTCTCTATTTTTCTCTGGACTTCATATCCACCTTTGATTCAGAATGTGACTAAGACCTATGCTTGTATTATTTTTTAGAAAAATATGCAGAAGAAAAATGGCAATTTTACATTCAGACAAGAATGGAGTGTCCATAGGGTTTTCAGATCTCAGGGCCTGGCCCTGAGTCTCCAGTTTTTGTGGGTCATCTCCAGGTGGGAGACAAGAGTGTAAATTCCACAGTTCTGGTGAGTTCTGCTCCTGACAAGAGGAAAGGGATATGTGCAAATCTTCATTTCATTTAGTAGAGTGAGGATGGAATGCATCTGATTCAGTTCGGGGGGGGGGGGCTACCAAAAACCCACTTAACACAGGATAATAAATTTCGGGATTTTTTCCAAGTTTTCCTAAAAGCTTCACATTGTCAGCTGTGTGAATAATCAATGTGAATAGATTCAGGATAAAATTCTGTATGTCTTGCATCTGTTTCAAATACATTTGCATCATCAACTCCATCTTTATTTGAGCGCTCGCATGTGCGAGCACCCAAACTCAAAAGAAATGCACACAGGTGCAGTTCCATAGTGTGAGTACAAAACCAGCATGCATGAGTGAGATTATTTACATCATCACACTAACAAAACAAAAAAGAAGATGTCTGAATGACCTCTAGGTTTCATGTTTCCTACATCAGGAGAAACATATGTGATGGTTTCAATGGGAGTATTCCCTCAGGTTTAAAGCCTTTATTTTTTTTAGCCTTCTAACAGCGGTAATGGGCTGGATGAGGAAAAACAGATTGAAGCTGAATCCAGACAAGACGGAGGTGCTCACGGTAGCGGCCCCGAAACCAGGAATTGGGTTGCAACCTCCAGTCCTGGATGGGGTCACGCTCTCCTCCAGGGACTGTGTTCGCAGCTTGGGGGTGCTCCTTGACTCGCCGCTCCTGATGACAAATCAGGTTAATGCGATGGTCAGGAGCGCCTGTTATCAGCTTCGGCTGATACGCCAGCTGCGCCCGTTTCTGGAAGTAAGGGATCTCGAGACTGTGGTGCACGCGTTGGTAACCTCCCGCCTCGACTTCTGCAATGCACTCTACATGGGGCTTCCCTTGTGCCTGGTTCGGAAATTACAGCTGGTACAGAACATGGCAGCCAGACTTGTTTCAGGAACATCTCGGAGGGAACATATTACACTGGTTTTGAAGTCCCTCCACTGGCTGCCTATCAGCTTCCGAACCCAGTACAAGGTGTTGGTTATTACCTTTAAAGCCCTAAATGGCTTGGGTCCAGACTATCTCAAGGACCGCCTCCTCCCCTATAATCCTCCCCGCACCCTCCGGTCCTCTGGGAGGAATCTGTTGCAGCCTCAAAAAACGAGGCTGGTGACAACCTCCCAGAGGGCATTTTCAGTAGTTGCCCCCAAACTGTGGAATGGCCTGCCGGAGGAGATCCGTCAATTGTCATCACTTGACAGCTTCAAGAAAGCTGTCAAGACGGATCTCTTCCGGCAGGCCTTCCCGGATTAATCAAATTTACCACCTCCGGGTCCAGAATCTCTCTCCGAGATTCTCCCCTTTATGTGACCAGGCTCATATGAGCCAGTGCTTATACATCGCCAGCATTTTTGTTTTGTTTTGTTTTGTTGTATTGTTGTCTTTTTGTATGGAGGAATCCATCTCTTTTATACTTTATTTTAATTTGGAATTGGTTTAATAATTTTTTTAAGGGGGGGAGGGGGAGGAAATTATTCTTAATTGTTTGTTGTGATTTTATGATGTAAGCTGCCCCGATTGCGCTCAGAGGGGCGGGGTATTAAATAAAAATTATTATTATTATTATTATTATTATTATTATTATTATTATTATAACAGGGTGGAGAGTTTTCACATTAATCCACAACCAGTTTGGAAAAGAAACAGGACCCGAATGCTAATGTCCATCATTTTAGGGATTCACCGAAGGGCTGTTAGGGTTCAGACTTTTGAGAATATGCCTAGCTTGGATATTGGTGTACACATTTAACTTCCAGGTAGCAGGAAAACAACAGATGGTCATGCCATCCTTGCTTCTCACAGTTGGCCAGGGGATAGTGGTTCATCAGTCAACAGACAAGTCCTTTGATGTCTGGATCCACTGCTCATTAGTGCACCAAGATATCTAAGATGTAATCAGTAAAGTTGTAACCATTTTATTCATAGTAAGTTATTCCATGTATTTCATCTCACTACCCTTGTACAATGTTTTCCTCCTCATTTGCTAGGGCTGCAATCAAAATGGTCCAGATTTTGTGGACTTGATAATTATGTTGTTGTTGTTGTTGTTGTTGTTACTACTGCTGCTGCTGTGTCCCTTCAAGTCATGTATGACTTATGGTGACACTAAGGCAAACCTATCGTGGAGTTTTCTGGGACTGAGAGTGCATGATTTGCCCAAGGCCACCCAGTAGTTTCCATGGCCAAACAGGGAATCAAACCCTGATCTCCAGAATTGTAATCCAATGCTCAAACCACTATGCCACACTGACTCATAATTACATGAGTAATTACCTAAATTCATATGAAGAAATGAATTTCTTGTGCTAAGTTAAATTTGCCCTTCTCCAATATAATATTGAAAGAGTAAGTTTTTAGTATATATTGGCACAAAAAAGGTTTTGTATTTTGCCAACTACAAACTTAGTGTATGCTTGTGATCATAATTAAATTATCAGCTATAAAAATGCAAGTAAAACTGAAATAGATATAATTGTTTAAACAAAGAAACAAAAGGGGGTTGCAGACTGCCAGAAATAGTGCAAATTGAGTCCACTTTTAGGGTTAGGGTTAGTGCTAGGGAATCATGGGAACTGTATTTTATTGTGGCACCAAAGCTCTCTGACAGAGAAGGCTCAATGTCTCAGAAAAAAAACAGTTCCCATGATTCCCTAGCACTAACCCTAACCCTAAAAGTGGACTCAATTTGCATTATTTCTGGCAGTCTGCAACCCCCCCCCCAATACATATATTAAATCAATCAATCAATAACATGATGTAAAATCAAAAAGATAGCAAGAATAATAAACTGTTTATTCTGAACTAAAAAACAACTCAGAATGTCTATGACAAGTGTATTTACACTTTAAAATAAAGATTTAGGATGCATACTTACTACTGATGACTTCAGAAGTTTCTTCCATTGTGGCAGCAGCAGCTGTTAGGACAAACCACATTCGTCAGATTTCATGGAGTATATAAATATTAGGGACACACTTATGAGATAAAATGAATCACAAGTACTGAAATTGCCCCTTCCTTAAATTTATACAGCTGGATCTAGATTTAATTATACTTAGAATTTGTCCCTGCTACAGAAATGTTATCTTATAAATACAAGGAACATCTGGCTAATATTTTAAAAATAATGCAATACTTACATGACACTGTATTACTGTGCAGGTCTGCAGAAAGATGCTTGATGTGGTTAGTCAGGGCTGCACAGATGTGTAGGTGTGCATATAAAACATGTGATTATGTTTTGAAGCCCCAGAAGGCCACAACAGCACTGTCATGGCTGCCATCTTGGTAATCAGAAGTGATATCAAATCCTTTCCAGCTGTCTTTAGGAGTATTCAGGCTTGGATTATTGTTGGTTTTTTTGGGGGAGGGGTGGTGGAACCTCCAAATAATCCATCTAATAAATGTGCATTCCCCCCCCCCCCCCCAGCCAAAACCTTTCTCCTTTTTGGCCAGAAACAGTTGAGGTATTGCTAGGAGCTTGGGAGAGTCAGTGGGGATCACAAGGCCAGTGAGAGAAAATAAAGGTGGGAACAAAATGTTTTCCAAGCAGTTCAGCTGGACAAGGCCAACTGATCTATAATAAGGTTAGATTTGGATGTACACAACACAGAGGCACAGAGAAACTACAAAACAATGAAAACGCCACATGTCATAGAACAGAGATGTAATAAGGATGCAATTATGCATTAATTTTCTTAATAGGGAATTAATTCTTCAATAAGTTTCTTCTCAAAAGAAGCAATGAGTAATGTTAGCAATTTTCTTCCCATTACAAGGAAGTCTTTGAAAACCACACCGTTTTGAGGCTTTATTCTACACAAAACTTGTGTTTGTTCTGCACATCGCATGGCATTTTCTGCTCAGGAAATGCAATTTGCTTGCAAATAATCAATGTTAAAATTTAGCACAGACTACTTAAGTTCCCAAGTACAGTATTTTCTGTTCAGGAATCAGCTTTTTCTGCATAGGCAATAACATTTATGCATAGAAATACAATTTTAATGACAGAACATGTTATTTCCTGTGCAGAAAATTCTGCTTTATGGACAAAACAACCATGTGCAAATTTTGCACAGAATAAATTCCAAACTGTGAAGAATCTCATCGGTCCAGAATTCTTCTTGACAGGGTTTCTAGACACACAAAAACATTGTAAAAACATTTTTTCAAATATTTTCAAATATTATTTCCATCTCTGTCTCAGAAAAATGGGAACACTGAAGGCTGGAGAGTAGATTATTGGCTGCACAGAACTGAAGGGGGAAACTGCCCTAGTGTAGACAACACCTTGGAATAATCATTCTCACAAAATTAGTCATATTCCATGGAATATTTAAACATTATGGTACTAGTTTTGATATTAATAAAAATTGAGTGTGCAGTTTTGAGGTGAGGTTTTGCAAACTGTGTAGGCCTACCTGGATATGGAAACAATTTAGAGTACTGTGCAGAACATCAATAAAACTTTAAAGAATTAAAAATTGGAACCCATACTTACTGGTGCGGATTTCTGTTGTTTCAGTAGTCTCTGCCACTTCAGGAATAGCTGCGGAGAAAGGAAAATTGGTCAGGTTTCAATGCTCTGTTTTGGTATCCAATAACAGTGGAAGTGGGACACTTGTCTTTTGCTGTTGCTGCTGCAAGCCTCTGTGGTGGCAAAAACCTGTTCCAGAGGGTTTCCCAGCCCTGTGGAGGAGATTGTATAGTGTATCTTGAACTGCACTATACAAGGGAGAGGGGTTACTGTTTCCAGTGGAAGTATCATGATCAGGAAGGATCATTTTATCCTTGGCTTGACATTTTTGGATCTAGAAGGATCATTTTATCTTTGGCATGAAATTTTTCAATACTGAGGCAGGAACACTGAAGTAAAACTAAATATGAATTGGGTTTTTCAGAGTTTTTCAGGCTGTAAGGCTGTGTTCTAGAAGAATATATTCCTGATGCTTTGCCTGCATCTGTGGCTGGCATCTTCATGGCTCCATCCTATAGAATTTTGGGATATGTAGTTTGTTGTGGCACCAGGGCTTGTCTCTGACAGAGATGGCTAAATAGTTCACAAAACTACAAATCCTAGAATTCCATAGCATTGAGCCATAGCAGTTAAAGCAGTGTCAAATTGCATTAATTCTGCAGTGTAGCTGCAACCTAAAACTTGAAATAACAAGACAAATATAATTAGCTGCTTGATGTGGAGCCAAAATAGTATGTCCCCTTCTCTGAGGGCCACGTTATAGCTTCACCTTGTTATTTGTTTCCCTCCCTCCTTCAGATATCATAACTTACAGTAAAGATGCTATCATGTACTATAGGAATGACAGAAAAGTACAGTACTTCCTAGATGTTTTCATATGAACAGCTGTTCAGAAAGAAAGATTAACACTGTCGAGCACATTTAAGCAAGTCTATCCAATATGTCATACAGATCAGTTATGGATCTGTAACTCTAGGTTATGAATCCATAATTGCAGTACTGGATACCAGCCATTTTTTTTACACACATACACAGTATACAAACAACAGTATATCTCCAGTACCAGGAGTCTCTGAGGGGTGTCTTGGCAAGATTTATTGAGAGAGGTTTGCCTTCTTCTTTGGCTGAAAGTGTGGGCCTTGACCAAAATTACTGAGTCTCCCATTATCCCAGTTCAACACTGAAACCACTATATCACACTGGGTCTCATCAACAGTACTAAAGATCACTTTAACACTCATTCTGACAGCTTAACTTCTGGGGATTCATGTTTATGGTAATAAATTCCTGAACCTGAGCCCCCAAAACTACCTTTGTAGCTGGTAGCACCTTGACCAAAGCATTTCCAAGGCAATGGAAATTAGGATGTTGGGAAATGATATCTACAGCATGTTCTTGGTCCTGGGGTGCCTTGATGAAGTACCCTGCAGGATCTCTTCAGGTGCCTTTTCTTAAGAAACTCTGTGCTGGGAGCATGCTGGAGATGTTATCTCCCAGCACTTCAATCTCAAGAATCTCAGAAATGCTTTGGGCAGAATGCTACCAGGTTGCAGAGTTATTGGGGTATATAGCCAGTCATAACTATGATGATGGAGCTGCATGAGAAGTATTATTATTTACACTTCGACATTTCCCACTGCATATTTGGTATTCTTAATAATTCAGCAGTTTCAGAGTATGATAAATGTATAAGTGATTGGTTGATTATTTAATTGATACTTATGATTAATTAAGAACTTTTAAGACATTTACACAAAATAAATATTTAGGATAAAGACATATAGAGTGAGTGCATAGTTGAAGGAGACATAGTTGTAGGAGCACTTGATAAGGAACTGAAATTTGATTTGATTTTATAAATATCTATATGAATCTTTGTTGCTGTTGTTGCTGTTTTAGACCTTCAAGTCATTTCTGACTTATGGCAACCCTAAAGTGACCCTATCATCTGGTTTTCTTGGCAAGTTTTGTTCAGGGGAGGTTTGACCTTGCCTTCCTCTGAGATAGTGTGACTTGCTCAAGGTCACCAGTGGGTTCCATGTCTGAACAGGGATTTGAACCCTGGTCTTCAGTGTCAGAGTCCAACACTTAAACCATTACATCATGCTGGCTAACTTATATAAATCTAGTAATTTATAAATATCTGAATAACAAGGAGCTGACAAGTGGTCCACTATTCCAAATACAATGCAATATATGCCATCACAAAAATGCATTTTATTACATATCTGTGCAAAATATGCATATAGTTGATTTGCATATCTGCACAGAAAACAGCATTTCTGCCATTAATTCCAAATTGTAAATAGGCATCAAAAGCTATCTGGTTTCTGAAGACTTGCTCACAGTAAGAAGAAAATAAGTAAAATTACTTGTTACTTCTTCAAGAAGAAAATTGAACAAAAATATTCTTCCCTAGGGCTGACTGATAGATCAAAAATACAAGTCACTAGCCTAGATGTTATACACTTGAGAATGCTTAAAGAACTTGGGGTGGGGCTAAATGTTACTCTTTTAACAAAACAAAACAAAAAACAACCTGCCACTAAAGTCATAGGACAAGATCTTATGCATCAAGGAAACACAGAGCAGTTTAGTTCTTCTGGATTCCACAGCTGTACAACTTATTGTGCAAGAGGAGACATGGCCTTGAGCTTGCCCATAGCAGAGTAGCTCTACAGGGTTTCTTTTATGTTCCAGACAAAACATCAGTTATAAAAGTTTCTTTATGAACTGCAGTTACATATCAGCTCAGCCTTACACAGAGAATTTAGGCCAAGGCATTCTATAGATTTGTTGTTGTTGTTGTGTGCCTTCAAGTCATTTTTGACCTATGACGACCCTAAGATAACCTATCATGGGGTCTTCTTGGCATGATTTGTTCAGAGAGATTTGCCATTGCCTTCCCCTGAGACTGGGAACATGTGACTTGCCCAAGATCATCCAGTGGGTTTCATGGCTGAGCTGGGAATCGAACCCTGGTCTCCAAAGTCAAATCACAACCTACGTACTGAAAATTAAGATTTAGTACTATATTATGGAGATGAGTTAAAGGCCCCTTACCAGCTGTGGTAGTATCTGTGGAAGAACTTAGTTCAAGAAGAAGAAAAAAGAGGAAAGCAAGAAAAAATGTACAGTAAAATACTAAAATCAAGCTCAAATTATATGTTGAACTAATACTTTCTAATACAGATATGTAGAAGAAGATGCTCCTTACCAGTTGAGGTACTTTCTGTAATTGTTACAGGTATTTCTGGTAGATGAAAGGAAGGAGGGGGAGGAAAAAATGAGCAGTTATGTTAGACTGAATCCAGTTTTTGTGTCAATGAAAAAGGATTTTTATGTTGAGCCTCTGGAAACATTCCTAGATGTACTGGCTTCTAAAAAGGTTGGGCAGGGGTATGAAACACCCTTCCTTAAACTGAAAATCAGAAAATTCCATAAGGTCCTGATAGGACAGGCATAGTGGAATCATAGCATCATAACTGTGGCATGTTAAAGGCCTTAATTCTGTAGGCTTTCCCTCCCTCTCAAGAGTAGCAAAATGACAAAGCACTAGATGGACACAAGTTGGAACAGATTTAAATCAGCAGCATGTCTTTCTGTGACAGTGCTGAAGCCATCCATGACATTTCCAAAGACAATCCCCTGAGACTCTATGATTCTAAAGATCATAGAATGCAGATCCAATCAAGCAAGATTCACAGCTTTGATATGAATATTGACAGATTGTTAAGAACAACTGAAAGAAAGATTCTAGGGGCTGAGGCTATTAGATCAAGCAGGATTCAATCAAAGCTTGAGCAAAGATAAGGGTTTGAGATTTGGATAGATCCAGGGGTGAGAGGTCAGTTTTTTAGGGTTAGGATGGGATGACTTCCAACAATGGAGCACTCTATCACTGAAGACGAGTGGAAGAGGAACCTGCTGATTCCACTATACCATGTGTATTTCCTCTACTTTCTTCATGGGGTGGGATGACTACCTGAGAAGAAGACACTCTTCTATCCAGAACATTAGTATTCTGAAGTGTGTAAAAAGCCTTCCTAGATAGAAGAGACTCTCCAGCAACTTGCCGTCCATAACCAGAGGATGGTGGAAACATCTAACAGGGTACTAGTGCCTTTCCGCTCCCCACATGGTTAGGCTATATACATTTAATACCAACCAAATAGGGATAAACCTACAAATAAATGTCAACTGAATATCTGATTATTCAGCTGATAGCATGATTCTATACAACACATATTCTTTAGACTTTTGGAGGGATGGTGAAAATGTAGGATGCAGACTGACCAGTGAAGAGTTTGGTGGTCATCAGAGGATTGGGGGACTAATATAGCATGCTAGCAATAGTATACTAGTAACTAATATAGGGTTTTGTTAGGATTATATTAGAGTTGTTAAAGCATTTACCTTTTAATCCAGTCTTCTGCCTATATATACCCCAGACAAAATAAGAACTGAGCTAGGTCATTACCTGTCAATTTAGCAGAGGTTGTGCTTTCCAGTTCTATAAACAAAAGGAAATAAATCCTTTTTTAAAAAAAGGAATTATTAATGTTCTAGCAATACCTCATTGACCATCTTTATCTGTACTTCTGGGGGATTACCAGAGTTATATTTCAACCCAAATATATGTATGCCCCCTCTTTCTGACCTTCCTCCCAGGTGTTGTGTAAATGTGACTCTGTTTAGTCTTAGGGGGGTTGCAGACTGCCAGAAATAGTGTGAATTCAGTCCACTTTTAGGGTTAGGGTTAGAGTTAGGGAACCATGGGAACTGCATTTTATTGTGGCATCAGAGTTGTCTGACAGAGAAGGCTCAATGTCTCAGAAAAATAACAGTTCCCATGATTCCCTAGCACTAACCCTAACCCTAAAAGTGGACTGAATTCACACTATTTCTGGCAGTCTGCAACCCCCCTTAGTCAGCATATTCAAAATTAAAGGCTGATGAAAGTTGAAGTCCAAAAGCATCTTGGGGACTATTTATTTCCCATTCCTGTTCTAATCATAGCATTTGTAGCATTTATATATATATGCTCTTTTATTTTCATTCTGAGCTAAAATCAAAAACAGAAAGGGACAAATGGGAAAACATGAAAACAGGACAGAAGCTTTTAATAACAATTGTCCACTTAAAGAATACTTTGTAGGAAAAAACCCACATATTTTTTTCTATAATCAATAGACACTGAGCACATGTAGAAAGGGAGGGATCCCAATGCAGGATGCTTCACAGCAAAGCTGGGCATACTTCAAGCTTGTGGATTACACTTTGTTCTTTTACTAGGATTCTAAAGTCCATTATTCAGAATCAGTGCAAAACCCTAGCTCAGGAAGGCAGGAACCTGTGACCAATACCAAATCCAAGCTCTCAAATCTATCTACTCTTGATCTTCCCTCTCAGTTGTTTTTCTAATAACCTATTTTGTGTGGTGGTGGTGGTGGGGGGTTAACTATTACTTGACATCTGAGGATCAGAATTGCCAATCTACTGCAAATGACCCATAGTCCTCAAATAAATCATTATAATTGCAACTATTTTCTAGAGAGGATGGTTTATACAAATTGTTCTTTTAAAGGTCTATTCTCTCCCAGAAGCTGGAAACACCATCCTGAGGGATTCTGGGAGCTGTTTGACCAAAGAAGCACTTTTCCCAAATACCGTAGACTTCCCATTATCATGCATATTCATGGTTCTAGCACTGTCTGAAAATTCCTTCAACACAGTGGCCTAAATCTATAATTCCAACAATAGTAAACCAGATGACTCAATTGTTGAATTGTGAGTCAACAACACCATTCAGGCCAGACTGTTGTTATATTGACACTTCCTCTTCAAAAATTTAGTAATTTTATGTGATGCTTATGAATACTGGCAACAAATTTGTCAATTTGTGGCTAAACAACTCAGCTTACTTCTGATGTAAGTCTGGGGTAGCTCATTCTTCTATAATTTTTTTTCAATGGGATTTTATCTCAAGTAACATTAGCTGGACTGGAGCTCCTATATTTTAATTCTAGTAAAATCTAAAACTGATGTCACTGTTGACCAAAATGTTGAAATTCTGCTTCAGCCTACATGTTAAAATGAAAACAAACAATAGAAGCAATAAATATATAAATCCCATGATTACCTCCTATATCATAGTAGGCAAAAAATCCTGGACCTGTGTAGTAAGAGTCTCTGTGTAACAAAACTGACATAGTGCCTGTGAATGAAACAAATGTCCAACTGGAACCATTGCATATTTTCCCAAGTAGTGTGGAGTGATGTACCTCTCCATTGTAGATGTTAATATATTCATGAGCACAATCTAAACTGTGGAGATAAAGTTTCATACTCATTATATGGCATAGCACAAGTATACATTATTTCAACCATAAGCTCCTATTTTGAAGGGACAGATGATGACTTTTTCTTCACAATCTTTAAGAGTAATTTTTAAAACATGGCCTCATTGGGTCATATCTTGAAAGTAACAATGAAAGTTACAAATTTCCATTGTGTGTGTGTGTGTTGGGATCTGAAGCACTCCTATAAAATTCAGTACTCATAGAACATTTTGATTCCTTATTAGCATAATATAGAAATGCTGTTGGGTGCCCCACAGCCCCCTCTGGGAGATGTGTCCCACCAGGCCTGGGCTCTATAGATGAAGAGAAATCAAGGTAAAACTGCTGCTGTATTTATTGGTAGCTGAACAATTAGCAGGTTGATCTGCAGGGCTGTTCCAACAATACTCCTCATCCTCTGAGGCAAACAAACAAATCAACATCCTTCTACCTCCATTTCAGAGTCCACACTCAACAAAAAATAGAGATATAAGGAGAATCTGGAAGTCTCATTGACTGCTTCTACAGCCTCCCCAAGGAAATAAAACTATTCCCTCTCCCTGCTTTTACCTCAAACCACTGCTTTTCAGCCTTCTCCATGGCTTCCCACTCAAGCTTCTGTTTCTTCCAAAAGCCCCATTCAGCAACCTCACATCCACCCCTTCTCTCCTTTCCCATGTCAGTTCACTGGTCCCCATGTAGGGACCAGCAAAGGAGAGGCCTCAGATCCTGCACTATCCAGCCAAGATGAAGGCTTTCATTCTTTCCCGGAGTGCTACCACTAGTGGAATCATCATCTGGGGTTGTTTGTCTTGTGGCCAGATCAGGGCACAGGACAAATCAAGCAGCATTGAGGGGGCCTGTGGCCTTGGAGGCCATAATACTTCCTCTTCCTTGACTGACCTTTTCCTTCCCTTCTCCTCATGTGATGCCCACCATTGACTCTTCCCCTTGCCTTATGAAACTCCAGTCCCAACCTTCTTAAACCTCATTCTTTATTGCCTGTCCCATCTCCCTAGCTACAGCCATTGGAGAAGACCTCAGTGTTTTCCAGGTATTCTAGGTAGTCTCCTGGTCCATCACTGTTTTCTAGTATGTGTTTGTTGGGTGAGCAAGATGTCAGCTTCCAGTCATCCATCCCCCCCATACACACCCTTCTTATAAATATATACTAATTGCTTTGCATAGGAGTGGTGCTTTGGACAAATTCAGATGAATTGGCAACCATGGTTTATCATATATTCTAACTGCTCACTTTCTGACAGATTCACACTTAAAAAAAAATTTCCTTGTCAGTTCTTACATATAGTCAGTTGGATTATTACATAGTGCAGAAATGAAGGAAGGAATTCCATTGTTTGGCAGATATTAAACATATGCCTTTAATTGCAAAATTATTAAAATGAATACGTATGAACCTATAAGGCTGTTTGGATCAAAGCTAACATACTAACAGAAAAGACAACTAATTCTAAGGCAGTCTGTTTCACTACCTTATATGATATAATAGGCTGTTGAGAGTAATACTCTTGACCAAATGGGTTAGGCTGAGTATTGATTATTTGAAGAAGAAAAAAAGAGTGGAAAAAATACATTCCAAAAAGTTTGTTTGTGTAATCTATTGTAAATGTTTGCTCCAAGTTACCAAAATAGTTAGTTCCTCATGTATTTTCCAAAGCCTATGTAATTTTTCATAAATGTAAACTTGAAAGAACATTTTCAAATGTACCTCAAAAAGATCTTCCATGTAAAGATAAAATTAAATGCCTGCAGCAGAAAACATTGAATGATATTCAGCAGAAGAATACTTACTCCACATAATCAATGGTTGCCTTTATAGGCATGTAATCACTGGAATGGATGGTCCAGAGACACTCCATGATGATTTTACCTCCATCATAATATGGACCAATAAATGACCGAGATGGATCTGAGAAATCCTGGCCACATGGATAGATTTCTAACAAATGTAAAACAAAACAATATACATATATATGTATATGTATATATATGTGTGTGTGTGTGTGTGTGTGTGTGTGTGTGTGTGTGTGTATTGATCAATGTACTTACAAAGAAATGAACACATCCTGGTTTTAACCCAAAACTTGGAAAAACTGCATCCTTGGACTACTGTTCCCACAATATCCCATCCATGCAATCAGTTCTTTGGCTATCATGTGTCTCATAAGTGAAATAACTAAGGGCCTGAACAGACTGCCAGAAATAATCCAGCTTGAGACCACCTTAACTGCTCTGACTCAGTGCTAGGGAATCATGGGAACTGTAGGCTAGGATACCAGAGCTCTTACAGAGAAGGCTCAATGTCTCAGAAGAAACTACAGTTCCCATGATTCCCTAGCATTGAGCCAAGACAGTTAAAGTGGTCTCAAGCTGGATTATTTCTGGCAGTCTGTTCAGGCTTTAAATTAACTGGGGGCCAATGTAGACAGCCCATGAGGGGCAGCTCTGTGCTGCCCCTAGGACTGCTGGATCGGGGCATGGCAACCAGACGCCATGGGCCCAATCTGGCTTTTAGCCACTCTCAAAAGAGTGGGCAAATGCCTCTGCCACAGCTCTTTTGCACCCCTTTGGCACAGAATATATGCACACTGTGCCAATGGGGCACCCTGATGCTGTGTGGTCAGGCGTGCAGCATCAGGGTGGAGTTGGGCTGGCCTTCATGCAGTCACCCCACCCCAATTCCACCCCGGGTCTGGCCCTTTAGGCTGGTCTGCATTGGTCCTAATTTAGTTAAATGTGTGAAGCCAATATTTTTCTGAACATTTCTTATCATGGCACTTATAAAAGAGTCCCATCTAGCAAGAGATTTGATGATTAGAGTAATGATGCTTTCAGAATACAGTGGACCCTTAGTAGCTACTGTGGTTTGGTTCCAGGACCCTCTGTGAATATCAAAATCCATTGATACTGAAGTCTCATTATATGCAATGTCATACAAAAATTGTGTCTCTTATATAACATGGCAAAATCAAGGTTTGCTTTTTGAATTTTTTAAAATAATAATAATAATAATAAATTTTATTTGTAACCCGCCCCTCTGCAAAGCAATCGGGGCAGCGTACAACAAGTTAAAATCAAAATTCTTATTCCCTCCACCTTAAAACAGTATTAAACCTGATAAGATTAAAATCTACATATATATTTTCAATTAATGCATGGTGGAATTCATAGATGTAGAATCCATAGATACTGAAGGCCAATTGTAATGGCCTTAACATATAATTCATTGTATCAGCAAGACAGTCTGAGGGCACATCTACACTGCAGAAATAATGTAGTTTGACACTGCTACAACTGCCATGGCTCCATCCTACAGAATCTTGGGATTTGCAGTTTTGTGAGACACCAGAATTCTTTGGCAGAGAAAACAAAAGACCTTGTAAAACTACAAATCCCGGACTCCATAGGATGGAGCTACAACACTTGAAGTGCACCAACAGATATTTGAGCTTGGGGAGGAAATCTAAAACTGTCTATCATGTCAGTGAGAAATTTAATTCTCCCAGGAGCCCAAGTTATAATAGACCTATCTAAGGGGATGAAGGATTTCCCACAAATAGGTTCACCCTTTTTGACAACCTCTTTAAAGTTCAAACTGAAACCAGGATTTACTGTTCCACTAATGTCGAAGCCACCAGTTGCCACTCTCTGGAGGGAAGGAGAAAATATCATAGATTCCTATAATATGTGCTTCCAAGGGAGGCAGTGAATGTTGTTATTGGCAAATCAAGCTATGCCTTGCCAAAAACTTGCAAATTTCCATATTAGAGAATGATTTTGCAGTGTTGGCATACTTAGAACTAGAATTTAGTATTATTTAATGGAGAAGAAATTATATTACTTACGAGCTGTAGAAGGCATTTCTGTGACAGGACTTAATTCTTTATAAGAAGTGTTGAGGTGGGAAGAACAGAAAAGAAAGATTGCAGTAAGTACAATTTCACTGAAATAAAAACTGGGCCTTGAGCTGCTATGCTTTAATATGTAATATAAAATGTTCTTGATTTTAAAAAAAGAGTTCCATACATATACTTTACTTTCAAAAAGAAAGAAGAGCAAGAACAATACGGCAGTATATCCACTTTCCGCAATGGTAAGAATGAAATATGGTTTTGATTCATAAGGATCTAATATACTGGACATTTGTCACAAATGCAATCTAACTGCACTTTTCCGATCATAAAGCAAGCCAAAGACATGAATTAGAGCAAGATAAAGTGTAAATTTCATTTTCCCAAAGTACAAATTACTGCATTTTCAGGCTAGGATACAACAGTAATCTTGGTAGCATGTAAAGGGTTTTCATATTCCCTAGCTGCACAACACAGTTTGTTTACAAACGAGTATAAGGGAGCAATTAGATAGCTTTATGAAAAATAAATACATTTTATCACATTTATTGACATTAAGGAATTGTATGAGGTAGTAGAAATCTGAAGATGTTACAGTGTAATATGGATTGATGAGGGGAACAGAAATAGACACAATTTTAGGGGGGAAATGCTGTACCCTCTCCTAGCTTATTTGTACTTTTAACAATGTCCATCAAATGGCAGTACTCTGATGTTGCCTGGCCACACATGTCCTGATTTTCATCTGTGAAATGTTGATGGATATGAAATTGCCCTTTCCTATTATGGAAGCACAAGTACCCCATGATCAGATCCTACCCAGTAACATTAAGAACAAAAGCAAACTTGACAGGAATGGCAGGAAATGCCCTTGCATCGCTGATCAAATTTCCAGCACATTGAACCTGTGAGCCCTGACTCCATTCTACATTGTACCTGAGCAGATGACGCCAGCATCTTCAGAGTGGGAACAATCATTTTGGCCCCATCTTCTGTGGCTGCACTGGTCCAAACGGAATTCATTCCCAGTGCAGACTACATCATCCAGAAAAATTGGGCCTGAGCCCTGACCAAACTGAGCATTTCCAGGTGCTGAGACAGCCTCTCCACATTCAAGCTCCCTGCACACAACATGTGCATTGTTGATGTCCCACATATCATCACAGACAGTCCCCCACGTTCGGCTGGAATACACTTCAAGCCGTCCCTCACATCTGTGTCTTCCATCGACTAGTCTGAGAGATGCTTCCCAGAAAAATAAAAACAGAACTAGAGGTTATAAACTGGACATCTCAAATCATGAGGTAAACTTCAAGTTTAAGATGGGTTCTAGGTGATATTTACAATCATAACAATAGTGCTGCAATCACAAAAATAGTATAGGTTATGGATCCATAACTCCAGATTGCAGATACACAACTGCAATGCAGCAACCTGTTAGAGCTTTTAAATCCCAAAATCTGTTACTGTTAACTAGAGCACTGAATCAATGGCATTTACATAAATCTTGAATTACTATTTATTCAATAAATCTACTCTAATTGGGATTAACACTTTGACATACATCTTTTTTTAAAAAATTAAATATTGATTAATTACATTAATAAAAATAATAATTACCATATAGTCCTGTTGTTGTATAAGCTGCAAGCAAAAAAATTCAGAGGAAACCGTATCAGTCAAGTCAGCTTACAAAAATCAAAACAGATACAAATAAAGAATATATTGGTTCAATAATCCAAAATGTCATTGTTAAAATATGATTATATTATCTTTAGAATTAAAGCTATTTAAAACATATCCATTACAACAAAATCAGAAGAACAGTGAACTGCTAAGAATGCTTGTTTTAACAATAATGTTTTCACCTGCAGGTAGAAGGACAGCAAGGAGTTGGCCAGTCTGACGGAAGGGTATTTTGGAGCTGAGGAGAGACCATCAAGACAGCCCTCTCCTGTGTATACACTAGAAGTGTCTGCAAAGGTGGTGGGACTAAGGGAAAGCTCATATGAAAAGATATAGTTTGTCAGCCTGAACCCATGTTGTACAGGACCTTATAGGTCATCACCAGCACTTTGATTTGTGCTCAGAAACAAACCAGTAACCATGTCTGCCAATGATTAGATTTGTCTACAAATATTTAGGTCATCTTAAATTTCCATACATTCTGCAAAAGCAGATTCATGTAGAACAATTATAGTAATCCAAGCAGCCATGTATCACAGTAGTTAGATCTCTCCAGGAACGGACATACCATAGTTGACAAACTAGTTTTCGTTGTGCAAATACACCACAGACCACTGCACAAATCTGAACATCCTGGCATAGGGGTGAATCCAAGAGTACACATAAACTTCAAATCTGTCTTCAGAGGGAATACAATCTCACCCAATACAGGCTGAACTCTTATTCCCGGAGGTGCTTTTCTATTCACCATATATGTGCCTTGTCTGAATTATGCTTCAATTTGTTTGTCTTCGTGCAATCCATTATTGGTGGTGTACACTGGTTTAGAATCACATTAGGTGAGAAGGAGAAATAGGACTAGATATGATCTGCATACTAGTGGTACCATGCCCCAAAATCTGGACAACCTCTCACAGGTTTCATATATATGTTGAATAACATGTAGGGTTAGATGCCGTCCTGAGGGACTTCACAGGCCAACAACCAAGGAGCTGAAAACAAATTCCACAGCATCCCATTCTGGGCTCACCCCTCTAGAAAGGAGCAGAGGCACTCTAACATTGCTTCTTTGTCCAACCCCAAAAAGATGGTACGAAAGGATAGTATTCAAAACACCGAGAGGACCAAAAGGGACCCATTCCTCCCATCCAGACCCTGGTAGGCCTTCAAAAATGCTCTAGTCCATGTTGGATCACTCTGTGTTTTTGTTGTTGTTGTTGTTGTTGTTGTTTTGTTCTTTTTGTATCCTCACTATTGGTTTCCTTACTATTTGACTTGATGGAACCTGTTGTGGCCTTTTCTCCCATGACAACATGACAATCTTTCCTCACTGTATCTTTCCCTGGCCTATATAACTGTGATAGCTGCTCCCTAGGTCTTATCATCTACCCTGAGTTTTCAAAGCACACTGTTTCTAACATAAAGACAATATTACAAAACAGATAAGCCTCCTCCCATCATCCTCATGCAACCTCCAAAGGGTCTCTTTGGTTTCAGCCCCTGCAGAAGTTCAACTGTATCCTCCAAGCCAAGTAGATGACACAGTTCAGCCGGAGACCTGCTAAAAATTGCTAGCTTAGGTCTCAGTCCTGCAAGGAGGCACAAGGGCACAACAGAGTTGCCGGACTCCCATGATGAAGCAAAATTACATTTTTGTACTATCTTATTTGAAGAACTGATCCCCATGCTATTCCTTTCTTCTCTGTTCCTTTCTTTTTTCTCCTCTTTTTCTTTTCTTTTTATTTTGATCTTATTTGAGCTTTTTCTGTCTGATGGAGTCACAGACCAACCTTTCCTCACAGAGTGGAAAGGTAGGGATGAATGAAAAATGTATCTGAAAATTTAGGATATATTCCCACATTCTTGATCCTGAAACCATAAGTGACCTTGAACAGAAGTGCATGCTTAAATTTGCACTTTCAGGTGTCCACACAAAAGGGGAGCAAAACCTTCACAAAATTACATGCACATGAAGGGAAAGAACACGTCAGAATGAAAATGGTAGTGAAAATAATACCTAGAAATGCTTTATGATAGGGAAGATGGCTTAAGAAAATGTGCATTTAAAAAAAATGCAAAATATTAGCAAACTATGTGAGGAATAGTGCATGTAAAAATGCCTACAAATTTTCAGGCAGGTTTTCTTTAATGTTTGCTAATCTGGAATAGAATTTAAATGAGTTTAAGATAAAAAAACTACAGAGTAGAACTGAAACTGATAGACTTACCCACTTCAAAGAAATGAGAACACAGAATTAGAGGGGGGATACTTTTCTGAACCATAAATCCCAGGGCCATGCTAACTAAGGTAATCAGTGAGTTCTAGTGCAAAAAGTAATTTTCCCATGCTCTGTCTGCAACTTAGAGGACAAAAAACCACAGAGCACAAGAAGCCTGAGCAAAGAAGGAAGTCTGGAATAGAAAAGAATTTTCAGCACTATCAGTTCCTCCTCTTTGACCCCAGTACAAGGGCAAAATGACACAAGGCATAAAATCAAGTAGTTTATTTTGAGTCATAGATTTTTTACAATTTTCACAAACTGCCAGTTCAAGGGAAGAATCCAGATCAGGACCAAACAGCAATTTTACTTTTTTTTTTTTTTTGGACTACAACTCCAAGAATTGGACTACAACTCCTCCACACGAGGAGAAAACTTAATACAGTAGCAGGTTTATAGCTACACGGAGAGTAAATACACTAATGCACAGAGCATGGGAAATAAACAAGATGAACTTGTACTACTAGCACAACAGAGTAAATAGCCATCACTGAAACCTGGTGGGATGAGTCTCATGACTGGAATGTAGGAATAGAGAGGTATAATCTTTTTAAGAGAAATAGACCAAAAAGAAAAGGAGGAGGAATAGCATTATGTGTCAGAGATGTTTACACCTGTGAAGAGATCCAGGACTTAAATCCTGGAAATCAGGTGGAGAGCATCTGGATAAAAATTAAAGGGGAAGGAAACAACAGGGATGTTATAGTGGGAGTCTACTACAGACCCCCAAGTCAAACTGAGGAATTGGATGATGCCTTTCTAGAACAGATGACCACACACTCAGAAAGGAGAGATGTAGTAGTGATGGGTGACTTCAACTATCCTGATATTTGCTGGAAGTCAAACTCAGCCAAGACTTCAAGGTCTAACAAATTCCTCACTTCCCTTGAAGACAATTTCTTTGTCCAAAAGGTGGAACAAGGGGATCAGCTATTTTAGATCTGATCCTAGCCAACAGGGATGACCTGGTCAATCAGGTGCAAGTGGTGGTATCCTTAGGTGGGAGTGATCATGTTCTCCTGGAGTTTCTTATACAGTGGAAAGGAGAAGCTAGGCATAGTTGGACACTCATTCTAGATTTTAGGAGAGCTGATTTCAATAAATTTAGGGAAACACTGGGAGTGATCCCGTGGTCAAGAAAACTAAAGGAGAAGGGAGTTCAGGATGGATGGGAGTTTCTCAAAAGGGAGATACTGAAGGCACAATCTCAAACTGTTCCAATGAGAAGGGAAAATGGGAGGTGTCTCAAGCTGGGTTGGATGACAAAAGAACTTTCAACTCAATTAAGTTTTAAATGGGAGATGTATAAGAAATGGAAAAGGGGCAAAATCACTAAAGGGGAATTCAAACAAATAGCTTGCACATGAAAAAACTCCAGGGAATTCTCTCAGTACGTGAACTGTATACTGTTGCAGGGGCAGCGTGGGGGGAGGGGAGAGCAATGGCAGGCAGGCAAGCTGCTCATCTCTTCCCACCTAGAACTTCCAACTCCCCACCTCAACATTTTCACTGTTGCGTTCACACAGATCCTCTGATGCCATTCCTTTTGCAGATGTGCATATTGATGGCACATGAGCACATTAGTATGACAATACTATCAGATAGCACACCAACATTCAACAGGATGGCTGTTGCCCTCAGGAGCGATGCAAAAAGAGAAAGAAAAAGGTCTCCTAGGGAGTGTGTGCATAGTGCTGCCCATATCAGCCTGTTGCGGTGCCAGTTGCGTGGACAGCTCGTCCTCCCTGTAAATCCAGAAATTCAATGGTAAACTGGGCTTTCCATCATTCTGGACACTACCAATGTGTGTTTGTTTATTCAGTATGTTAACATTATAAAAATTATTCTCAGGATGTACTGAGCTGCAGTTTAATCAGTTTAATGTAGGCATACACTACTATAATATGTGGAGGGCATCTCTTGCAGTCTGGCCCGTCTTTCTTCTGGCTATATGGCAATTGAGAGATTTTCAAAGTCCAGGAAATTTAAAGTCCATTTGCATCTCAACATGGACTCCTCTCTTGCAATCCAATGTGTCTCCACTCCTGTGAGGCCACAGTCCTCTTTGCAGGCAGAGAACAATCCCTCCCCATACCATCTTAAGGACAGAAACAACAACATGCAGGCATCTTACACTAACACCTCCAATTTTTGTCCTGTTTGGTTTGTAACATCTTGCCTGATGAAGAAGCCAGTGGACCTTCAAAAGCTTGCAACAAGTATATTGGGCATTTCTGTTGGCCAATAAAAAGTATCACTGTTTGGTGGATTTTTGTTTGAATTTGCTAAATGGCCAAGTCAAGAAAGCCAAAGGGCAGAACGAGCTCAGGCTTGCTAGAGGGGTTAAGAACAAGAAAAATGGGCTTTGGGGGAGGGGGGTGTCTGTAGCAAAAGAAAGAAGAAGGAAATGGTAGGACCACTGCTCAGAAAAGATGGAGAAATTTTAACAGGGGACAGAGAAAAGGCAGAACTACTCAACACCTTCTTTGCCTCAGTCTTCTCACAAAAGGAAAAGGGTGCTCAGCCTGAGGAAAATGGAGCAGAGGCCACAATAGGGGAAATGCAGCACAGAATAAGTACAGAGGTAGTACAGGAATACCTGGTTAACCTAAATGAATTTAAGTCTCCAGGACCAGATGAACTACATCCAAGGATATTAAAAGAACTGGCAAATGTAATCTCAGAGCCACTGACAGTAATCTTTGCGAATTCTGGAGAACAGGAGAAGCCCCAGCAGACTGGAGGAAGGCAAACATTGTCCCCATCTTCAAAAAGGGGGACAAAGAGGCTCCCAACAACTATTGTCCAGTTAGTCTGACATCATTACCGGGAAAGATTCTAGAACAGTTCATTAAGCAGAGAGTCTGTGAACATTTAGAAGGGAATGCCATAATCACTAAAAGTCAACATGGGGTTCTCAAAAACAAGTCATGCCAGACTAATCTTATCTCTCTCTCTCTCTCTCTCTCTCTCTCTCTCTCTTTTTTTTTTTTTTTGATATAATTATCAGCCTGGTAGATGAAGGGAATGCGGTAGACATAGCATAACTTGATTTTAGTAAGGCTTTTGAAAAGGCCCCTCATGATATTCTTGCAAACAAGATAGTAAAATGTGGGCTAGACAATACAACTGTTAGGTGGATTAGAATGGTTGACTGACCGAACCCAAAGGATGCTCAGCAATGGCTCCTCTTCATCCTGGAGAGAAGTGACCAGTGGGGTGCCACAGGGTTCTGTCCTGAGTCCAGTGCTATTCAACATCTTTATCAATGACTTGGATGAAAGAATAGGGGGCATGCTTATGAAATTTGCAGATGTCACCAAATTAGGAGAAATAGCTAAAACCCCAGAGGACAGGATGAAAATTCAAAATGACCTTAATAGATTAGAAAGCTGGGCCAAAGCTAACAAAAATGAATTTCAACACAGTGAAATCTAAGGCACTGCACTTAGGGCAAAAAAATGAAATGCTTAGATATAAGATGGGGGACACCTGGCTTAATGAGACTACATGTGAAAGGGATCTAGAATTCCTAGTAGACCACAAGTTGAACATGAGTCAACAGTGTAGAGCAGGGGTAGGCAACCTTTACCCTTTAAGGGCCGAGGGACTTCAGCTCCCAGAAGCCTCAGCCATGTTGGCCAATAGTCCCATGTTGGCCAATAGCTCCTGGGATTCTGGGAGCTGAAGTCTCTCGGCCCTTAAAGGGGACAGGTTGCATACCCCTGGTGTAGAGGATGAGATATTGCAAATCATTCACATTTAGAATTCCTCTTAGTTATGTTCTCATTTCCTTGGTATCTTTGCCTGCTCCTTTTCTTTGGATGCCTAAACTGTAACTCTGAATGCTCAGCTGAAGTATTAAATGACTGCAGTGCTAGATGTTTGGAGAAAAAAAATATTTATAGGGGCGGAATCATTATGGGGGGGGGGGATGCTTTCATTTTGCTTCCCCTAAAGCAGCAGTCTTGGCCATCCTAGCTAGTGGATGCTGAGACTTCCAAAAATGGATTTGATGTGAATCAGGCCATTTGGTCCTACTGCTATTTGCATGTGGGGAAGAGAGGATAGTTTCTATTCATTCACACAATAACCTCTGCTATCTACCTTAGAGAAGCAGCAAGTGGAAATATCTGATACCATCCAAACCTTTGGAACAGTCCCTCTTTATCCCTGCCCATCTTCTCACTGTGAGGTTCTTGATTCCTGTGCCCTTATCCTAAAGGTGTCAGGCAGAATCAAGTCTGTTTTAAGAGTATTATTTGGAAAAGCCTCTGAAACCACACTTACCAAGATATATATCAGTATAATTAGCAATTATCTGCACAAAACGTTTTGGGTCCAAATAATTTTTAAGCCAAAGTTGCTGGCCTGGAGCAGCTAACTGGACATTAGCCTTATTTTGTTAATTTTGGTCAGGACCCTACTTCTGCAATTTACTTCATTCTGGACTTGACACTGAAGCTTCTATTCCCTGCCATTGATTAGAGAAACTGCACATTTGTACATGCAGAATTTTAGACATGTTCATGCAGGATTGATCAGTGAGGGGTTAACTCTGCCATTGTTGTCTCAGACAACAACTGCTGAGGACCAGCAGAAGCAATAGCTGTTAGTCCTCTTGAGATGTTGATGGTTCTTCAGTATTGTGTATGCCACACAGTCTGTCCTGGGATTCAACACTACATTGCTGCCTTAAGTGAGGTGGAGGACACTGTTCTGCAGATGGAATGGAAGAATGGGCACCAATTTCTGGGACACCTCAAACAGGGTCTGAAATTTGATCTTTCCTTTTTCTTTTTCTTTTTTTACTTAGCTAATGTAGTGGCCAAACTTTACTCTCATGTCAGCAGTGATGGGAACTACTGCTAGGTGAACAATAGAAGAAGGAGAGAGGGATTTCTGGCCACAAGTATTCAGAGAGTTGCAGAATTAACTCTAAGTATGCATGCACTGTTGGAGTTTTGGATTATATCCAATGAATACTACATTAAGCCTTAATTATTAATCCATAAACAGTCCTTCAGTGTTGCTATGATAACAAGTGGTCTGTAGACTGTAGCAGTAGAACCACAGAACTGGAAGGATCACCAGATGGTTTAGACTGTAGATGAACCATTCCATTTAAAATGTTTACTCAACTTCTTAATTGCCTCTTCTTATGAAATAAACTCTCTTCTTTGGTTATTCCAGTGAAGAGATTTGCGTACACCTCATAAACATACTCTCCTATACATCAAAAGATTTTGAAATTATTCACTTAGATCTAACTTTCCACAACACAATGCCAAATGGTTAAAAAATAACTGATCATCCAAAAAAAACTTTCCCAAGCAGTTACAAAATGAGTAAAATAATTAATATCCCAGCAAATGTTTGCATTCCCATCTAAAGTCACTAATTACTTCAGTACAAAGAAGTCAGTTACTGAGAACCACTGGGGGGGAATCAGTCTTGACTAACCTGTCTATTGCTTTCAATGGAATTTGAACATATATGGAGCCTGATCAAATGCATGTTTGACTGTTTTCACTGGGATCTTCTTGCAAATAATTGTGCTTTGGATTTTAGCTTGTCTAGAAAAATATGCAGGCAATCCACCAACTGAAGACCAAATTCATAGGACCAGCCAATTTGCAGAACTGCAAGTTATAATTAATTCTTCATAAGGGAGTCTACATCTGTTGATACTGCACTAAAATGTGAAAGCGTTCCAAATATTGTAATATTTACTATGCAGCTCTTTATCTCTCTCTTTCAGTTTAAGTTCCTATTTGATATTATATAAATAAAACAGAAGAAGAGAATGGGACAAATATCCCCATCACCACCATTGACACATTACCTGTAGCTGAAAGTAGTACCCAAAGGAAGATCACAGTGTGATCCATCTTGGGTTAAGATTCCAGGAGAAGAGAAGGAGAAGAAATAACCTTCAGACTGGTTCTGCCTGAAAATATATAGAGGGGCAGTCTGAAATGTGATCTTCCCTTTTTTACTTTGCTCCTGCAGAAGGAAGTTCTCTAGAAGGACCTTTCCAGATGCCAAACAATGCTTCTTAAGGTCTGCCAACAATAGAGTGCATATCAATGCCATTTCCCTTATCTTTTAATATTTTTTGTACCTGTTGTATAAACAGTCTCCAGTAAGAAAGCCAGCTGTCACTCTCCCTTTTTTCTCCCCCCCCTTCTTCTCCTCCTCCACTCTACTCTTACCCTCCCTTCCTTATGTATTTATGAATTTTAAATAATGTGCCTGCTGAGGCCAAATGGGATTTAGTTTTGGGACACAGGGGTGGTGGTGGTGAGGGATAAAGTTGAAATGAAGTAATGGGCTAACAGTAACTTTACTTCACTATTTCCAACAACATTTGTTTCTCTTTCTAAGGACGTTATCACACTGGCCCTGAAGCAGAAAGAATGCTGCATCATTCCTGCAGCATTCCGGTTCTTTTTTCCGTGCCGTGTCGCACATAGCCCCGCCCTTCCCTGCATCATCCCTGCATCCTTAAGGCATCATTTCAGTTCTTTTGAATTCTGGGCATCTTGAGGAATTACAATTCCGTGACCGAAGGATGCCGGAATGATGCAGCTTTCGCCCTATGTATAAACATGTATCCTGGAACTAGGCCGGGGCCGGCCTCGCTGCTCTATGGGCGTGGTCGCCGAAGCGGTTGCTTCCGCGACCAAGCCCATAGGAGAGCAAGGCCAGAGTTAAAGGGACACCGCGTTCCTTTAGCCCAGGCCTCTTTTGTCTTCTATGGGCTTGGTCGCCGTTTTGGCAACCAGGCCCATAGAAGAGAAAAGAGGCCTGGGTTAAAGGGACAGCTCATCCCTTTAACCCCGGCCTCGCTCTTCTATGGGCCTGGTCGCCAAAGCGGCGACCAAGCCCATAGAAGAGAAAAGAGGCCTGGGTTAAAGGGACAGCTCGTCCCTTTAACCCCGGCCTCGCTCTTCTATGGGCCTGGCCACCAAAGCGGGAACTGTAGTTTATTGTGGCACCAGAGCTCTCTGACAGAAAAGGCTCAATGTCTCAGAAAAAAACTATGATTCCCATGATTCCCTAGCATTGAACCAGGATAATTAAAGTGGTCTCAAACTGGATTATTTCTGGCAGTCTGTACAGGACCACAGTCCTTCAAACAGCCTTCAAACAGCCTGGATCCAAGCTATAATAATAATAGCCATAATAGTAGCAATAATAATAACTGACATACTAATAAGAACAATAAGAACTGATAAAAAATCATAATAACAACAGAAGCATTTAAACAGTAGATTAAAAATAATGATAGCTTAAATCAGGGGTAGGCAACCTTTTTGAGCGGGGGGCCGGGTTGCTGTCCCTCAGACAATTGGGGGGGCCAAAGCACCAAAAATAAATAAATAAATAAATAAATAAATAAATAAATAACTTTTTTTTAAATTAAAAAATTAAAAATATATATGCATGCACACTCTCTCAGCCCCAGAAAAGCCATGGCAAACCCCCTGTGGAGATTTTGCCAAGAAAACCCCAAGAACAAGTAATAACAATAATCAATATCATCATGGCGGGCGGCAGGCGGCGGTGGCAGGACCGGCCTGGGGCCGGTCCAAAGGCCTCGGGGGGGCGCATCCAGCCCCCAGGGCTTAAATTGCCTACCCCTGGCTTAAATGAATGTAAAGATGAAGAAACAGGACTTGAGTTACTGCAGTGCTATCTTTCTGTGTGACCAAATAGGGTTTTTATTTGTGTTTAAAGATTATTTCATGTTTATGATTATTACTAACAATAATTTCATTAGATAGAGGAAGGGTGCTAAATAATGATCCTCACTGGGTGCAAATATGCTAGACACACTACTGTCCTGGTGGTTGGGACTGATGGGAGTTATGGGTTTAAAACATCTGGCAAGCCAACCCTACTTTAGATTCTTCTAAGGAGGCTCAGTAGACTGTGTGCATATTTCTTCATCATCCACCCATTTTTGCATTCCACATGAACCCTATTTAAATGTTCTAAAAGTGTGGTGCATAAATGATGATGAAGAAGAAGAATGCAGAAGTCAAAAGAATGGAATTGGGACTGCTTCAGTCTTCTGTTCCTTAAACCAAACCCTAGATAAGACTAATTCAAAAAATGAAAAGAACTTTCTTATTGTTTTTTCTTTACATGATCCAAATTTTTAATGGAAATTCTGTAAAAATGACTGTGGTGAATAAGCTTGCGCCACATTAATAATTAAAGCCATGCCTAAGGATTTTTTGCAGTGTCCACAATTAGGAACACGTCACCTAAGGGCCACACAGAGTTTGCCCAGAGAGTGTCAGGGGACGTTCAATGGCAGTCATGCATGATGTTAGCATAAGGAAGATACTGCTCAGCACAATATCTATGTCTCCTCCTCTTCCTCTTCTTCCTCATTTTCCTCCTCCTCAAATTATAGTTTGGGCTTTGCGGACCTTGGTTACAGATTTTCATGTTATCATTTTCACTTTTAAAAAATGGACCATATTCCTGTATCAAGGCCCTGTCTGCATGGGGCAGCCCAGAGTATCCTGGCCCAAAGGCTGCCCTGATGTCTCCTCATTTCCATCCTCTGTTCCCATGCCAGGGCAACTATCTGCATGCGCATCCTGCTGAGCCACCTGGCACATCTGGCACCACTGTGGGTCACTTGTTTCTGAAGTCAGGACAAAGTGGCCAGCCACAGTCACATGGATGGGGCTTCGTTCTAATCTCAGAGGGAGCGAGTGATGACAGAAGCAGATGTGCCAGGCAGCTCAGCAGGATTCCCATCTTGACAGTTGCCCTGGATTGGAGAGCTCTGGATCTTCCCAGAAGATGCAGAGTAAGAGTCAGGTTATTTTATATGACATTTTGCAAGAGGTATGTGAATGTTGGTAGTTGATGGAAAATGTGTAAGAATGTTACTTTTAAAAAAAAAAAAAGTGAAAGGGAATTATAAGTGCCTGTATGTGATTAAAAAAACACTCATGTACATCTGGGAAAGGAAGACAAGTTGTCTTTCAGCTTCTCCCCTCCCCAGGAGGATTTGGGTGAGACATGGCTAAAACATAAATAAAATTTTTAAAGCTTTCATGTAATTTAAGTTGAGAACTGAGAGCTCAGCCCTTCTTTTTTAATCACAGGGTCTTTTTATCGCAAGAGATTGTGTGAGTGAGTGAGTTTGTGTGAACAGGCTGTAGGGAACATTTACAAAGAACAGACTGGTGGAAGGATAAAAATCTTTCTTCTCCCCACATCCAACATCATCAGATAGCCCTTATTGCCTGCACCTGAGGAGGACCGCTCCCACCATCCCACCCTTGGTACACCATTGATTGATGAGATTGATGAGAAGTAGAACTCAAAGATGAATGAATGATGATGAAATAACCAAAATCAAGGAACAGGTAAATGTGCCTGGAGCCAAGTACTCCGATCTACAAAGGCAACAATACACATTAGTTAAAGATAAGGTAGTAGAGACAGCCAAGAATGGAAAATAGTATAAGGAATGAATGAATAAACAAAGAAGGGGTTGCCAGAAGGTCAAGGAGTTTTCAAGGCTTTGGCATTTTAGGTGGCACAGTAGCAACGGGAAATCATTCAAGCAAAGCTCACAACCTCAAACAATCTACGATCTAGCAACATCAATCTCCACAAAAAAAGAAAGAAAAAGGAGGAAACGAAAACAGAGCACTGCATTTGTAAACAAGGAATATTTACAAGGAAATTCCACACAAATGTACTCATCACAGTCACAGTGGAGGCCCAGACAAAGGAGGATATCACATAAAATTTATTTCTGATTCATATATGAAATTATATGAATAGCAGTTTCATGATACTTTTAAAAGCAATCTTCCAGAAACAATGTGTGTGTAAAATATTTAATAACTGCACCACCATCAATATGTTGTTACCATGTTATCATTAGAGTGATTAAAATAGGGACAGGGAAAATATAGCAAAGGAGTGAAATATAGCAAAGACTGAACAAGCCAGAAATTAGCACAATGAATTCATGGTTTGGTGTAGACAGTCTTACTGGAGAAACAAGCTATTGCAACTAGGGACTGTCTATCAACCAGAATACTCTGGGCTGCTACTGAAGCATTCTGGCCCCAAAGTTGCCTGAATTCCCCCCATTACCTCCACACCCAGCGTCATCTGGTGCTGCTACTACTAGCACAACTTGCTTTCTCTGAGAGCAGAAATGAGGAACCCAGCATTGATCACATGGCTGGGCACTTTGCAATAATCTCACAGAGATACACTTGCACCAGTGTGGTGGCATTGGCCGGAACAGCAGGACATGTGTGTAAACAGCCAGCCAACATTGCTGCAGAGTGCCCCAGAATTTTCTGCAAAATCCAGAGTTTTTAAAAACCAATTTAGGCAGGGCTAGGGTGGATTCAGTGCATAACTGGCCCTCCCTTGTAAAAACAGTCCACATTCAAATTGAGGCTCTGGTCCTGCATTATATAGACAGCCTGAATTGAGATTGCACAGAACCAGCATGTTTGGCCCATGTAGACATGCCCTAGATCAGGGGTAGGCAACCTTTTTGAGCTGGGGGCCGGGTTGCTGTCCCTCAGACAATTGGGGGCCTGAAGCACCATAAATAAATAAATAAATAAATAAAAACAAAAACAATTAAAAAAATTTAAAAAATTAAAGAAATATGCATGCACACTCTCTCAGCCCCAGAAAAGCCATGGCAAACCCCCTGTGGAGATTTTGCCAAGAAAACCCCAAGAACAAGAAATAACAACAATAATCAATATCATCATGGCGGGGGGCGGGGGGCGGTGGCAGCGGCAGCAGCAGTGGCAGCGGCAGGACCGGCCTGGGGCCAGTCCAAAGGCCTCGGGAGGCCACATCCGGCTCCGGGCCTTAGGTTGCCTACCCCTGCCCTAGATCCTCTGCTGAATTGAGAACTGTGGATGCAAAACTGTACTGCCAGTGAGATCCTTATGCTGTCATTGTCAATGCTAATGGCATTAATTAATTAGGGAAACAATGTGCAGGAGGGGGAGCTAAATCGTTCCTGAAGCATAGGAATCTGTTGAACATATAAGAAGTAGCATGTAGAGGCACTGGCAAAGTGGAGCCAATTGGAGACAGGCTGGCAAAAAGCTGGGGGCCTGCTGGATAAGCGGCTATAAAAAGGAGGAGGAGTTGTTATGAAGCAATGTGTGTGTCAAGAACCACCAGGAGTGCAGTTAGAAGTAGAAATGAGCCTTAATGGGATTCAGACTCCCATGTAAGGATGAAAGATTTAAAAAGGGCAAAGATGAGTGTGTCATGAACTACCAGAGGTGAAGTTAGAAGAGAAGGTATTAGCCTTAATGGGATTCAGACTCCCATGTAAGGAAGACATGATTTAATAGGACAAAGGAAGTCCAGTGAATTTAGTTGAGAGTGTTATGTTCTTTGAGAAGAGAAGAGCCAGTTCAAGGGGATTTGTAACCGCCTTGTTCTGGGGGACTGTGAGTTGTGAATAGAGCTAGAGTTTCTTATACTCCTAATGAAGGGGCTAGTGGAACTTGTGTTTAGAAAAATAAAACACAATTTCAGATGGAAATTAAGTCAGTGAGTGAACTGGAAGAAAGACAATTTGTAATAAGTGAAGCGCTGTACACTTTGTAACAACAAGCCTTGATAACCAACTGCAAAAAGATACTATCTTAAGATCTGCCAGTAAATAAAAGTTATTTTTCTTCTTATTCACAAAGGAGTGGTGTGAAGTTATTTATAAATAATATCAAAAGCATGTTACCAAGATATTAAAACACCTACTAGAGGAGGATACTGGGAGCCCATCCCTGGTGGTGCAGTGGTTAAATGCCTGTACTGCAGCCACTCATTCATAGACCACAAGATTGTGAGTTTAATACTAGCCAGAGCTCAGGCTAGACTCAGGCCTGCGTCGTTCCGAGGTCGCTAAAATGAGTACCCAACTGTTGGTGGGCAATGAGCTTACAGATGTAAACCGCTTAGACATCCCATAGCGCAATATGAAGCGGTATATAAATGAAGCTGCTTTGCTTTGCTTTGCTAAGTAATTTAGTAAAAGGGTGTCTTTAGGAAAGGACTTGGACCAAAAGCAGGACTGAGGTCTGAAGAGATAGTTTTGAGGAAAGGAAAGCCTCAAACTATATATTGTAAGACAGCAGAAGAATCCTGTGTAACCCGGTAGTCACAAGTAGGTTGTGCTCAAATCCAGCTGTAACTCCCAAATAAATAGACCTAATAAAATCCATAGAAAGTTGGTATGTCAGGTCCTCCAAATATTGTTGGAGTAAAGGTCCCAGCATTTAACACTTAGCTATGCTGGCTGAGGCTGCTATCTTTGAAAGACCCACAGTAAGTATTATCAATGCATCCATTTGCTTTCTCTGTGGGAAGATCCAGTTCAGCTCTTAAGAAACCTGGGGAAAATAAAATAGAACTGGGATTCTTCTGAAAACCCTATAATGATTGTTATGTCTTTGCAATGTGTGCTGGTATGTTTATAGCTCAGCAAAATTGAACAAACCAAAACCTTTGCTCCTTCTAGAGACCAGGCCCCATCCCCCAGCAATGTCCAAATGGCAACAGTTGATCTCTGCTTCCAGGTGGGCTAAAGACATGCTCATTTTTTAAACAAAATCATAGAATCTGGGCCAGCTACTATTTCTAGTGGGTACCAGGTAGAACCCCTAGAATCTAAATTTAATCTGGCCAATACAGTCACATGTGAACCCTACAACATGAGCCTTGGATAACATCCTACTACTTCTTGAAAATCTCTACTGGACTCACCATTCTGTTGGGGGAAAAAAGATGCTCAAGAAGTAAAACTAAAGCTCACATTTGAGGATGAATGAAAAGGGAAAGGGGGAAGGAATCTGCAGCCCCTTTAAGAATGATTGTTTTCTATTTTAGCATGAACTTTTGTGAATATTAAGCCACTTCCTCAGTCATTGAATCTGAGGAAGTGGATTGATACAAATGTTCATGCTAAAATTGAAATCAGTCTTAAAGGAGTTGCTAGATCCCATTTTTTCTTACTCTCCCCTTGTCCTTACTTGCACAGACCAGCAGAGCTACTTCTGTCAGTGGAAATGGTTTTCAAAGAGAAGCTGCAGCTACCATCAGCCCACCTGTCTCCTCCCTCTTTTTCTGCCTCTTCAAAGAAAATTCCAAGGGAGGAGGAAAATTGGCTTCAGTTGATGCAGGTTGCAAGTGTCACTCAGAGCTTTGCAGCTGCTTCTAATTTTCTAATATGTTAAAGCAAAACAAAACTTTTGGTCAACCTTGATTTCTTTATGGATTGTCATAAGGTGAGAAACTGTTGTAGTGTTCTGGATCACTAGCACAGGTTGTTGGGGAAATGTGACAAGGCCTTCTCAGTAGTTGCATCCTGACTGTACAATTCTTTTCCACACTAAGGACGTTTTCACACGGGGCTTTGGTGGAGGCAATCCTACCTCCTGCCGGCCCCACTCCGGAATGGCTCCGGCGGCAGCAGGCTAATTCCTTTTAAAAGTCGGAATTACCTTTCCGCCGCTGAAGCCGGAGTTGGAGGTGCTGAGGCCGGAGGGATGCCGGAAGGACGCCGGACTTAAGGCTCCGTGCGTTTGAACACACGGAGCTAGAAGCCGGACGTACGCAGGGATGGCACCAGAAGGGGCGGGGTTTTCTGCGGCGTGCGTCTGAACAAGCTGGAAGAGGAGCCAGAGTGGGGCCAGCGGGAGGTAGGATTGCCTCCGCCTAAAGCCCCGTGTGAAAACGTCCTAAGCTAAACATGTTCACTCTCTTCATCCTTCTGCTGACAGGCAAATACCTTTTTTATTTAGTCTGTTTTTTTCATCAGCAAAAGAGCCTTTGGAAAGGGGTGGAGTATCCTTTTCCCCTTCTTGTTGTGTTTTTAAAGGTCCTTAAACTGTTTTTAATTCAGTGTTTGGTTTTAATAAGATAGTTGATAGTTGCTTTTAATTGTTCTCTAACTTTGGTTTTAGCCTGAATTGTGCTTTAACTTCTTTTGTGAGTCAAGATGGCTCACAGAATCAATGCAGTTTGACACTGCAAAATTAATGCAGTTTGGCATTGCTTTAACTCTCATGGCTTCACCCTATGGAACCCTGGGATTTGTAGTTTGTTGTGGCATCAGAGCTCTCTGACAGAGAAGGCTTAATATCTCCCACATTTACAAATCCCAGAATTCCATAGTATTGACCCATGGCAGTTAAAGTGGTGTCAAACTGCATTAATTCTGCAGTGTAGATGCAGCCCTTGTGTCTTATAAAGGAAGAAAAGCAAAACATAAATAAAATACAGTATGTGAAGGATTCAACTTGTTTATTACCATTACATGCTGCTATGGAAAACTTGCCAGACAAAACAATTAAAGACATTTGCTTCACTCATGTGTTGCTACCTTATCATTTTGCCTTGCCTCACACCTGAACCAAAGCTAGTCCTGACAGGTAACATGTATCTATTTTGTTATTTTTAAAGGAACCAGAAAATACATCATAAAATACATAATTTGCCACAACTTCTTTATAAGATGCTTGATATTCATAACTAAAAGTATAGTATTCTACATTTTACAGATATATTAAAGCATTTTTATCAGAGTTCACTGAGTTGGCCTGTCCTGTGTATTGCCTTGATAGTTGTCATATGTTAAGAAATTCTTTGTCATATTGTCCAGCTGTTCAGTAAAGTCAAAATGGACATAATAAGACCACAATGTGGCTTGTCATAAAAAGGGTTCTCTCAACTAACTGCAGTACTAAACTATCAGTGTTGTATAAAGCATGACAGAAATTGATCAGCAATTTTTTTTCATCAGGTTGAACTGGCAACTAATAGCTTGAGTTCTGCATATGAAGCTTTGGTAAAGTTTTACTTGAATCTAGTGATATAGTTCAGGTTCAATCTGAAATCATCTGTATACAGCAACAATAGCAAATTAAGTACTATTAAGTGCCATTCATCCAATGGAGAATTAAAGGCATGCTTTAAGTCTCTTCCAGATAACAAATTTCACATAAGAGAGCTCAGTGGAACTTTCAAGTGCTTATTAAGAGTGGATCATGCACAATATATTTTTCCAGTTCCTATATTTTCATAGAAAAGCAAAATCAAGGTAAATCATGTGTATGTGTCTCACAAGTACTGAGCATCCAGTGTAGAAAACCTGTTTGCTAAATGTCAGATTCCCCAACAAGCTAACAGCTGTATCATTCAAATAAATTAGTTTAAACATAGTTTAAACATGCTGAATTCTCTGCAGCATATTGTCCAAAATTCTCACATTATCTCATAGGGAACTGGTCTTCTCCATTTGTTTTTCAAAATAAATCCTCCAAGAGTTATGACAGCAACTGCTAGGACGACAGCAGCGACTATGTAGGATGCATGGGAATTATGGGTTTCCAAATTTCCTTGTAGCTGTTGTTCTGTCTCTGCAAATCAATAAGAAAGGATGTGATGCATTACATGCTTGAAGTGCCATCGAAATGTATAATTCCACCCCTTCTCCTCAGAAGTCAACAGGCCACTGACTTTTCTACACAGTGACTTTCTATGCAATGGAAATATCTGCCTCCCAGCCTTTGCATACCACATGCCTCTCAGGTACAGTCTATCATTCTGCTAGGACAGTGATCCAAAATGGAATGAGCCATGGGCTAATGGATGGATGTGAAGAGCAAATGACTGTTGAGAGCTAAGACTGCATCTGCACTACAGAAATAAGGCAGTTTGACACCACTTTAACTGCCATGGCTCAATGCTATGGAATCCTGGGATTTGTTTGTTGTGGCCCCAAAGCTCTCTGAAGAGAGAAAGCTAAATATCTCATAAAACTACAAATCCCAGAATTCCATAGCATTGAGTCATGACAAAGTGATGTCAAACTGCTTTATTTCTGCAGTGTGGATACACACTAAGTTCTGTCCTTCTGTTCTGGCATGGAGAGGGTAAACTAATATGATCTATTAAGCTTATTGCACCAGTACCTGTAACATTCCCATTGAGTCCCTGGAATGTAATGATATGGGAATGGGTGTTACCGCATTAGACTATTGATAATGGGATAGTAACGTTATGAGAACACAAATTATTGTGTACCAGTGCTAAAATAGTTCCTCAGCTGTCCCTCATTGGTGCATGCTCACTTTTGAGAAAACCCCTATGTCTGCATTGGAAAGAATACTACCGAGAGGTTTAGGTAGCAAGCATTCATTGTTTTTTCTTGTAAACACAACACAATTCAATCTATAAAAATAAATTGCCTGTGGCACCTTCCTTGCATCAACATTGGAAAAGTTGAGTTGAGTTTGTGGACATTCTAGGATGGGAGGGAAGGAGGTTGTCTTAGCCAATCAGAACACAAGGACAGATTGAGACCGGTAGGATTATTGCACACACATCATCTGGAACAGTCTGAGAGCATTCTTGCTGGCTGAGGACACATTTTTACAGTTCTGCTGGAACAGGCTAGGGACTGTCAGAGCACATAATGGGAACTCGATGAGGATCATACCGTGCAATAAAATATGTTCCGTTCTGTTCTCATCATGTACTCATTACGTTCCGAGAACACAGTGTGATAAGCTTAGATGTCTTACCTCATGAGCCTGCCCAAATGTTACAGGAGAGAACCCTCACAGGCTCATTTGGAGAGCATATGAGAGAGAGTTTTCTCAGTGGCTGCTCCCAAGGTATGGAACTCTCTTCAAAGGGAGGCTCAGTTGGTCTCCTCTGTGCTCTCTTTTCACCAGCGGGCAAATCTTCTTGTTTAAACAGGCCTCAGCCTTCAGCTGCTTAGGGCAGAAGGACATTTAATGGGAGAAGGACATCCACCCATTGAATGTCCTTTAGCCCTAAGCAAAAGGCTGAAGACCTGTTTAATTGCCATGGCTCAATGCTATGGAATTCTGGGATTTGTAGTTTTGCGATACATTTAACCCCCCTTTTATTTTTTAAGATGTGTTAAGATGCATTGAACACATTTTAAGTTAAAGTTTAATTGGCTGGGTTTTTAAATGCTTTTTTTAACTTTTGTACATTCCGTACTAAATGTTATTTTAGTTTTTTGTTTTAACTTATATTAAAGACACTATGGTCTTCTACTGGGAGAAAAGTGTAATAAGAACAATAAATAGATAATTAAAAAAATAAAGCTGGGAAGAAAATGGATAGGTATAGCCTGTAGTGATGAGGCATAAGTGGAATTAAACAGGGATAATCAAAGATATTTTGCCACCTGGGGACAAAAGCTGACCGGAGTGCTGGAGATAGACAATATCCACCACCACAACAGGGCAGCAGGTTCACTTAGAGGACACTGGGCAGGCTGCACAGCCCACCCTGTTCTGTCTTTCCATTGCTACCCACCTTCAGCCTCTGTTGCTTGAGACAATGGCCTCACTTGGCAGAGCCAGCCTTGGCATTAAGAAATAATTTGGGGGTAATAAGATTGTATGAAAAGATATTGTTGGTGCTCCCACATCAATGGGGCAATGAATCTGATCTGAGTTTCTCCCTGGATCTTAAAGGAGCTCTCCAACTATATAGCAGGTAACATTTGGCACAGTGGATTTTTCCTTCCAAGTTTTTAACCACAACCTAGAGCAGCTTCACTGCCTCACTAATATTGAAGTCACCAGCTATTACTGGTTGGATGAGGAAGGAACTAAAATACACCATAGGCCAATGAAGAAGGAACTAAAATACACCAGTAGGCCAATGATGCATCTATGCTGTAGAAATAATGCAGTCTGAAAGCATTTTAAGTGCTGTAGCTCCATCCTGTGGAATCCTGAAATTTACAGTTTTACAAGGTCTTCAGCCTTCTCTGCCAAAGAGTACTGGTGCCTCACAAAACTGCAAATCCTAGGATTCTGTAGGATGACAGTTAAATTGATACCAAACTGCATTCTTTCTAAGGTGTTGATGCAACCTAAGATAGTGGTCATAATTCTCATTTCAATGGGAGGTATGGCTGGAACAGTCGGAACCAGTGTTACAAAAGAAGACGGGATCGCTGTTTGAAAGCTATCCTGCCTTCAGTTCCCTCTGTTTCTCTGAATGGCCTGGAGTGCAGACCAACCATACCACTGAACCTCACTCTGCTCCTTTGCAATGCCAGGTCAGTTAAAAATAAAACCTATATCATCCAGGATCTTCTCCTGGATGAGGATGCCGACCTGGCTTGCTTTATGGAGACCTGGCTGGGGGAGGATAGCGCTGCTACCTGGGCGCAGACCCTCCCAGCCGGGTACTCTCTCAGTGAGCAGGTGAGGGGAAGTGGGCGGGGGGGCAGAGTGGCTCTGGTTTATAAGAACACCTTAACCTTTACCAGGATACCTGTCCAGAACACAGTCCACTTCGAGTGTATGTACCTTAGCCTGAAGACCAGGGATAGTTTGGGGATTCTGCTAGTCTACCGACCACCCCGTTGCCTAGCAGACTCCCTGACCGAGCTGACACAGCTGGTCTCGGAGCTGTTGTTGGAGACCCCCAGACTTTTGGTTCTGGGGGACTTCAACATCCCGCTCTAGACCAGTTTAACAGGTGCGGCTTGGGAGTTCATGGAGACCATGACAAACATGGGCTTATCCCAATTGGTCAACGGGCCCACACATTGTGCAGGTCATACACTCGATGTGGCCTTCAGTACGGAACAGGAATATCCGTGGGCAGAGGTGGTAAGTACCTCTGCATTGTCATGGACGGATCATTTCCTGGTCAAGTTGAAACTGAGAGCCAATATCTGTCCCGCCGGAGGTGGTGGACCTATTAGAATGGTCTGCCCTCAAAGGCTAATGGAGCCAATAGGATTCCAGAAAGCCTTGGAGGGTTCATTGGTTGGAAATGCCAGTGATCCTGTCGACGCTCTGGTTAATACTTGGAACATCGATCTTACCAGGGCTATCGACACGATCGCTCCCAAGCGTCCTTGCCAGCCCGCTTCGAACCGAAAGCCTTGGTTTACACCTGAGCTTAGGAGAATGAAGCGGTTTGGGCAACGACTAGAGCGTGAGTGGCAGAAGACTTGACTCTTATCTGACAGAACTCGCCATAGGAACTTCTTTGTTCCTATCGGGAGGCAATACGTGCAGCGAAGAAAAGTTTCTCCTCTGCACGGATTGCGTCTGCAGAGTCCCGTCCAGCAGAGCTGTTTAGGGTGGTGAGGGAACTGATGCAGGTGCCCCCTGCGCCAAATCCCTTACTTAACCCAACGACGGCCTGCTGTGACACATTTAACAACTTCTTTGCAGATAAAATCTCTCAAATAAGAGCCGACTTAGACGCCACTGTTGTAACAGATTCTATAGGAGAGGCGTCCAGCGACTCCGTCGATATAGTTATACTGGATCAGCTCCAATCTGTGAGTACCGAGGATGTGGACAAGCTGCTTGGTAAGGTAAGGAAGACGACTTGCCCTCTCGACCCTTGCCCATCATGGCTGGCCATCCAGGGGGGGATGCATTGTTGAGATTCCTCACGGATATCATCAATGCATCCTTTAAACAATGTTCCACCTTGTTTAAAGGAAGCGGCTGTTAGGCCGCTTCTGAAAAAACCTTCCCTCGACCCCCTGGATATCAGTAACTATAGGCCTGTATCTTTGCTTCCATTTTGAGTAAGGTGATCGAGAGGGCGGTTGCTCTTCAGCTCCAAGCAGTCTTGGATGAAGCCGATTATCTAGACCCATTTCAAACCGGCTTCAGGACAGGCTTTGGGGTAGAGACTGCCATGGTTGCCTTGACCGACGATCTGCGTCTGAGCATCGACAGGGATAGTGTGACCCTGTTGGTGCTCTTAGACCTCTCAGCGGCTTTTGATACAATAGATCACGGCGTCCTCTTGGACCGCCTGAAAGGGTTAGGTATCGGGGGCACTGCTTGGCAGTGGTTCGAGTCCTTCCTCTCGGGTAGGTCCCAGAGGATGCTGCTCGGGGATAGTAGCTCCGGAAAAAGGGAACTCACTTGTGGGATCCCTCAGGGGGCTATTTTAACCCAATGTTGTTTAACATCTATATGAAGCCGCTGGGTGAGATCATACGGAGTTATGGTGCTGGGTGTTATCAGTATGCTGATGACACCCAAATCTATTTCTCCATGTCTTGTTCGTGGGCCTCAAATTCCACTGGCATCTCTTCTCTCAATGAATGTCTTTGGGCGGTAATGGGCTGGATGAAGAAAAACAGATTGAAACTGAATCCAGACAAGATAGAGGTGCTCACGGTAGCGGCCCCGAAACCAAGAATTGGGTTGCAATCTCCAGTCCTGGATGGGGTCACTCTCTCCTCCAGTGACTGTGTTCACAGTCTGGGGGTGCTCCTTGACTCATCGCTCCTGATGGCAAATCAGGTAAATGCGACAGCCAGGAGCGCCTGTTATCAGCTTCAGCTGATACGCCAGCTGCGCCCTTTTCTGGAAGTAAGAGATCTCGAGACCGTTGTGCACGCGCTGGTAACCTCTCGCCTAGATTTCTGTAATGCGCTCTACATGGGGCTACCCTTGTGCTTGGTTCAGAAGCTACAGTTGGTTCAAAACATGGCAGCCAGGTTTCTCTTGGGACCATCTAGGAGGGACCACATTACTCCGGTTTTGAGATCCCTCCACTGGCTGCCTGTTGGTTTCCGGGCCCAGTACAAGGTGTTGGTTATCACCTTTAAAGCCCTAAATGGCTTGGGTCCAAGCTATATCAGAGACCGCCTCTTCCCATATAATCCTCTCCGCACTCTCCGGTCCTCTGGGAGGAATTTGCTGCAGCCTCAAAAATCTAGGCTTGCGGCGACCTCCCAGAGGGCTTTTTCTGTTGTTGCCCCCAGGCTCTGGAACGGCCTGCCGGACGAGATCCGTCAATTAACATCTTTGGACAGCTTTAAAAAGGCTGTAAAGAATGATCTCTTTCGGCAGGCCTTTCCAGACTAAATCACACGGCCTCGGGATCTTGGGCCTTCCCCCCTCTTTTTTATGAAAATTTATATTCCTCGCTAGAACTTGAAATCACAGGGGTCTGTTGGGTTGTATTTATAAGTATTTTTAATCTTAATTTTGTTGTGTTTTAATTGTAGATCGTTTTAATTGTGATGGGATTTAATAATCTTTTAAGGGGAGAGGAGGGAATTGTACTATTTTAATCTGTATGTATTTTATACTTGTACACCGTCCGGATTGGCTTGCCACAGGGCGGTATAGAAATAAAATTTAATATTATTATTATTATGCCCTGCTTTGCAGTGCTGGTGCCTCTCTCAAAACCATAAGCCACAATGTTAGCTCTGCCTTAATCTTGCCTGTCTCAAACAACTCTAGGGAAGCAGGCATTGAACTGTAGTGGAAAAGTGATGAAAGAATTCTGATGCATATTGCTTTGGTTTACCGGAATTTCTGCTCTGAATGCCATTCTGCTGAAGTTCAATTGGTCCAATAATGACATCAACCTTTTCTTCATGAGAGCTTGTATCTCTCTTAGATCGAGACACATTAACACAACCCTGATAGCATCTGGAGTTATAGTCATAGGCTCTGCAAACCACCACTTTACACTGCAGATAAACAGATGGATAGCGACGAATGAAATCAAAGGCTTGGAAAGAGAACCGAAGGATCTTTCTATCTGGTGAACTATAAGTCGCATAGGTCTCATCTTTAATGCACCTGCGTGAAAACAGAATGGCATAACATTACACTGCACTAAATGGTACTCTAATTACTATATACAGTTCATATAAAAGTAAAAAAATAGTGCTTTCCAACAGTACTGAAACAAAGCATAAGAGTGGCTTAACTGAGGCAGCTCTGGGGTAAAACCATTAAATTAATGGTAGTTAAGCTATAATGACTAACTTAATTCTCATTTATTTAAATGGGTCTACTTTAGATATGAGTAAAGCTGGATGCAACCCAATGTAAACAGAAACACACTTGATCCCAAGAACATATTTCCATGGTTAACTTGAAATGTGTTTCATTTCCCACACTGAACATTCATTGTTAAAATGTTTAAAAATTGCATACTATAACAGGCAATGTTTTCCAGTTTTCTCCATTAGAAAGATTTAGTACAAAAGACAGCTGCCACAATATGGATATCATATCAGAAATGGAGATGGGCAAACTAGCAACCATTTTTCTCTCCCCAGTTCTAGATAACATACAGATTCTAGTTCTGTGGCTGAAGAATACATTATGTAATTTTGGTACTGAAGCTAAGAGTTCTGCTGTTCAGACAGAAGAGATGTCTCAGGAAACCTAAATATATGGAGCTTTTTAGAAGAGGAGCAAGGTATACTTGTTGTTATGTGCCTTCAAGTATTTTTCTGTTTATGGCAACCCTAAGATAAACTTACCATAGGGTTTTTTAAGCAAGATTTTTTCAAAGGGAGTTCTGTCATTGCCTTCATCTGACACTGAGAGTGTGACTTGCCAAGATCAATCCTTGCTTGGCCATTTCCATGGCCAGGCAAGGATTTGACCCCTGGTCTCCTCGAGTGCTAATCCAACACTCAAACTACTAGACCAGGGGTAGGCAACCTTTCCCCTTTAAGGGCCAAGGGACTTCAGCTCCCAGAAGCCTCAGCCATGTTGGCCAATAGTCCCATGTTGGCCAATAGCTCCTGGGATTCTGGGAGCTGAAGTCCCTTGGCCCTTAAAGGGGAAAGGTTGCCTACCCCTGTACTAGACCATAGTGGTGGAGCTTTTTAGAAGAGGAACAGAGTACATATCCATTGGTAAATATTCTTTTTAGATGAATTCCATTTTAAGGTTTTCACCTTCCTGGTCGTTGTTTTTTAACCATGCCTTTAATCTTTAAGGATTTTTTAAAAAAAAAAAAATAAACTCTGTAATCATAACCTTTACAATGACTGTTGCATAAAGGCATTTCAGTACCAAAGATAAACCCTAAGTTTCACTTTCCTGAAAATAGTTATTGCAAATACATGCCAACTTATCTGTCTATAATGTTGAATAGTGATTCAAAATTATCCACTACCAGGAACAAGGAACATATCAGTTAATGCAGAGGTGTTGTTTTTGAATAATGCATAAAAATGTCACATGCAGTCTTTGTTTTATGAGCCTCTGATTTTAATCTTAAGGAAACTAAAATACGATTTAAATATAGCTTCTTCAGAAAGAGGAAGGTATGAAATCCAGCTAAAAGAAGATTTGGTCTATCAACACTTCATTATAGCAGCTTGATTTTTAAAATGTACTACCACAATCTAAATTCTACCACAGTCTAAAATCCTAAACCAGTGGTTACCAAACTTTAGTCCTCCAGCTTTTTTTGGAATTTAACTCCAAGAAGTCCTAGCCTGCTTGGTCAACAGTCAGGAATTCTGGGAGCTGAAGTCCAAAACATCTGGAGGACCACTGCTTGGGAACTACAGTTCTAAACAGAGATGAAACAGTACATTCTGAGAAACATACAATTAAGTACTATATATCTTACATCTTTTTTCCATTATGGGTTAAACCTCAGCCAAAACAATCTGTAGTGGCTTGACTGGTAAGACAGAGATGAAAATGGTTCCAAACATGGGTTACAACTTGGCTGTTCCAATCCTGCTCCTCCTCACAGTATGAATCCTGGCTTGGCCATGTAAACCCGCTGGATGACCTTGGGCAAATCACACTCCCTCGGCCTCAGAGGATGGCAATGGTAAACCCCATCAGAAGAAACTTGCCAACTAAACCCCATGATAGGTTTGCTTAGGGTCACCGTAAGTCAGAAATGACTTGAAGTCACACAAGAACAACAAGAATAGCAACAAAGTGGTGGGAATAAGTATTTTGCATGAATCTATGCTGATACAGTGACCTGTCTAAGTGATAATATATGATGGCAGTATTACATATATTTAATCATTATGTGATTTTTTTCTTGTCTTTTGTATTCATTCTAATGAGCCCAATGATTGCTTGATGATTTTCTTAATTTGCTATCTCTGACTGGAGTGCATAGAAAGTCATAATGAGTTGTTGAAGATCATAACTGTGCATCAAATATCTAATGAGAGCCAGCATGGTGTAGGGCTTTGAGAGTTGGACTACGAAATCCCTGCTCAGCCATGAAAACCCACAGGGTGACCTTGGGCAAGTCACGTTCTCTCAGCCTCAGAAGAAAGCAATGACAAATCCCCTTTGAATAAATCTTGCCAAGAAAATTCTGTGATAGGTTCACATTGGGGTAACCATAACTCAAGTAACAACTTGAAAGCACAAAACACACACCTACTATTCTATGATATACAGATGTTTTAAAAACTGACAGTATTCAAGGGTTCTATGTTACCTATAGAAAACCAAGTAATCTGACAAACAGTGTTAGAATGCAAAGTCCTTACCCATTCTGGATGATAGGATATGTCAGTGTTGTAAAATCATAGTAGTACGGTGATGCTTTACATGTGTCCAAAAATAACTGCAGATTTGAGTCAGAGCTATGAAGATACATTTGCAAGTATAAATTCTGTCCCAATGACACAATATAAGGTGCGTCATTCACTGGATTTAAAAAGGATGATGAGTTAAAAAATGTAAGGTTAACACTATATTGACCATACTGAGTTTCATTGAGCTCTGTTTTATCATCAGCAATATACATTGTTTCTATCCAAGTGTGTTGCAGCATCTTGCAGCTGACATGCAAATGAAGATCCTTTTTCCTTTTAATTATGGTTCCTGGACCAGATACTGTGATCAGGTTTGAATAAATAATTGTGTCAGCATCCGCCTGTTTAAAACATGAACAAAATAATATTTCTAAGGTATGAATGCTTTATCTTGGCCATTATTATCATTACATGTAGTGTACCATAAAAATAGTGAATGGTCTAAATGCTAAATGTGTTTAGACAGAAGTGTGAATATAGTCAGAATGGAAAGAATATTCAAAAAATATTTCCAAAATGATCAAAAATTTTGCATCCCTCCCCCAGAATTCAAAAACCTTGAAAGGAAGAATATTAGAATCATGTAAAAATTTGCAGTTCAGGACCTATCCTGCACAAAATTCACACATAGTTGTTTTGGGCAGAAAATATAATCTCTATGCAGAAAAATTATTTCCTACATAGAAAATGCTGTTTCCTGCACAGAATATTCAGTTTTCTGCACAAAACAACCTTGTGTGAATTTTGTACAGAACAAGTCCCAAATTGGGAATAGGCTTTGAAAATAGTGTGATTTTTGGATACTTTCTTGCAGCAGGAAGAAAATTGTTAAAACTACTCATTGCTTTCTTCAAGAAGACATTTAAAGGTGAAACAGATGGACATGAAGGCACAGCCAGAGACTGCTCCATCCTTGATTGGGCTGGGACCATGGCGACCGCATAGCCCGCTCCTGAAGTGGGCCACCATTGCAGTCCCAAATGGGCTGCCAGCAAGAGCAGATTAAATCCACTCCTGAAAAGTCCAGTACCTGTCACCTTGGAACAGACTTGGAGTGGCTCCTGGCTGCTTTGGGGGCATGCAGCATCTCAATGCCATGCCCCCGAAGAGGCTGGAAACCACTTCTTTTGGCCTGTCTGTTTTGGGCCATAGAGAAAAATTGTATCCCTAATACAGTCAATCCTAATGTCAAAATAAATATGCAATTGTTCTATAATGAGAGTTTGAGATGTAACTGCCAAGTCCTACCATTCAATAAACTTGTCTGTGCAATGTAGACATGCAGTGGGCCTTTGGTATTCACTGGGGTTTGTTTCCAGAAACCCCTGTGGATACTACAAACTCAGTGGATAATCAAGTCCCATTAAATACAATTGTGTAGTAAAATGGTATCCCTTATATAAAATGGCAAAAACTAGCCACCCTCAAACTTTCCTTTTTTGAATACATATATTTTTAAAAATATTTTCAAGCCTTGGGAGCTTGAATCCACAAATAAGGAATGTGTGGATATGCAGGGCCAACGGAATCGATAAAATGGCAGTATTCTACATCAGCTACTTAATTAAGCATAAAATACATTAAGTATATCTTTAAGTTTGGGAGCCTACATTGTTTAAAGAAGGGAGGGGCAGAGAAATAGAGGAGGCTATGCAATTAAAATGAATTACAAAGTTCATACATCTCTTCTGGTTTGACAGCCATTATATGGTATATTAAATATCACATAATATGGTGTGATCTTTGGTCTGCAGGATGGGTCATTCAAGCTGACATCCCATGGAGAGTAGCCTCCAGCATTCAGATATCTTCTACTAATGACAGCCTGCATATATTCTGGTAAACAGAGAAGATCTGAAAGTGATAAAAAGTCTCATTAGTTTACTTAGACAAACAAGGTAATGCTTTATTTTTGCTATTGCTTTCTACACAGCCCCTTCAATATTTCCTGCACTGTGCAGAGTTCCCTGGTTCTTTATATTGTGATTTATTACATGGGGGTGGGGGGAAGGGAGGGGAGTATGCTGACAAGAGTTTGAAGAACTGCTGAACAATAACCACAGAGCTAGTCTCTGAAATCTTGACATATATACTCCTTATCATGCTTGGCACTATATATTATAATGGTCTGTGAGAGCATCTTACCATTGCTTAGTAAATGAGGGTGACTAGTTTTTCTTAGAGAAAGCAGCTTCTTAAAATGTTTACTTAAATATAAATTGGATTGACAGCATTGTATATACTTCCAAATAAATGTGCTTACAATGAAGAACAGAAACTATCCATGTACTACTCAGGAAAGAATTGTGTGAGTCTTGCTCCCTTGGAACTTGAAGGGCTATTAAGGTAATAATAATAATAATAATAATTTATAACCCGCCCCTCTGCGTGGCAATTGGAGCGGGGTACAACAGTTTAAAACAAACAGAGTTAAAAATCATTCCCTCACCCCATAATCCCACCCTCCCATCCCCTTAAAACAGAATTAAACCACAGTCAAATTAAAATACCACATTAATTAAAATTAGAAATTTGTTAAAAACATACAGTAACAATAATACAGGAGTCAGAGGCATCAAGATTAAAAACTCGTCTCTCAGCTGAAAGTTATTCTGGGAAGGCCTGCCGAAAGAGATCCGTCTTTACTGCTCTCCTGAAAGCAGCAAGAGTAGTGGTAAGACGGATCTCGTCCAGCAGGCCATTCCAAAGTCTGGGAGCGGTTGCGGAAAAGGCCCTCTGGGAGGTCTGAGACAGCCTAGTTTTTATTGGCTGTAACAGATTCCTCCCAGAGGACCGCAAGGCACGGGGGGGATCATACAGGGAGAGGCGGTCCCTGAGATAAGATGGACCCAAGCCATGTAGGGCTTTAAAGGTTAAAACTAACACCTTGTACTGCGCCCGGAAACTAATCGGCAGCCAGTGGAGGGATTTAAGCACGGGGTTATGTGCTCCCTCTGTGATGTTCCTGTAATTAGCCTGGCTGCCATATTCTGAACCAGTTGTAGTTTCCGAGTTAGGCACAAGGGTAGCCCCATGTAGAGTGCATTGCAGTAATCCAGACATGAGGTTACCAGGGCATGTACCACATTTTCTAAGTCCCTCATGTCCAGATAAGGGCGCAGCTGGCGTATCAGCCGAAGCTGATAACACGCACTCCCGACCGCCGCATTCACCTGACTAGTCATGTGAAGCGACGAATCAAGGAGCACCCCCAGACTGTGAACACAGTCCTTAGAGGAGAGTGTGACTCCATCCAGGACTGGAGACTGTATTCCCAGATCTGGTTTCGGGCCTGTCACTGCAAGTACCTCCGTTTTGTCAGGATTCAACTTCAATCTGTTTTTCCTCATCCAACCCATTACCGCTCTGAAACAGTCATTAAGAGGGGAGGTGCCATCTGAGGTCTGAGTCGATGATCTGGTCATGGAGAGGTATATCTGGGTGTCATCAGCGTACTGAAGGCACTGAGCTCCATGCCTCCGAATAATCTCCCCCAGCGGCTTCATATAAATATTAAACAACATCGGGGACAGGATGGCGCCCTGAGGGACACCACAATTAATCTCGATTTTAGATGAGCAACTGTCCCCGAGCCTCACCCTCTGAGATCTGCCCGAGAGGAAGGAACGGAACCACTGAAGAGCAGTGCCTGCAATTCCTAACTCAGGCAATCTAAGAGGATGGCATGATCTATAGTGTCAAAAGCCGCTGAGAAATCCAAGAGCACCAACAAGGTCACACTACCCTTGTCGATACTCAGGCGGAGGTCATCGGTCAGAGCAACCATGGCAGTCTCCACTCCATATCCTGTCCTGAAGCTGGTTTGAAATGGGTCAAGATAATCGGTTTCATCCAAGACTGCCTGAAGTTGGGAAGCAACTGCCCTCTCGATCACCTTGCTCAAAAAAGGGAGCAAGGAGACTGGTCTGTAGTTGTTTCTATCCAGGGGGTCCAGGGAAGGCTTTTTCAGGAGTGGCCTAACTGCCGCCTCCTTTAAACAAGGTGGTACATTGCCTTCCCTGAATGACGCGTTGATTGTGTCCCGAAGGAACACCTTCAACGCGTCCCCCCCCAGACGACCAGCCAGGATGGGCAAGGATCGAGGGGGCAAGTCATCTTTCTCACACTTCCAAGCAGCTTGTCCACGTCATTGGTACTCACAGATTGTAATTGGTCCAATAAAATGCCGTCAACGGAGTTCCTGGATACCTCGTCTACTGATTCTGCCAAAACAATGGCGTCTAAGTCGGCTCTTATCCGAGAGATTTTATCTGCAAAGTAGATATTAAAGGCCTCATAGCAGGCTGTCGTTGGGTTAAGTAGGGGGTTCGGCGCAAGGGGAACCGTCGTCAACTCCCCCACCACCCTAAACAGCTCTGCCGGGCGCGACTCTGCAGACGCAATGCGTGCAGAACAAAAAGATTTCCGTGCTGCACGCAAAGCCTCCCTATAGGAGTCAAGATGCTTCCTAAGGCGAGTTCTGTTGGATAAGAGACGAGTCTTCCGCCATTCGCACTCTAGTCATTGTCCAGCTCGCTTCATCCTCCTAAGCTCCTCGGTATACCAGGGCTTACGATTCGAAGCGGGTTGGAAAGGACGCTTGGGAGCGATCATGTCAATAGCCTTGGTGAGATTGGTGTTCCAAGTGTCCACCAAGGCTTCGACAGAATCACTGGCGTTACCAACCATTAGACCCTCTAGGGCTTTCTGGAAACCAATTGGTTCCATTAGCCTCCGAGGGCAGACCGTTCTAATAGGTCCGCCACCCCCGGGAGGGTGGATAATAGCCTTTAGTTCTGCCCTGATCAGAAAATGATCCGTCCATGACAGGGCGGAGGTATTTTTAATCTCCGCCCATGGATATTCCTGCTCCGTACTAAAGACCGCATCAAGTATATGACCAGCACAATGTATGGGCCCGTTGACCAGCTGGGATAGGCCCATGTTGGTCATGGTATCCATGAACTCCCGAGCCGCGCCAGTTAGATCTTGTAAACTGTTTCGAGTGGAATGTTGAAATCGCCCAGAATCAAAAGTCTGGGCGATTCCAACAGCAACTCAGAGACCAGAGCAGTCAGCTCAGTCAGGGAATCTGTTAAGCAACGGGGTGGCCGGTATACCAACAGAATCCCCAAACTATCCCTGGTCTTCAGGCTGAGGTACATACACTCAATGCACGTCGTTTTCCTGATAGGTTTTCTGATCACGGTTAAGGTATTCCTATAAACCAAGGCTATACCACCACCCCCGCCCACTTTCCCTCACCTGCTCAATAACTGAGTACCCGGCCGGGAGAGCCTGCGCCCAGGTCGCAGGGCTGGCATCCCCCAGCCAGGTCTCAGTGAAGCATGCCAGGTCGGCTGCCTCATCCACCAGGAGATCGTGGATGATGTGTGTTTTATTTTTAACCGACCTGGCATTGCAAAGGAGCAGGTTGAGGGTCAGTGGAATGGTAAAGATTGAGTATCCCTTATCCAGAATTCCAAAATCTAAAATTGACCACATGGGTGGCTGAGATAATGCCACTTTTGATTTCTGATGGTTCGGTGTACAAAAATTTTATTTCATGCACAAAATTATTTTAAATATTATGTATAAAATTACATTCAGGCTATATGTACAAGGTGTATATGACACATAAATAAATTTTATGTGTACACTTGCGCCCCATCTTCAAGATATCTCTTTCTGCATATGCAAATATTCCAAAATCGAGGGGTGGGGGAAATATCTGAAATTCAAAACATTTATGGTCCCAACCATTTCAAATAAGGGAGATTCAACCTGTACCACAAAGTTTCTTGTTTGTATCCTAAGCACATACATTTGGTAGCATACTAATGCTATCAATGCAGTTTATTATATGAGAATGTATGAGCCTGGATTGTGGTCTATCTGCTTGACACTGAGACGAAAAAATATAAAGCTGTATGTGCATGGTGAGCTTCTAAAACTAAAACAATAGTATAACAGAAAGCTAAAGAATGAACAAACACTACCAAACTAATCATACAGTAAAAATAACTTTCAGAGGAAGGTAGCTGTGGTTTTTCTGTTCCAGAAATGATATTTCAATTGACAATATTCAGGCGTTACCCATATGGATCAGACAATACAAGTACAATGAGGGAACCAAAATGCATGAGGAAAGGCTCCTCACTGCAATGATGAATAGCTGTGCAGCCTTGGAGTTGGAGCTAAATACATGGACTTCCCAGTCCTTTGAACTCATCATGACCAATCAGGCAAATATGCATCAGGCTGATGTGTCATTATTTGTTTTTGTTGTTAACTGCCTTTGTGTTGATCTTGACCCATTATAGCACAGAATCAATGCAGTTACATGTTCAGTTATATGACTGATAGATAGAGTAGAATCCCAGACCAGCTGCTGGATCAGCAATGATCCTACAAAAGAAAATTTACAATAATGTTTCACTTACTTGTATTCTGATCTGCTGGGATGGTGTAATAGGTGGCAAAAAATCCTCTGGCTGTGATACTACCATCGCTGCGGAATCTAACAGCCATCATGTTAGAGGTTGATGTAAAAGTATGAAAGGAGCCATAACATATTCTCCCAAGCAGTGGAGAAGTACGGTGTGGTCCATCATAGATTTCTATAGAATCACATGGGCATCTATATCTGTCACACATTTCTAGTCTGAAAAGCAAGCATGGACATAAAACTTATAGGCCTTATGTTAACTAATCATAATAAAACAGAATCGATACCTGAAACTAATTCTTTTATACTGACGTTCCATGAAAGAATCTTTTTCTGTATTGAAAACTGAGTTTCTCAGATACTATACTAAGAGTGAGCTACCTCATTCAGGATTCATTGCAGGATATCCTGTCTGTATCTGCCTGACAAAATTAAGCCATGACAAGGCCAGTTATACTAGAAAGCACAATCTTAATTCTTCATTCATTTTCTTTTTTTGCCTGGCTTTGTGACAAAGAGAGTTACCAAATATCATTTCCCTTATTTTTTTTCTTTACTCAAATTAAGCAACATTATGGTCCCTAGCCACCCACTCACTGAAATAAGTAATCCAATAATTGGAACAACTCCCATCCTGGTGGGGGGAGGCCCTTTTGCAAACAAAAAGGGATTAGCCTAAATTCATTGTTTAAACTCCCAGTTTCCCCCATGTGATAAACTCCAAAGTAACTTCAGCCTTCTCCATCACATCTGAAACACGGATCTAGGGAGAGTGAATCCTGACTTTGAACACAGATGGGAAAGTTAGGGCCTAAGCAGACTGCCAGAAATAGTGCACATTAAAGTGAGGCACTGCCCTGGCTCAGTGCTAGGGAATCATGGGAACTGTAATTTATTGTGGCACCAGAGCTCTCTCACAGAGAAGGCTCAATGTCCCAGAAAAAAATACAGTTCCCATGATTCCCTAGCACTGAGCCAGGGCAGTGCCTCAATTTAATGTGCACTATTTCTGGCAGTCTGCTTAGGCCTTTAGTGAACAAGGGTAACACATTTCTCTCTTTATCTCCCGATAGAAACCTTACCAGCATGAAAATGGGGGGGGCATTATTCCCCCCAACTCTGACCCTGTTTTAACTTTTGAAGAGAAAGAAAAGACTGAATAAATTCTGGAAAACCTCATTTCACAACCAACCCACCAGAAGTTCTTTTCTTGCTTTCCCTTTTTCCTTCCCTTATCATATAATCTCCTTACTCTTCATCTTTCTTTAGGTTATTGATCCCTACAGCAATCCAAATAAAAGTCCCAGGGTTAAAGGTTTCAAATTTTAGTTTCCTGGGACAGATGAGGAGCCTCTTATATAGAACTCAAGAAAGCAGACCACCCTCTCTTCTCAGCTGTCCTTACTACTTATGATTTAATCCTTGCAACTCTTCAATCTTATGGAATTTAAAAAAAAAAAAAAAAGCCATAAATAATCCCCCCAAAGAAAATATCTCAAGATAACTGGGCTCTGGATACAGAATTTACTAGGTAATGAAAACTCTGTTGGTTACTTGTAGTACTGTGAGTCTTAATTAAGTGCCAACTTAATAACTTAATTCTGGGTAAGTATCCAAGTTGAAATTCCATTTTAAGTCTATCACTTTCATTTAAAAAAATGATTTGATTTAAGTTTGCACTGTCACAGTTCCAAATTATTTCATACCTAATTAAATTTTAATTTGTTAGGTACTATCACTCAGCTTGAATCCTAAATTCAGGTTCGTGTCTGAATCCTGAATTCTTTCTCTCTCTCTCTTTGAGAAATAATCTGCTTTCTAAGATAAGAAATATGTTTTTGGTACAAAACTTGAAGATTTTAACATTCATCTGTTATTGCAATGAGAGTGAACCAAAGAAACTAAAAGCCAGTGTTTTGAGATAAGAGATTCTACAATGTGTAAGAAATCTACAAATACATCCTTTTTCAGAGAACAAGTCCAAGAATATTTAGACTAAAATCTAGGAGACTTGAGTTCTGTTATGTTACCAGGGGACAATCATACTCAAATCTGGTGTCTCCCAGCTACAGTCCAAGGACTTTTGCAAAAGAGGTATTAGGGTGACATACATATAAACATTTCCTGTTATGTAGAGAGATCTTGTAGCACCTTTCAGACTACAAGATCTCTCTACATACTGATTTTACAAACATGGCTATATCTTTGAATTCCCTTTTATGATTATTGTTTCAGATTAACTTTGATATTGCAGTCTGTTTACTGCACTATATTAGAATTTTACTTACGCCAAATTCTGGATCATAAGTGTTATAAGGGAGTTGCTTCCTACTTGTATTTCCCATACACAGTCTGCATTATTGGGGTAGTTGGAAGGATAAAATGGACTTTGAAAAGTCCCAGATTGATGTCCAAGGAAACCACCACATGAATAGTTTGTTGGCAAAGCTAAGAAAAGAACATAAAATGCATAACACATATTTTAGGGAGTGTTGAGATGTAGAAATTCAAATTGTACCAAATGTATCTTAATATCTATTTTTTGTTCCATCCTGAATGTAATGTTCCATTGGGCTTCCTTGTCAATCATTCATTCTTTAGCTTGATTCTAATGTTAAGAGTACACAAAATAGTGATAAGATGCACAGAGATACAAGTTATGTGAACCATCCCAGATGTCCTTCTGTGTACCAATTCAATGTCCATTCTTCCCATATTAATCCAAGAAGTCCAAAGGAGAATTCTGAGTGAGCTCAGGTTTAAACACTTCTTACTGTGATCAGGACTCAGAAGAAAGATTTCAATTATGACTAGCTAATTGTACTTTAAAAATTCCCCTTTACATCCTCATGTCCTGCTCACCTTCATGTATTCCTTGAGTGCCTCAACTGGTCTAGTTTCACAGGCAAATTCCTATAAGAACCTAGCCTTTTGAATAACTACTTTTTAGTTTTCCAATCTCTAATCTGCAGTTAAAAGTAGCTAATTAGTAGCTTTCCCTGTGCTATTCATCAGGGTTTTCTTAAAACAAAAAGTGGTAATCTAATTTTCTCCTATTTATCTCTTTTAATGTTAAGTTAAACCTTGAAGGCAGAATTGTTTAAAAAAAAAGACTGGGCTACTCAGAATGTAACCTTCCTCACAGTGGTAGATGATTAAAAAAGAAATAGTGATTACTTGTTGTTCTCGGCCACCATGAAGGAGTTGTAGTCGGTCTTGCTGAGGATCAAAAGAGAGGGGGGAGAGAGAGAGATTTAAACTATTAAACAACACCATTGCACATACATGACAAAGATATATGCATTACTCAGTGGTGATAATGTCATTTTATGCTGCATGAAGTATTACTTAGTTCATTCTCTGTGTGTGTGTATTCTGAAATAAATATATAAAGCAATTTTATAACACAAAATCATAGCAATGAAACAACTAAATCCAACAAAACAAAAGGGTTGCATCCCTTTCAACCACCCCACTTTCCTTCCGGAAGACAAGTCCTTTAGCATTCCAACTCCAGATGTTCCTGGGACTATTAGAAAAAGAAAATGAGCTGAACAAATACAGGATGATCTGGAGGTTCAAGAGAAAAGGTTGTGGTGGAAAGGGGGAAATCCAGCATAACGTGTCCTTCCCAAACAAACCACATCCTATTCTTTGACAGATAATTTTGGTTCCTAAACCACACAGTAAAAGATGCTGCAGGGGAGAGAGGCTCATTGTTGGCCTCCATAAAGGCCTTGCACTTGGCCTGGTTGGCATTTGTTGAGTCTATTTAAGGCTGCTGCCCCTCACATTGTGTCTTTATTGATTTCTGCCTATCCCATACTGTATCTGTTGGGACAATTGGCTTGAGATGGTGTTGATAAATAGGTCTCCTTGGCAAGTAGTTGGGGGAGAAGATATTAGATAGGTGTACACCTTTGCATCCCAGGATTGGTCTCTGGAATTGATTCTACAGAGCACGAGATTGGGGTGTGTGGGAAGGAAACTGCCCTTGGGGCTGATTTGGGTTTACTTTCTCTTATAAAGTCATGGACTTGGGAGGGAGATCTTCAGGTTTTGGCCTTTCAGAGATGACCGGTCAATCTCTTAGGTTTGCCCTTAGGGTCTGGTGTTTCACCCAAGGGATAGCTGAAGAGGTGTCAGAGGCTGACATCTGACCTCAGTTGGACCCAAACCAAGTTGTTCTCCCCTTGTATATCAGGCCTTAAACAGTTAAATAGGTTACAGGTCAATAAAATAGCCCTTATTTAATCCAACTAATTGTGTCTGGTCTTGTTATTTCATCATTGGTCAACAAATCCTGATGGGAAAATAGTAGGAAGTTCTTCATCATACCATAAATCAGTTTTCTTTCAACCTTAGAAGAATGCTACTATGTTGGCAGTACCAAGGTCCTTTCCCCCAGCCCTCACAATGAGCTGTGATAAGTAAGTGAATGCACCTTGCATAAAATTATTGCTACATCTTTGTACTTTTTATATTTATTTGGAAACACTCAGTATAAGCCTACCCAAGCTATTGCAAATAGGAATAATAATTCCTTCTATTTCCTCCTTTTCATTACCACAAACAGTGGCAGACAATGCCTTAAGTGCACAAGGATTACCCATACCTGAAAGTGTTCCTTCATAAAATACCTAGAAATATTCTCCTTCCTTAAAAAACGCTTCCTGTGTCATTAATGAAGGTTGAGACTCTTTGGTCAAAGTCACAGAAAGATAAATATATACATAATCAGTACAAAGGCTAGATAATAGAATGTATTGTTTAGGGCACAGGCAGAAAATGGGGATTTAAAAAAAAAATCAAAGTCACAGTGGAGAAAAGATCAAGAAATGATTGTTTTGTACAAGGATAACTTTTGGTGTTCCATACAATTCTACAGCTTTATTTTTAGATATATATTTGACATGGAGTGACTTTTGTTTTGGAACAAGATGTTCATAGTAATATGGAAAAGCAAAAAATAATACTAGAACAAGCCTCATCTCTAGATTCTGAGCTCACTGCCATGATGTAATTAGTCTTGCACAGAGATTTCAGTTTTCAATAAGTAGAGCAGTTTATTTCATGGATCAGGTGCAGGGAGATACCTGCTCCCAAAACTGGGGGTGCCTCCCTCTCGATCTCCCAGTGGCCCATCCAGTAAAATAAAAGGCCAGTTTTAAATATCTTGTTCTCAAGGCATTACATGATAGACCATCTCTTTCAGGGATAATGGACTCTAATCCTTGTGAACAAGGTACTTAAGCCAATGTCTGTCATTGTTTGCAAAAATGAAAAGGAAGAGAGGGAAGGTAAACATTGCTAATGGTGAGCCACAAAGAAGACTTATTTATCATTAGCAGTTTGGAGTGTTCAAGGTACTTCACATGGTACTTCACAGCCAGTGATATGCAAACAAACCTGTAGAGTGCTATTACTGTCTACATTGCAGTTAATTAAAGCCTGAGACTAAAACATAGAGATTAGTTTAAAGCAGAGTCAATTGCAGGGCTCTGAAACCCATGGCAGGATGCCATCCTGGTTCAGATATATTCTAGTATCTGGTCATCTGATTGCGTAACCCCTCTCAGTAGCTTCAGGCATGATCATCACCTTTCTTTTTGGAAAAGGCAGTGCAGTTACTAAAGTAAAGGCAAAGGCAAAGGCAAAGGTTTTCCCTTGACAAGATTGTCAGCCTAAGGAGAAGACACTTTCATTGCAACCAGCATGAAGGTGAACAAAACAGCAAAGGACAGACAGATTGCTCTGCCTCTCCTTATCCAGCCTATTTCCTAATTACTTTGAAGGAATTCACCTGCACTGAATTTTGTGTCACCAAATGCAGCCAACCAGACAAGAGGAATGTGTTTTACATCTTGAATTAACACACGTTTATCATTTGATCGGTGGCACAGCCCATAAACAGACATAGGACGTTATCACACGTGGGCCAGAAAGCGAAAATAAAGTGGAAATGAGGCATTCCGAAAATAAACGGAAAATAAACCTTAATTCTGCAAACGTAATTACCTTAATTGCGAATTTACAGTAAGTGCATTTAACGTCCACACGCAAGCGAAAAAAGCCCATAAATGTACTAGAAATGAGCTTCTTGCACATGCGCAGATAGAGGAATGCTCGCTGGAACCATGGCAACAGCAGGGAAATGCTCCCAAATGCACATTTGGTTATCACATTACGGTAAATGCGAAATTACCTTAATTGCGCATTTGCATTTCCTCCAAACAACCGAATTTCAAAAGATCGCGGTTAACACCAGTTTCTGTCCACTTTCTGTCCAGTTTCTGTGCGATGTCATGTGAAAACATGGGGCACTAATCCAGTTTCTGTTTGGGTTTTGTGTGGATTAACCAGCAGATTTGCCCCCGTGTGATAACGTCCATAGGAATTATGCAGCCCTCCAGATGTTGTTGGATTTTAGCTTGCAGCAGCCAATAATGAGGAATGTTGGAAGTTGCATTCCACACCAGCATCTGGAGGGATCTATGATTCCCAAACCTGATTTTTCTCCCTCTATTTGGGCCCTGGACTAAGCAAATATTACCATTATTTCAAATTAGTAGAACTGAATTATTTCAGTCTTTATTCACAATGACAAAATTGGAGAATCTATTAGCTAATAAAACTAGTGTGAAAGAGCAATTAACTCTCATTGCCTAACCAAGATAACTATTTAAGATAAAATGCCTGCATATAAATATTACATATTAAAAATGTGAAAGTACCTGAACAGATGACACCAGCATCTTCACCATGAGCACAGTTGTGTGATCCCCAGATCCTGCTAGGACATTCCCAAAGATAGGATTCAGTCCCATTGCAATTAACATCATCCAAGTGAATAAGACCAGATCCCTGACCAAAATGTGCTGATCCTAGAGCTGAGACAGCTGGTCCACATCCAAGCTGCCTGCATACAACTCCTGCATCAATGATGTCCCATAAATCATCACAGACTGTCCCCCATGTTGAGTTAATACGAATTTCAACACGACCCTCACAGCTATGACGTCCATTCACCAACTGAAGGCCTTGAAAAAAGACCAAAAGTATGTTGTTTGTTAATGACATTTATACTTGTATAAATGGATTTTGACAGTTTTGAGTTCTCCTTTCAAAGACAAGATTCTGAATTATAGATAATACAAAATTAAGATTCTAGATTCTATTGTACATGGTTTTCCAGGGGGAAAAAATTAATCAAAATCAAACTGTACTCTCACACAGGAATGAGTGTGTGAATCTATGTATAAACATACTCACCAAGTGTGCCAGAAAATGAAGAGTAGAAGGCAGAAAAACCAGAATACGCTACTGAAGAGTCACTGTGAAATCGCAAAGTGAGGATATTTGATGTAGAAATCAATGTTACAAAGGAACCTGAGCAATATCTTCCAAGGACAGGTGAATAGAGATACCCATCATGGACCTCTACATAATCAAATCCACATTCTGTTCTGGAATAAAAACAAACAACCTCTGTGACTACTCAACTACACTACTCAGCACAAAAACTGAGTAGGTTGGTCCATTACAGCACATATTCTGTACATCATTGGAGAATACAGTGTTACTACATTTACATTAGTAAATTAAGGGTTCAGTTGTTTACGCCCTGGGAAGTTAGCTTAATGACAAATGGAATTAGCAGGTGTCCTTCTTCATGAACAGATGGGAAAGCCTCTCTATCATGGTAGAAAGATCTACCACTGTCAATGTACTTCACATAATAATGTGTAGCAGTGGGACTGAATGACATATTCAGGCTAAGTCAAAAGGATCTACTGAGTCCACAGACTCAAATAATCCTATCTGCTGTCATCATCACCACCACCACCATGAAAAAGGTTTTAAAAGCTACACTAGGTTTGGAGAGAGAAGCAGCATGGTGTAGTAGTTTGAACATTGGACTGTGACACTGAAGACTAGGGTTCAAATGCCTGCTCGGCTACAAAAACCCACTGTGTCACCTTGGGCGAGTCACACTCTCCCAGCCTCAGAGGAAGGAAAAGTCAAAACAAAAACCCTCTGAACAAATTTTGGCAAAAAAAACCCGTGATAGATTCACCGTTAGGGTCACCATGAGTTGGAAACAACTGAGACACCCAACAACAAAAACAACAACAATTCTATATACACCCCCATTAAAAAAACAAATCAGCAGTGCCGTGTGACTGATTTGAAGACAGAGGGAATACAAGAGAAAAATAATGTTTAAATATGTACTTGTATTAAACAACAGCAGACGCTTTGGAGCTGTGTACTTTTTTGTCTTCATAATTATGAATAGGAGAAAAAACTTTAAAAGGCTAAATTAGGTAAGTAGGTGAGGATTCCACCCACAGCAGTTTCCCTACCACAGTTTCTCACTATCATGCCATGACCACATCCTCCCCAAGGTTATTTTCCCCTCTATATACGTATTCCTTGCAGTCAGGGAAAATGTCATTTTATGTTTATGTTCACAGGTCATGATCAGTCAAGAAAAGGTCAAGAAAAATGCAATTTTGAGAATATCTCTCTAAAAGCCTCTTCCTAAGGAACAAGGATTATAAATTCCATTCAAAGGGGCCTATCCATAAGTAAATCCTACTCATTAATAAAGTACATATTAGGCAAAGGCCCAAGATAAATAGACTTTTCATAAAGACATGTATCTGAGGAAGCGGAATCAAGTCCACAAAAGCTCATACTACCAGTTTCTTTCTTTTGATTAATCTCAAAGGTGCTACAAAATCCTTTTGCATATAGACTTTTCATAAGACAGAATTAATGAAGTAGAAATGTTATTGATTTAAAATGATGTTGTCTTTTAAAGGATGATGTGCAAAATGAACAGATAAATTGCAGGAGTTACAATAATTTCTACCAGTGATTTCTCTTGAAATAAAAACAGTAACAGAAGATTAGAAGATGACTGTGACTGGAAATTTTAGCGTTATTGATGAGAAAATGAGGAAAAACACTAGTTAAAATGGAACTGGCAACCAGCTTTCTAGTGATCCCCATTTGAGGAATGCTGGGGGGGGGGGAAACATAGTGCATAGATCTGTGTCCAATACTTTTTTTAGAAAATTGTACAAGGAGTAAGAGGAGTAGGCAGTGGTGAACGAAATCATCATCACCATCACCATCATTCTTATGGTATGATTTTATTAAAATAGCCCAAAATCATAATTTTAAATATCTTGAAACATTGAAATATTTCTAAGAACTGGTAAGGGTTCTCTGTTCCTTCTAGAGACAAAATTAATGTCTCTAGACTCTATAGCTTGTTTATTACTCACTTTATTAATGAAGTAAGTGTGCCACATACAGATACTAAAAGCATAAATTGGCAAGGGGCAGATTAGGAAGGATAAATTAATAATAATAATAATAATAATAATAATAATAATAATAATAAAATTTATTTTTATCCCACCCTTTGGGAACCCAATCAGGGCCGCTAACAACAGTTAAAAAGATACATAATATCCAAAACAATCCCTCCCCCCTTAAAACAGCATTAAATCAAAAGGGATTAAAACAGTAATTCCAACAATATAAAATTTAAAAACACATTTAAAAAGAGATATAACAAGGCACGGCTTGACAAGGCACGGCTTGACCAGATCTCCTAGCTTTACTAACCCCACTCCATTCATACACTCACACACACACACATTTCACTAATAATAATAATAAAATTTATATTTACCCCACCCCTCTGTCAAACAATCAGGGCAGTTTACAACAATTAAAATCCATACAAATCCAAAATAAACATCCCTCACCCCTCCTCCCACTAAAACAGTATTAAGCTACACATCCATTAAAAGCCTTAGCATAAAATAGGGGCGATTACCAAAAATGCCCTCTAGGAGGTTGCTGACAGCCTAGATTTCGTTGGCTGGAGCAAATTCCTCCCAGAAGACCAGAGTGCATGGGGAGGATTATATGGGAGAAGGCAATCCCGAAGATATGTTGGACCCAAGCCATTTAGGGCAGGGGTAGGCAACCTTTCCCCTTTAAGGGCCGAAGGACTTCAGCTCCCAGAAGCCTCAGCCATGTTGGCCAATAGTCCCATGTTGGCCAATAGCTCCTGGGATTCTGGGAGCTGAAGTCCCTCGGCCCTTAAAGGGGAAAGGTTGCCTACCCCTGCATTTAGGGCTTTAAACACCGTATACTGGGCCCAGAAACTAATAGGCAGCCAGTGGAGAGAGTTATGTGGCCTCTCCTAGATGTTCCTGAGACCACTCTGGCTGCCATATTTTGTACTAACTGAAGTTTCTGGACCAAGCACGAGGGTAGCCCCATGTAGGGCGCATTACAGAAATCCAGACTGGAGGTTACCAGTGCCTGCACCACAGTGTCAAGATCCCTTACTTCCAGGAAAGGGCGCAGCTGGCGTATCAGCCAAAGCTGATAACAGGAACTCCTGACCGTCGCTTTCACCTGATTAGTCATCAAGAGCGACGGATCAAGGAGCACCCCCAGACTGCGAACATAGTCCTTCATGGAGAGTGTGACCCCGTTCTGGACTGGAGGTTGTAACCCAATTCCTGGTTTTGCGGCTGCTACTGTGAGCACCTCCGTTTTGTCTGGATTTAATCTCAATCTGTTTTTCCTCATCCAATCCGTTACTGCCTTAAGACAGTCATTGAGAGGAGAGATGCAATGGGGATTCAAGGCCGATGATTGAGACATGGAGAAATAGATCTGGGTGTCATCAGCGTACTGATAACACCCAGCCCCATGTCTCCAAATGATCTCACCCAGCGGCTTCATATAGATGTTAAACAGCATCAGGGACAGAATGGCACCCTGAGGGGCACCACACGTAAGATCTTTTTTTGCCAAACAACTGTCCCCAAGTAGCACCCTCTGAGACCTGCCCAAGAGGAAGGAGCAGAACCAATGCAGTGCCTCCAATTCCTAACCCGCTCAGGTGATCCAAGAGGATGCTATGATCTACCATTTCAAAAATTGCTGAGAGGTCTAAAAGCACCAGCAGGGCCACACTACCCCTGTCGATACTCAGACGCAGGTCGTCAGTCAAGGCAACCATGGCAGTCTCCACTCCAAATCCTGTCCTAATGGGTTTGAAATGGGTCAAGATAATCAGTTTCATCCAAGACTACTTGAGTTGAAGAGCAACCGCCCTCTCAATCGCTTTGCTCTGCTCAAGAAAGGTAACATAGACACCGACCTATAGTTGTTCATATCCAGGGGGTCCAGGGAAGATTTTTTTAGAAGCAGCCTAACTGCCACTTCCTTTAAACAAGATGGAACACGCCCTTCCCTGAGGGGTGCATTGATGATGTCCTTAAGGAACATCATCAAGGCACCACCACCCCGGACAGCCAGCCATGAAGGGCAAGGATCTAGGTGCCCTCTAAGCCACATCTATGATTTAGGAATGAGTGGATGGCATGCAAAGTTCTGTCAAAAGAGTGTGGGAGGAAAGAGAACATTTCTCAGCTTCCTGTTCCTTCAGTAAACCCTATAAAAATTCAGAGGTATAATCTGATTTTATAATCTGATAATCTGAAAGGAAACCATAATAGGAAGTAATGGTAAAAGGTAAAGGTAGTCCCTTGAAATAAATTTCTAGTCGTAGCCAACTGTAGGGGGCAGTGCTCATCTCCATTGCTAAGCTGAAGAGCCAGTGTTGCCCTAGGACTTCTTTGGAGGTCATGTGGCCAGCATGACTGCACCAAACACTGTTACCTTCCACCAACATGGTACCTATTCATCTACTTGCATTTGCATGCTTTCAAACTACTAGGTTGGCAGAAGCTGAGGCTAGTGATGGGAGCTCACCTCATCATGCAGCACTTGGGCCTTGAATTGCCAACCTTCTAATCTTCCAATTGTCAGAATTGGTTTCTTAACTACTAAGCCACTGCATCCCTTAATAGGAAGTAGAACAGTTCATTAATGGATAAAGTTAATTTGCTGCCAAGTTTCCCTAAAAAATGCCACAGATGTCTACTTATTTCTTTTCTCAAAGGGTAGCCTAGTACCAACCAGAGTCTAGTAAGATTTCTCCTCCCATTCACAGACCCCCACTGATACATTAACTGCCATGCTTTCTGGTCATTAAAGTAAAGCTATGTAAGTGGGCTATGTCTTCAGATGGCACAATAACTCCAACTTCTTGTATTTTAGATGTAATTCAGATGGAGTTGTAAAGAAGAATTTAGTTGTAAAGTTAGTTCTCTTCCACTTACTGAATAGTTGTAAATGTAAGACGGATTCGATAACCACTCCAGGTTCTTATTGTCCATGTACAGTTTGCACCATTTGGATAACTTCCAGGATATGAGGGAGAACTGAGTGACCCTGATGAGTATGGAAGTTCACTGCCACAATTATAATTAGCTGTGAAATTTTAAAAAACAGTCAAAGATGCAATGGCATTACACACAAACAACCACAGAGTGCATGGATCTCAATCACATCAACTGTAAAGGGCATCCTGAGCTGCTGAACTGGACAACACAAATACAAAAAGATGTAGTGGTGGCAGCTTTATCATTCTGGAATGTAGCACAGAGTCAAAGGATGTGATCTATTACACTCATTTCTGTGAATTTACCTCTCCTGTAGAAGAATGGAATTTGGAGAAGAGAGGTCCTTAACCCTATCCATCTTAGATATTTTCTTAACTGAAAATGCCCCCACAAGCTCCTCACTCCACACTCTGTTATACCCAGAAAGGGAAACACGCTGGCCCATATCTTTCCCTATGGAGAAACAAAATACTTTGGAAGGACTATGTTGAGCAGATGAATAGATAACAGGGGAAATACTGAATAGCCTCTTGCTTTCAGTCAGGAGTTTTGATGTGACATGGTTACTTGTAAAGATTTGGCTGTCTACCACATTAACTTAACAAATTAGGGGGGAAATACCCCCTGGGTACTTAACACATTAAAAGAGAAAAGTATATGTTGGATACTTTGATACTGCTTGCATTTCTAGCTAAAAACCCATCTATGCCCATCTAGACAGCACTACAACAGCATCAACAGCAAGAGGAATGCACAATGTTACCATGAATAAACAAAGAAAGGGTCATTTAGAAGAGGGATCATATAAAATATCCAATTTTTTAAATAAGAACTGAATTTATAAAATATGATTGGAATTTAACAACAATTTGTGTAAGTCAAATTTATATGGCTTCATATAATTTTTCTCACTCCAGTTATCTATAAATACACTCTAAGAGAGGAGTATAAATCAGCAGATTTAAAAATACAAAAAGCATCATAAGGAATGGGAAAGAAACTTTAAAACACCTGGGGAGAAATATTCTTTGCTTGGTGCAGACATGCTATCAAGGTGAGCAACAAGCAAGCCTTCCTGGGCCCCCTTTGCAGTACACAGTGATTCCACTTTAATTGTCATGGTTATATCTTATGGAATCTTGAGGTTCATAGTTTGGTGAGAACTAAACATTTCTGGGAGAGAATTCTCAGTGTCCCTCCCTCAACTGCCAATCCCAGAACAGAAGTGGAATAATAGTGCTATAATTCTGTAGTGTGAATGGCCCCCTGGTGATCATTTTTAATTTTAAACCCTGAGGAGTTTTAAAATTATTTCCCAAAAGTGAATGCACTGAGATAGACCTAACAAAGAATGAAAACAACTCCATAGTCTGAACCTGTTACAAACATGTCAAATTTACCTGTTGGTGTTACGGTGTGCAGAGGAGGTAGCACTGCAAATATAATATAAATATATTTATATAAGTCAGATATACACATTTATTAAACATTCAGCATATACAAAAGGGGGGTGAGAGGAAAGAAACTGGTGGGAGAAAATGACCTATGCCAAGGTCTATGTTTTAGATTTTATAGTCCATCATGTTGAGCAGGGGTAGGCAACTTTTTTGAGCCGGGGGCCGGGTTGCTGTCCCTCAGACAATTGGGGGGCCAAAGCACCATAAATAAAATAAAATAAAATAAAATAAAATAAAATAAAATATATGCATGCACACTCTCTCAGCCCCAGAAAAGCCATGGCAAAATCCCTGTGGAGATTTTGCCAAGAAAACCCCAAGAACAAGTAATAGCAACAATAATCAATATCATCATGGCGGGCGGCAGCGGCAGGACCGGCCTGGGGCTGGTCCAAAGGCCTTGTGGGGCCGCATCCGGCCCCCGGGCCTTAGGTTGCCTACCCCTGATGTTGAGTTTTACCCAATTCATGTCTGGCCTCTCATACAGCTGTTGTGTGTCTTCAGATCATTTCCAACTTAGGGTGACCTTAAGGTAAATCTATCATGGGATTTTCTTGGCAAGATTTGTTCAGAGGGAGTTTGCCTTTGCCTTCCTCTGATTTGAGAATGTGACTTGCCCAAGATCATCCAGTGGGTTTCCATGGCCTAGCAGGGATTCAAACCCTGATCTCCGGAGTCATAGTCCAACTCTCAAACCGCTACACCATGCTTCCCTAATAGAGTAGCTTTCTCAATCACACTGAGATACCAGGCACAAAAGCTAATATGACTGGGGTTCCACTGCCTTCTGCAGGTTGACCAGTCAGTAGGTACTTGCTACTCACAAGTGTTTAATGTTATTTTTAAAATAAAGAATATTTTAACTCAGCAATCTGTGTCACCGAGGGGGTTGTCTAAACTATATAAAAAAAAATCCCACTCACCCAAAATTGGTGGTGATCCAGACATATGACGTTCTTGTCAAATTGGGGAATTAACAGTTTTTTTCAGCCCCTGAGAGCTTATTCCTTAGATAGTGAAGGGGGAAAGGATTTATATTTTTCTCTGGATTTTCCAGGAAAATCCAGGAAATTCTCTAGGAAAATCCAGATGTGTGATATATGTGGCTGGCAGATTCAGGCTGGTGGAGGTAGAGGAACAGGAGATGATGAGGCCCCAAGAACAGGAGGTTTGAGCAGCATTATCATCATTTAAAAAAAAAAAGGTTGCTGTATTTATACACACATTGCAAAACCACATATATCTGCTTGCCTTGATCTGTGCTCCTCTGCATGTGTGCATCCTTGATTAGCAGGTTAAAAAAATTGGTTGTCATGTTGCCAGAAATAATTTAAAGAAGCTTGCCATTTTACACCAATGAAATCTCTAGATGCCAGGATGGCATAGTGGTTTGAGTGTTGGCCTACAACTCAGGAGACCTTTTAATAGTATACAGTCCCCAGGGTCACTTTGAATCTGAAAAATCCAGGCATCCCCGATTTTACTGTACATGTGGATTTGATCACGAAGACTTCTTTAGAAACTTAAACTACTCATTTGGCTGGCATCCTGTCCATTTGTTCAATGAGATCATAAGGTAAATTTAACAATCTCTTAAATGTTAGGACTTCACATTTATGGTCATGAACAATTATGCATGACCACAAACTCTATCTTTCCAGCTTTCTGAGGTGATGGTGCAGATCAGGGCACTGGGAAATAACATCTGCAGTGGTCCAGGGGTGCATTGGATAAGCAGTTGTTGCAGGACCCCAAGGGGTCTCAACAGCTGCCTGTTCTGGATATACTTCATAAGCAGGGCAACCCTTCAGATGCCATTTCCCAGCACCTCAATCTGCAGAGACTCAAAAACACTTTAGAGATTATCACACAGCAAAGTCCCACTGGGATAGACGTGGGATCTAAAACTCAAAAGACAGATCCTATCTCATTGCTCTGTAGCTGGGCAGTAGGCAGCCCGTATGCAACCTGGGCTTCTCCAGGTTTCTCACGCAGGTTTTCAAAAATGGGATTTTCCTGTTTTTGAAAGAAGCCCAGAGAAGCCCGGGTTACACACAGGCTGTCTACTGCCCAGCCACGAAGCAATGTGATACGATCCGTCTTTAGAGTTTTAGATCCCACTTCTATCCCAATGGGACTTTGCTGTGCAATAGTCACCATAGATGGCAATGCTGCCAGGCTGGAAAAGTAGCTTTGGAAAGGAGAGGTGGCATCATCAATGAAACTACAGAAATAGAGCTCTGTCATCACAGTTATATTGACAATGCAGGATTGCCGCCATTATTTATACAATGGATTAATCGCCTCTTTACTACTTCCCTTTATTATCCTAATTCTTTACAAAGCGGCAGTATTTTTATATTTTTACGGAATTTTTTTAAACAGTATTATTTACCAGCACTGATAATAAACTTTTACTAAATGGGCTGTTACCTGTAGTATTCCCGTGTCTACCTGAAAAGTAAAAGAATAAAGGAGAACCATTAAATAGTTTCTCAAAAGTTTTAATGATTTGATCAGAACTGTTTGTAATACAATCATCCCTCCATTTTTGTGGGGATTCATACTGGACACACTCCTGTGGAAATGGAAATCCATAAATATTCAAGCCCCATAGGCTTGAATGGCCATGGACGCCGCAGGTGCCATTTTAACTCTCCCCGAAAGACCGAAACTGTGGACCTGAAGTCTGCGAAAATGGAAGGACAAGTGTACGCTGATATTGGGGTCTCAAGTTGATTTTACTTGTTCATCATTCTGAGATCTTTTGATATAGAGTGGTATAGTAATATTTTAATCAATAAAATAAATAAGTATTCATTAGCCAAAAGAGACTGTTAAATGTCTTTTGAGAACCCCACTATGATGATAAGAAAACTCCCTTATAAAGTATGTGTTTTTCAAGGACTTTCTCACAGTAGGAAGGCAGTTGCTAAAATTACAGTACTCATTGCTTCCAGTAAGAAGAAACTCTCCTGAAAGAACTACCCAGAGAGAGCCCTGGTGGTACAGTGGTTAAATGCCTGTACTGCAGCCACTCACTCAGACCACAAGATTGAAAGTTCAATACTAGCCAGGGCTCAGGCTTGACTCAGGCCTGCATCCTTCTGAGGTCGCTAAAATGAGTACCCAACTGTTGGGGGGCAATGAGCTTACAGTTGTAAACCTCTTAGACATTCCATAGCGTGATACGAAGCAGTATATAAATGAAGCTGCTTTGCTTTGCTTTGATTACCCTAGCTTTTACTTAAAGATGGTTGCTGGTCCGCCTTGCATACCCTTTAAAACAGACTTCCACACTGGCTCCAAAGGAGGCAAAGTTTTTCTTAGCTGCCAGTACAGAAGCGAGTAGCACTAGTGAGTCAAGAGTATTTATTTATTTATTTATTTATTCAATTTATATCCTACTTTTCTTCCAAAAATGGGATTCAAGGCATCTTACAATAATCCAATGGGAACATAAATGGACATATCATTATAAAATTCAGGTACTAAATGGAATATTTATAGTAAGACATTAAAATTTCGTTGAAATACCAGAAAGATTTCTGTTGTAGGAAGAGAAATTTTAAAGGTACACTAACAAACTATGCTGAGATGGAAGGGAGTCATTAAATTAATATTAATATTCAGAAGAGAATACCATTAACTGAATGGTTATAATGCTTCTATTAGATACTTTAAAGCCATGAATGAATTCTAATTATGAAGTATTTTTTATGTGCTATCTCTGTCATTAATATTTTTTCTTTCTTAATATACATTTATTTCTTTTACATATCTGTATCAATTTTTTCTTTAAATATGCTATTATTCTTGTTATCATTAATCTTTGAATTATTAATTCAAAGTTCACAAGCCTGCCTAAATAAAAACATCTTCATCTGCCAGTGGTGAAAGAGTAGGGAGGGGGCCAACCAGACCTCCTATGGAAGGTAGTTACACTGTCTGCCAACAGCCACAGTGAAGGCTGATTCCTGAGTCCTCACCAGTCACACCTGTGAAAGTGGTGAGATCTGGAGAAAGCCCTCCCTGTATACCTCTATCACCATCTCAATTGGCTGCCATTCTGCCCTAGAGAAAGAAAAGGTATATTCTTTGCACTCAGGATGAAAGGTGATCAAAGCAGCAATGGGGGCAGTGATTACTCAAACTAGTAAACTTATCGCACGGCACTTAAGGAACGGGAAAGGAATGGAAGGGAACAGAATGGAGCAAAAATGCATTTTACTGCACGAGAGAATGCCACTGATGCCGCTGGGAGTCCCCAAGGTGTTCCCCAGCCATTCCTGGCAGCCGATTTTTGAAGGATGATTCAAAATCATTCTTCAAAATCGGCTGCCAAGAATGGCTGGGGAACATCTTGGGGACTCCCGGCAGCATTGATGGAATTCTCTCATGCAGTAAAATGCATTTTGCTCCATTCCATTCCATTCCCTTCCCTTCCGTTCCATTCCCCTTCTTGTAAGTGTTGTGCGATAAGCTTATAGGACTCAGAGCAAATTATAAAGTAAGCAAAAGGTGCAGGTAAAAACACATACGAATGCATATAAAATGTTATTTAAAATACATTTAAACTCTCTATAGGGTTAAAATATATGTGAAACATGCATTAATGGGACACACACACACACACACACTGGACACTGCATTAATAAAAATTCTTCCCTTTTAAACAATACCAATTTGAGTATTTCACCTCAAAACAGAAACTTAACAAGGACATAGCCCATCTAGCCTCCCTAGGAAGAGATTTCTGAAGACTGGGATCAGCCACCCAAAAGACCCTGTCATGTATTCCCATTAGATTCACTTATGTGGGTTGCTGGATTGAGAGAAGGATCTTCCTTGAAGATCTCATGGCAAGATAAAGGAAAGAAGGAAACTCTGAGGGACTCCACAGACCAATGACCAGAATAGAAATCCCTCAGCACCACCTTCAGAGCTCATCCTTCCAGAAGAAAATAGAGCCACTGTAAAATAGTGCTTCCAGCCCCCACCTTAGCAAAATGGGCCCAAAGACCATCATGGCCAAAAATACTGAAAGCTCTTGAGAGGTCATTTAGAATCAATAGGAACACATTGCCCTTGTCCATTGTAGGTCACCTATCCAGGCCACCAGTGCTGTCTTTGTGCCATAAGTGGGCCTGAAGCCCAGTTGAAATGGATCTAGTTTGGGGTGAGGAAAATATGTCCTATGGGCCACATGTTCCTAAACTCCAATTTGGTGGTCCCTGAAGTCACCTGGTTATCACCAAAGCCCTCCAAAAGTTAAATGTACTGTTAAGGAGTTGCCTAGCAGCTAGTCAAAATGGCCCCAGACCAGCCACAAAATCTGTGATGTGGAGTGATCATCCCACCAGAAGCTGCCAAATTCCTAAACATGAAAAAGATCCCCTAAGCCAGAAGTGATGTGCTTCTGGTGTGGCAGAATGCATGGTGGAGCTGAGTGGGGGTGGAAGTCACAGGGGCAAAGTTGCCCACCACCCACTGCAATTACTTGCCCTGATCTTGATAATCAATATCTTCCAGAAGCCCATGGATCTGGCATGCTACCACATGCTCTGATACCTTGCTCAGATGTGGAATACTGGAAACTGAAAATTATCTAATGCAGTGAGATTCAGGAAAAAGTATTTTTTAGCAGGGGTTCCTTTGGTCACACTGGAACTCTGCCTTGTGCAAACAGATATTAATCCTTCCCTTTCAGCCAGTTCCCCACTGGCTTTTTTAATGAAGCAAGAAAGCAAAGTCTCTAGTGCTCATGAGATGGCTCTCACTTCTCCAAGGATCCTGTCCACATGAACACTGGACAAGGAGGAGAAAGGTTACAATTTCTGTGTCTTTATCAAATATAGCATCCATGTCAAACTAAATTAAGCTATTATATCTGCAAAGCACTGAGTAAATCATTCACAGTAGACTATTAAATGGTCTGGATCCTTCCCTCATGATACAGGGTATAAAAGACCCCCTAACCATTAAAAAAAATGGTGGATAGCTCCTGGCCAATTCAGTGGTGGCATCTTTCTTTCTAGGCTTGGAACCTGGACTAATATTGTCCTGGACTAACCTGTTGTCGCCCCTAAGCTCTGGAACGACCTGCCGGATGAGATCCGTCTATTAACATCTTTAGACAGTTTTAAAAAAGCTGTCAAGACGGATCTCTTCCGGCAGGCCTTCCCAGACTAATTACACCGGATTGGCTCCCGCCCCAGAGACGTTCCTCACGTGGCCCCATCAAATAGATGGGAGGTTCGTTGACCAAGCTTTCCTTTGAATTGGGCAAGGAGGGCTAACTTTAATAATTTTGTAGTTTTAGTTTAATTTAATCTTAATGTTATTGATTTATTGTTTTAAAGTATCTTCATTTAATACTATTTTAAGGGGGGAGGGGGGGTTTACTGTATACTATGTATAATGTATGCTTGTTTTAAATTGTAAGCCGCCCAGATTGGTTCGCCATGGGGCGGGGTAAAAATAAATTTTATTATTATTATTATTATTATTATTATTATTATTATTATTATTATTATATTACCATTACTTCAAAATGGGGAAGTTAAATTATTTCAGTATTTATTTATGATGACAAAGCTGGAGAAGCCATTGGTTAATAAAATCAATTTATATATTCACACCTAACCAAGATGATATTTTCTAAAAATTCACCAGAAGAGAAATGACATATTTATATCACAAAATCTGAATGTACCTGTACAGATGACAGCAGCATCTTCACCATGACCACAGTTGTGTGATCCCCAGCTCCTGCTGCTGCATTCCCAAAGACTGGATTCACTCCCATTGCAGCTAACATCATCCAGGTGAATAGGACCAGAACCTTGACCAAAATAGGCTGATCCAAGAGCTGAGACAGGCTGTCCACATCCAAGCTGTCTGCATACAACAGCTGCATCATTGGTGTCCCATAAATCATCACAAACTGTTCCCCATGTGGAGTTAATATAAACTTCAACACGACCTTCACAGCTATGACGTCCATTCACTAATTGGAGATCTTTGGGGGAGACCAAAAACATGGTTATTTAACATGTTGTCATGACCTTTAAGACAGTTAATTTAAGATGACTTTAGAAATAGTACCTCACCCTGGATAAGTTGGCCAAAAAATATAAAAATGCAAATAAAAATGCTGAAATTCAATAAATCTATTGCATCTTTTTACCACCAATGGTGGCCTTCTAAAAGGACAAATAAATCAACTGAAAATAGGGAAGATGATGAATAAGATTCTGAAAACAGATGTAACATTTATACCTGAGTGGCTGCTTTTAAACATGTTTGATTATGGAGAGAAATCAGAAAGAGAGAATAGTACTCTGATTTGTTATAAGATTACAGCAGCAAGAATACTATATGCAAAATATTGAAAGCAGAAGGAAATTCCAAATGTTGAAGAGTAAGTAAAAAAAAACCAAAAAAACCACAAATGGATCTTGTTGCATTAGATAAATGGACCAACTTGATTAAAAAAAAAATGACTCAAATGTATATGAGCACCTGGCAATCCTTTATAGATTTTGTTTTTCAAAAAGATTAAAAGCCAGTGTAATTATTGGTTTTGATGTTGAATTCTTCCTAAGGATCAGGAAAGTACATTAACATAAATGTAAGTTAATTAGAGATGAAAAAGTGTTTGGCAGAATTGTTGACTGAAGTCAATGTGTGCTGGACTTTGGGGTAAGATAGGGAAGGGAGGGTGGTTGTGGGGTGACCTTATGTTATATATTCTTATATGTTTAGGCTTGTTAGTTAATTTTTCCCCTTTGTTTGTTATTTGTTTCCATATTTGTTTGTTTTTATTCTTTTCTTTTTTTGTATATGTGTGTTATCATTTCTTGTATGGTGGTACCTTCTTTTCTTCCTTTTCTGTGTTATTGAATTATTAATAGCATTTATTTTAAAAAAATGTAAAAAATATGCTGATTTATTACATTAAATCAGGGGTAGGCAACTTTTTTGAGCCGGGGCACAGGTTGCTGTCCCTCAGACAATTGGGGGGGCGAAGCACCAAAAATAAATAAATAAATAAATAAATAAATAAATAAAAAATTATTTTTTAAAAAATTTTTAAAAAATTAAAAATATGCATGCACACTCTCTCAGCCCCAGAAAAGCCATGGCAAAACCCCTGTGGAGATTTTGCCAAGAAAACCCCAAGAACAAGTAATAACAACAATAATTGATATCATCATGGTGGGCGGCAGCGGCAGCAGGACCGGCCTGGGGCCGGTCCAAAGGCCTCAGGGGGCCGCATCCGGGCCCCGGGACTTAGGTTGTCTACCCCTGCATTAAATCTTTGTTGTTAATAAAATCAAAGACATACTATATTCCTACATAACTATAAACATACTCACCAAGCATGCCAGAAAATGAAGAATAAAAGGCATCAAAACCAGTCTGTGTCACTGAATAGTCACTGTGAAACCGCACTGTGAGCACATTTGATGTAGAAATAAATGTTACTGTGGAACCTGAACATTTTCTTCCCAGGATCTGTGAGTAGAGGTAACCATCATAGATCTCCACATAATCAAATCCACATTCTGTTCTGAAATGATAACAAAACAAAATCTTCTGTAAGCACAGAACTAAACAGACATTAACATTTAGACTTAGTAAAGTAAGATTGCTTTCCTTTCCTGAGAAAGTTGCTTAGGAACTGCTGGTGAAAGAGATGTCTGCTCTCATAGAAGAGTCTTCTCACCAGCTGTGGTGGAAAGGTCCATCACTGTTAATGTACTTTCAATAATGCTCCATTTCAATGGGACTGAAAATAGGTTATTCCAAGCTGTGTCAACGAGGCTTTGGGTCTGCTAGTTCCACAGACTCAGTGATCCTCACCACCACCAGGAGTTTGAAGAAAGGGCAAAATGATTACACCAGCCATGGAATTGGCATACTTTTCATTCTCTCTTTATTGTCAATTGGAACGAAATCTTTGAAAGACCAAACGGGGGAAGGGGGTGTAGGAAATCTATTCATATACCCTTTCTTCCAGGCCACTTTGATTTGGCAGAACATAGAAAATTGAAGTTTCTATACCAAAAAAAAAATAATCTCAAAATTGCCTCAGAATTGCTCAATTCCTCTACTGACCGCCCCTACTTAATAAGTAGGAATAATTAATGATTACTTTTTTTTCTTTTTGTACTCATGGATCACAATCATGAATAAAATAGAAAGGAAGACAGTGTAGTGATCTCCAAAAGCCTCCAGAAGTAATAAAGTAGCTGGTAGGTAAAGGCCTATGTTAAGGAGACTTGTGTGTCTATGTGCCTTCAAGTGGTCTGTCAACCTATGGTGATCCAATTAATTTCATAGGGTTTTCTTAGGCAAAAAATTCTCAGAGGTGGTTTTGCCAGTTCCTTCCTCTGAAATATAGCCTACAGTACCTGGTATTTGTTGGATTTCCCATCCAAGTACTAACCAGAGCTGACCCTGGTCAGCTTCTAAAATCAGATGGGATCTGATGCCTTTAGGATATTTGGGTTTTCTAAGGAGATGTACTAGAAGGTAATATTTATTAAGAATAAATATGTTATTTATTCAAATAGGTGTGGATTGGTGGGTGGGGTTTTTTTTTCAAGGAGTGATTCCCACAATGAAAAGATAAATTATAGCATTTGAACAAAATCTACTTCCATGATCTCTTTTGAAATGAAAATAGTATAACAGCAGCAGTAACATGATTAGAGGTCAGTGGTTCTATTTTGGAAATTCTAGAATTGGTACAAAGCTCTGGAAAATGAAGAAAATTCCTGTCCACTGTAAACCAAACTACTCAGTTTTTTAGCCCTCCTTGTTTCAAAAAACACTCAAAATGTATGGGTCTTAAGGCTACAAAAAGAGAATGTAACTGAAACCAAACCAAATAACCTCATCAAATTCCATCAGATCCATATTTTTTGCCTTTAAATGAAATTAAACATTAAAGAACTGTTCAGCTCTGAAACTACATATTTCTACCACTTACTGAATAGTTCCAAATGTGAGCCGGATTCGTGAACCATTCCATGTTCTTATTGTCCATATGCAATCTGCTGCATTTGGATAATTTCCAGGATAGAAGGGAGAACTGAATGACCCTGATGAGTACAGAAGTTCACCGCCACAATTATAATTAGCTGCGAAGTAAAAGGAAATACAATCAAAGGTATAGTGGCATTACTATACACAACTATATAGTACGTCCTTAAGCTGAATCTCATTGAACCCATATAAAAATGGCATCCTGAAGTAGATGTAGTGATGGTAATTTCTACCCTGCCCAAGGTGGCAAATATTGAAGAAAAAAAGGAGCGGTTCATATACCAAGCTATGTGGACTTGATATATTTGTACTTTCTTTGCTTCTCAGAGATTTTCAGAAATTAGAAATGCCCTTATCCCAGTTGCTCTCCATCTCCAAACAAACACAGAGAGATAAATAATACTATTTTATACTCTTTTTAGGTAGAAAAATCAAAATGTTTTGGGCAGACTGTGCTGGGTAGAAAAGTAGCTAGGATGAAAAATGTTGAAGAGACTCACTCTGGTACTTGGAATTGCAGCCAACCTTATGCGGGAGACTGTGATACAACATGGTTGATTTCAAGGTAAATTAGATGAAAAGTCACAGCATTCTTTGATACTGCTTCCATTTCTAGATAAAATCTCATCTAAACCATCATCATCATCATCTAAATGTACCAGTATTTCAAGAATAAATAATTAACAGGTACAGTGGGACCTTGTCATCCGCTGGGGTTTGGTTCCAAGACCTGCCCTGGCTACTAAAATCCATGGATGCTCAAGTCCCATTGAAAACAATGGAGCAGTGAAATTGTGCCCCTTATATAAAATGGCAAAATCAAGGTCTGCTTATTGGAACTGATATACATCCACAGCTCGAAAATATTTAATATATATGGTATATTAAATATTTTCGAGCTGTGGAAGCTTGAATCCATGGATAAAAAAAACTTTGGATATGGAGAGCTGACCATAAGTACTCAGAATATAAAGGTAGGGGGAGCCTGGAGCCCTACCTGCTGCAGAGCAGGCTACATCTAAGAAGAATTTCATCTTTGAGGAGGAAGGTGACCTACCATGCTTTTCTCTCTGCACATTCACTTATAGACCCATTATATTGAATGGCAACAATGTGCAAATAAACAAACACCCAAGTGCAAATCAAATGTGCTTTGCATGCACAATAGCCCTGCATTCTCCATTCTGCTTTGGATAACTTAAACTTAATACAGATGTTCCACGCCAAACAAAAACACCCAACCACTTCCAAAAGGAAATTTAACTCATGTGTAAGATACCAATGGAATTCTGACTAATAATTTATTTATCCAATGGGTTGATCAGCTCCACACTGCTTCTAATCCTAATGCCTTTTTCCTAACAAAGCAGCAATACTTTTGTAGTTCATGGGATTCTTTTTTAGAAATCAAACTACAACACTAAATAAACTTTTATTAAACTGTTTATTACCTGTGGTATTGACTGTATCTGAAAGGAAAAGAAGAACTTTTAGTACCATTCTAAATGTTTTTATGCTTTAACTACAAACCATTTGAGTTGTGAACATTTGTTGGGGGAAAATAACTGTTAAAACAGGACTACACTTGCTGGAATACTCTGAGGTGCCCCTGCAATATTCTGGCCGTGAATTCTCCGCTAACCCCCCCCCCCCATGCTCTCTTTTCAACTCTCACAGCGAACAATAGGAGGCTGCCTTCCCATGCAGTCCCCATTTGTCATCCAGCATTGCTACTAAGGTCAGAATGAGGGGCTCAGTCATATTATTGATACTGGGTTCCTTGTTCTGACCTCAGAGCAATTTGGAACACAAAATGGCACCCCGGAGGACCCCTGCGGCCGCACCGGGCCTCTCCGAGGCCCAGCGCGATTAAGGGAGCCCTCCTGGGGGGGCCCGCGGCCGCGCTGGGCCTCTGTGAGGCCTGGTGTGGTCGAGGGAGCCCTCCTAGGGGGACCCATGGCCGCACAGGCCTCTCCGAGGCCTGGTGCAGTCTAGGGAGCCCTCCTGGGGGACCCCTGCAGCCGCGCTGGGCCTCTCTGAGGCCCAGTGTGGTCAAGGGAGCCCTCCTGGGAGCGCACCTGGCCCCATCCCCAAAAAGGTTGCCGACCTCTGCTCTATGGTCTACTACAAGTCCTTCAAATCAACAAGTTTGAATTATAACTACAACATAGACCTACACCACTGATGTTGATCTGTGTTTCAGCATTTTTGCCAACAGAAGAAAGAATAAGAACTTTTGGTGAATTCCAGTATCATTGTTTCACTACAATGCTGAAAATTAAGAACTATTCTATGAACTTTTAATGACATAAATTCTACTTTGTGCTTTATATACCTATCCACTGTTATTCAGTAGGACTGATCTGAAAACAAGGTAACATACATTTTGACAGAAGGAGCTACCTTCCGGCTATTTTTCAATGTGGCTCTTATGAAAAGTGAGGGAGGTTTACATACTAGTGGTTCTTTTCTAAATGGCTATCAGATGGAGAAACACATCTCCATTTTCCAGACATCTAAGCTAATGCTGTCTGTTTGTGTTCTGCCAATGAAATCACCACAGCAAAAGCACAACAAAACAGGGATGATTTGACTCCCAGTGCATTAAAGCACTCCTGACAGATGACCATCCAACCTCTGTTTAAAGACTTACAGAGAAAGAGTAGTCACTGTCTTTCAAGGCAGTTCATTCCACTGTTGAACAGCTCTTGCAGTGAAAATAGTTCTTCCTAATGTTTATGTGAAATCTCTTTTCACACTCACTACATACACTTCAACACTATCTGACCCCATCCTCATAGGAGTGCCCTACATTCACCAATTCCTCTCACCACAGGCTAGTCCCATCAAAAAACTGGATCTGCCAGTTCAGCTCCATGCACAAAGACCAGCTTCCTATGTCTTTGTGCACTAATGACCATTATTAAGACTGGACCTACCACTTCATTTCCATACACAAAGGACATCCTCACATATATATGGTCTGTGCTTGGCCTCCACTCCACCAAATGCATCTGAGGAAGTAGACTGAAGTCTATGAAACCTCATGCTGCCAATTTCTTTCCTTCAGTTAGTCTCAAAGGTGCTACAAGATCTCTCTACATACTGATTCTACAGACTAACACAGCTATATCTTTCAACTCTTTTCTTGTAATATGAATCCATCGGTTTGTGCTTTAATCTTTGAAGCAGTGGAAAACAAACTCACCCTATACATCACATCCCTTAAGATATTTAAAGATGGCTATTGTGTCACCTCTTAGTCTTCTCTAATTCCCATCTTTAAATATCTTCACATCTATTGCAAACTTGTTCCAATTACCTGTAAATGGAGGATGATGAGGCTCTGCAAATACAACATAAAATATGTAAGTTAAAAAAAAATACAGACAGAGATGTGTGTGTGTGTGTGTGTGTGTGTGTGTGTGAAACATCTGCCATATAATAAAAAGGAGGAAAAAGAAAGTTGCACAAAGAAACATATTAGGGGTAGCCATGTTAGCCATGTAACAAAATACAATAAAATCCAAAATCCACAAAAGAATGATATCTGAAAGAGTTTTCCAAAGAAGAACAGAAGAATAATTCTTTTGTTTGGGGAGAAGATCTCAAAATGCCTCTTCTGAATTGGGTCCCATTGTCTAAAGTATTACTGAATAAATTTAATCAATTTCATTAAATGGGCTCTTACCTCTAGTTGTAGTGAGTGCACCTGAAAAATTAATAAAGAGAAAACCTTTAGTACCTCCCCAAAACATTTCATGATTTGATTACAACTGTTCATATAGCATGCACCACCAAACTGCACTATTAAATATCTTTTGAGTGTCCACACATTTTTTGGGCTGAGATAAATATCATACTCGTACCTAAGTCAATGAAGGTCACAAAAGTGTAAAAATCACACATGCCTATATTTTGCTTAGAAAGATTACCCTCCTAAGAGTGCTTTTCTTCTTCTTTTTAAGATGAAGTTTCCTGCATGTCTATCAGAGAAATAAAGTGCTCCTTATAACAGTGATTTCACAGGCACAGAAAGGGGCTTCACATTTTGCATGTGCATCAGAATAGAAGTCCCATACCTGCTGCCCAGTCATGACTGGTATACTCTGCAACATGATGCTATTATGGGATTTTATGGACTAAGCGAAAAGCCAGAGGGCTAGAGTTCAATAAAGCTGGATGGAATTATCTCCTCTCAGGGAGGCACTTCCATTTGTATGTTAAAATGGTGGCAGATCATGGTTACATCCTCTCTCTCATAGACAGATCATTTCCTGATCAAGGCAGAACTAAGAACCACTGTCTGCCCCACCAGGGGTGGTGGACCTATTAGAATGGTCAGCCCTCGAAGGCTAATGGATCCACTTGGATTCCAGAAAGCCCTAGAGGGTTTAACGGTTGGTAACGCCGGTGATTCTGTTGAAGCTCTGGTCAATACCTGGAACACCAATCTCACCAAGGCTATCAACACAATCGCTCCCAAGCGTCCTTTCCAACCCACTTCAAACCGTAAGCCTTGGTATACAGAAGAGCTGAGGAAGATGAAGTGGGTTGGACAATGACTAGAATGCATCTGGCGGGGGGGGGAACTTTCTTCATTCCTATCGAGAGGCAATACGTGCAGCGCAGAGATCTTTCTGTTCTGCACATATTGCGTCTGCAGAGTCTCGTTCAACAGAGCTGTTTAGGGTGGTAGGGGAACTGATGCGGGTTCCCCCTGTGCAGAACCCCTTGCTTAACCCGACAACGGCCTGCTGTGATGCATTTAACTACTTCTTTGCAGACAAAATCTCTCAGATAAGAGCTGACTTAGATTTTACTGGATCAATTCCAATCTGTGAGTATCGATGATGTGGACAAGCTCCTTGGCAAAGTGAGGAAAACTACTTGCCCTCTCAATCCTTGCCCTTCATGGCTGCCTGTCCATGGTGGGGATGTGTTGATGATGTTCCTTAAGGACATCATCAACGCATCCCTCAGGGAGGGCTCTGTTCCATCCTGTTTAAAGGAAGCGGTGGTTAGACCCCTGGATATGAATAACTATAGGCCGGTCTCGCTGTTACCATTTTTCAGCAAAGTGATCGAGAGGGCAGTGGCTCTTCAATTCCAAGCTGTCTTGGATGAAACCAGTTATTTAGATCCATTTCAAACCAGCTTTAGGACTGGATTTGGAGTTGAGACTGCCATGATTGCCTTGACTGATGACATGTGTTTGAGCATCAACAGGGATAGTGTGTCCCTGCTGGTGCTCTTCGACCTTTCAGTGGCTTTTGATACAATCGATCACAACATCCTCTTGGATCGCCTGAGGGGGTTGGGAATCGGAGGCACTGCTCTGCAGTGGTTCCGTTCCTTCCTTTTGGGTAGATCCCAGAGGGTGTTGCTCAGGGACAGCAACTCCGTTAGAAAGGAGCTTAAGTGTGGCGTCCCTCAAGGCGCCATACTGTCCCCAATGTTATTTAACATCTATATGAAGCCGCTGGGAGAGATCATTTGGAGACATGGGGCTGGGTGTTATCAGTACGCTGATGACACCCAGATATACTTCTCCATGTCCCAGTCATCAGCCTCGACTTCAGATGGCGTCTTTCCTCTTAATGACTGTCTCAGGGCAGTAATGGACTGGATGAGGAAAAACAGATTGAAACTGAATCCAAATAAAATGGAGGTACTTACAGTAGCAGACTCGAAATCAGGTATTGGGATACAACCTCTAGTCCTGGACGGGATCACACTTACCATAAAGGACTGTGTTAGCAGCCTGGGGGTGCTCCTGGACTCATCACTTCACATGATTAATCAGGTGAATGTGACGGTCAGGAGTGCCTGTTATCAGCTTCGGCTGATACACCAGCTGTGCCCTTTCCTGGAAATAAGGGGTCTTGAAACTGTGGTACATGCTCTGCTAACCTCCCATCTGGATTTCTGTAATGCGCTCTACATGGGGCTACCCTCATGCTTGGTCTGGAAACTTCAATTAGTTCAGAATATGGCAGCCAGGTTGGTCTCTGATACATCTAGAAGAGACTATGGGGGGTTGCAGACTGCCAGAAATAGTGTGAATTCAGTCCACTTTTAGGGTTAGGGTTAGAGTTAGGGAACCATGGGAACTGTATTTTATTGTGGCATCAGAGTTGTCTGACAGAGAAGGCTCAATGTCTCAGAAAAATAACAGTTCCCATGATTCCCTAGCACTAACCCTAACCCTAAAAGTGGACTGAATTCACACTATTTCTGGCAGTCTGCAACCCCCCTATATTACACTGGTCTTAAAAAAAACTTCACTGGCTGCCAATCAGTTTCTGGGCCCAGTACAAGGTGTTGGTTATTACCTTTAAAGCCCTACATGGTGTGGGTCCATCCTATCTTTGAGACCGTCTCCTTCCATACAATCCCACATGCATACTACAGTCCTCTGGGAGGAATTTGCTTCAGCCTGCTAAAGCTAGACTGTTGACAACCTCCCAGAGGGCTTTCTTGGAAACCGCTCCCAGATTATGGAACAGCCTGCCGGACGAGATCCGTCAATTTACCAACTTAGGGCCTTTGCAGACTGTCAGAAATAGGACAAATTGAGTCCACTTTAACTACCCTGACTCAGTGCTAGGGAATCATGGGAACTGTAGTTTATTGTGGCACCAGAGCTCTCTGACAGAGAATGCTCAATGTCTAAGAAAAAAAAATACAATTCCCATGATTCTCTAGCACTGAGTCTGCCAGGGCAGTTAAAGTGGACTCAATTTGCACTATTTCTAGCAGTCTGCAAAGGACCTTAGATAGCTTTAAAAAGGTTGTCAAGATGGATTTATTCTGACAGGCCTTTCCTGATTAAATTCCCAGCCAAGGAGTGAGTCACTCTTTCCCCCCACCCGCTACTACATCCAGCCACATTATTTATTGCTTGTGGGTTGCCTGTTAGACTGTTTTATAGTTTTATTGTTGTAAATTGTTAAATTTGTTTAATTGTTTGTTGTAATTGTTTTACTTCTTACTATGCTTAATATTGTTTTAAGGGGAGGGTGGGTCTGGGAGGGTATATTATGACATTTTATTGATGTAAGCCGCCCCAATTGCTTCGGTAGAGGGGCGGGATAGAATTATTATTATTATTATTATTATTATTATTATTATTATTATTATTATCCTCCATGCAAAAAAAAAAGATAAAGCCTTTCTTCTGGATCCAGCACAGAAACCAAGTGGGCTGATAAAGTGGAGTGGTATTCCTGCTTCAGCAGACCAATCAGCTTCCATATTGGCACTTAAGATGCATCTACCCTGTAGAAATAATGCAGTTAAGCACCAGTTTAAGTGCTGTAGCTCCATGGCAGTTAAAGTACATTATTTCTACAATGTAGATATACCTCTAGAGAAAGGGGCAGAAACTCCTTTATGATAATCATAGATGGTGAGTGAGCTAGCAAGCAATGGAAAGACAGATTACCATTTGCTACTTGCTTGGAGAAAAAAAACTACCATTGATTCCCAAACTTTGGTCCTCCAAGTGTTATGGACTTCAACTTCCAGAAGCCCTAGTCAGCTTGGCCAGCACTCAGAAATTCTGGGAGTTGAATTCCAAAACATCTGGAGAACCAAAGTTTGAGAACCACTCATCTAGACTTTTGCTAAACATAAAAATGAATGCCCCACCCCCCGGCATCATGAAAATGTTTTGCATAGATCTAGATAAGTGGTTCCCAAACTTTGGTTCTCCAGATGTTTTGAATTACACCCATTTTCTTTGTTCCTTTCTCTTTTCTTTTGTGCTTGGACCTGGAAAATAAATACTACCATTATTTAATGTTAGGGTTGCATAACTTCACTAGGATTATAAGGATATTGTTGGAGATTCTCTTCAAGAGAATTCTTCAGCACATTCATAGGCTGATGGGAGAGAGACCTAGTAAAAGTGGGATTAAATAAGCACCCTGTGATATCAAAGTGACCAAATCCTAATACAAAAAATGTAAAAGTTGGATATGACAAAATCAGAAAGTACCTGAACAAATGACACTGGCATCTTCATGGTGGCCACAGTTATGGACTCCCCAGCCATTACTAGGGCATATCCAAAGGTAGGGTTCATTCCCACTACATCTAACATCATCAAGAAGAATGGGACCAGAGCCTTGACCAAAATATGCTGATCCTGGAGCTCTGATGGCATCTCCACATCCAAGCTGCCTGCATACAACATCTGCATCATTTAAGTCCCATGAATCATCACAAACTGTCCCCCATGTTGAGTTGGTGTGGCGAATTTCAACACGGCCCTCACAGCCATTAAATCCATTCACCAGTCGGAGACCTTGGAAAAAAACACAACCAATAGCATGTTGTTAGTTCACAAGCCTGTATTTAAGTCAACCAAGTAGATTTTTAAAAGTAATTAATCCCCAGTTGTAAAGGGATCTTATAATATAAAGGCGGGATGAGCAAAGTATGGCCTATAAAGTACCTGTGGATGCAAGACAATTTCAGATTCCAAAGGACCTCCAACTGCAAATAATATTTTTGGAAATAAAGTTTATTTTTAAAAAACAATTAAAATACTCTACAGTTCACATACCTTTTTTTAAAAGCATAGAAGAGGCCATTTTAAAACAAGGAAATGAACCTGACGTCAAAGTACAGTGTATATCCTCATTTTAAAAAGGGCTCTCCTGGGCCTAAAACAGCCTGAGGGTCATTTTTAGTAAATATAAACATTTTTTTAAAAAAAAACTAAAATTTAAATTTAAAAATAAAAATGGAGGATGATGGTATGACATTTGGGTGCCACAAAGGGCCATTTATTTGTTGCTTTGTTTGATTATTTAATTCCTCCCAACAAGGGACCCAAAGTAAGGGGGGGTGCAGACTGCCAGAAATAGTGCAAATTGAGTCCACTTTTAGGGATAGGGTTAATGCTAGGGAATCATGGGAATTGTGTTTGTTTTTTTCTAGGACATTGAGCCTTCTCTGTCAGAGAGCTCTGGTGCCACAATAAACTACAGTCCCAATGATTCCCTAACCCTAACCCTAAAAGTGGACTCAATTTGCACTATTTCTGGCAGTCTGCAACCCCCTTAAATTAATGCCTAATTCAACTAAAATCTTATTTTAGACAAGTTTAAAAGTAAACAAACAATTTTGTTATAAAAGCACATGATTAAAAGCACCTTAAAATATATTTGAAACATCATACAAAAGATAAAAGCACAGCACACAATTTTCAGACACCCTTCTGCCACAGATTTTAAGAGTCAAAGACCTGTCTAAATAAAAAGGTCTTTGCCTGCCTAAGGAAAGAAAACCAAGGCTGCATCCACACCGCAAGAATAATCCAGTTTGACACCACTTTAACTGCCATGGTTCAATGGAATGCTGGGATTTGTAGCTTGTTGTGGCACCAGAGCAAAGTTATCTGAACCCTGTAACCAGGGTCAGTCAGCAGCCTACTGAAATTGGACTTGCTGAATAATATCCTTCAACCCCTGGCAATTTGTCATACAGATATACAGCCATGATTATAATATTACAAATGTGATTGCATGTGTTGTGAGCCTTCAAGTCAGTTCCAATTTATGGCAAGCCTTAGGCAAACCTATCATGGGGTTTTCTTGGCAAGATTTGTTCAAAGGGGGTTTGCTGTTGCCTTCCCCTGAAGCTGAGAACACATAACTTGAGCAAGGTCCCCCAGCAGGTTTCACGGCCCAGCGGGAATCAAATGCTGGTTTCGAACCCTGGTGTCCAGAGTTTTAGTCCAGCACTCAAACTACTATACTACAGTTAGGTGAACTAAAATCCAAAATCAATCTTTCTGTGTGTTACTGTGTGTGTACTCACCAGATAAACCCTGAAATGAAAAGTAGAAGGCATGAAACCCTTCACGTGTTACAGAGGAATCACTGTGAAACCGCACAGTGAGGACATTGGATGTGGATGAAAATGTTCGGAAAGATCCAGAGCAAAAGCTGCCAAGGAGGTGCGAATTATAGTACCCATCGTATATTTCGATGTAATCAAATGAACATTCTGTACTGGGATTAAAAAAGAAAACAAAATTGGTATGATCATGCAACTCAAGACCGAAACTGAGTAGGTTGCTTACTTATGACAAGTATTTTTGGTTTAAGAGAGCAATCCTTTGGTTCCTAGAATGGTGGGTGATGTTATGAATATTTCTTTTTTATGGGCAGAGACTGAAGCCTTCCCATTGGAAGTTTCATTCCTGCTGATCCATCACCTACAATGCTCCAGCATAAGTCCCCAAAATGGCCTCAGGGCCAAGGCCAGGGCCAGTTTAAGATATTTTGGTACCCAAGATAGAACAGCATATCATGCCTTCTACACATCTGTTTTAAGGTGCATCCTGTACAAAGCCAGTCAAGTTATTTTGGAACTTCTGGCACAAAATCACCTCTTCCCAACCTTGACACCAAAAACTGAGCAGTAATAAAAGTAAATAACTAATTTGTGTTCCCTGTTAATGGCACCCAAGACCACAACCTGGGGAAGCAGGCTTTAACCCTTACCTAATGGCAGGCAGTTGCAGCAGGTGGTTTGCATGTCAAGGGGGTGGTAAATGCACTCTGGATTTCTGCCCACACTTTAGAGGAGTTCTCCAAGGAATTGAACCCATTTGGGAGGGCATGGTTCAGCAACTGGATAGCTTGCTACAAGTTTGGAAACATGGAAGCACTGCCCCACCAATATGGGCATCACCAACTGCCACTGATGGCAAGGTGTAGCAGTGTCCCACACCTCACATGAACATCAAAAATCAGGGGAAGCAAAGAAAACTTTATACACATTAATACACATTGTATTAGGCAGGGGAAGATAAATGTGGAGGGGGCAGAAGACATTCCCCCCCGAGCCCCCCTTCAGCAGGCTGCACTGTCATGCATGCCAGAAGACACATCATTTTCAACTGCCATTTTGGCTGATTTGAAGGCTTTTTTCTTGCAGGTGGCAGGGAGAACACTGAGGTACTCTGGAGAGTGGGAGAAGTAAGCTGCCACATTTTCAGCTGGTATGAGGGATTGGTTTGGCTGGTTTGGGGTTTTCAAGAAGTCCAAAAATTGAGATTTTTTTCTTTTAAAAAGAAGGTGATCTAGGGGCTCTGGAGCTTCAAGGCCCACACTTTGGGATGCCTGCAATCCACAGGTTGCACTTTGCCCACCTCTCACTTTAGCTCAGCTCAGCTTAGCAGACAAGATCAGTGTGCATTCAAAAATCAGCCCAAGTTCCTATTCTCCACATGCAATTTACATTGTCTGGGTAATTTTGATAGGATAGATGGGGGGACTGGATTATCCCAATAGCCATGGAACTTGAAATGGAGGGCAGTAGCATCACCAGGGGGGGTGACACCCAGTTGGCCCCCCCTGCCTCCCACAGGTACCCTTGGGCTTATGTTGGTATTGCTCCGGGCCGGGCCGGGGGGGTTCCAGCCTGAGTGGGCAGTGGGTGGCTGTTTCCCCAGCCACACAGCCATTTTTCCTGGCCATATGGCTGCTTTCCTGGCCTGTGCAGCCATTTCTGCAACTCACATGGCCATTTCAATGGGCCTTGGGGTGGTCTCTGGGCCTCAGGGGAAGGGTTTCCAGCCCAGGCAGATGGCCATTTTCATGGCCCACATGGCTGTTTTTACATGACCCCACCCCTGGAAGTCCCAGCAGAAGTCCCATCCCCCAGAAACCCCGTCTCCCCTCACTGGGTGACATCCCAGGCAGGGAGGCCACTGATGAAGGGAGGACATTTCTGAAGTCATCAAGGACCAACCTTCAAGGAAACAAGCAGCTTAACACATTTAACCCCTGACACCCACACTAGAATGAGTCAGAGATGAAGGGAGGAGCAATCACAAAGACATCATTACTCTGAAAAGTCTATGGAAGCTTTAGACATTCTGCTCAATTGAGAAAATGCTGGTTCATATTCAGCCCATGGGGTCAAACCCAGGCCCACCTATCACAGCACCTCTTCTCAAATTGGGAGTTTCCTTGGTGGAGCAAAGAGGCTGAAGCAGATGTTGCCCCCAGCCACCTCCTTCGAATAACTGAGTAGCATAGAAAGTAAAGTCAAGAGAGGAAAAACATTTCCCAATTGCCCTGTTTCTTCAGTAACCCATATTAAAAGGTCCCTGGTCCCTGTTTGTAATCCAATAACCTGAAATGAAGCTGTAATGGGAAGTTAAACAACTAGAGGAAGAAATGGTAATAATTACTGGACGATGAAGTGATCATTTCTGTCAGGCAATTTGATTTGCCTTGGAGACACCAAATGTGTTGCAGATATTCCACTTGTTGAACAAACACACTAGCACCAAGGGTATTGCCACTGATGGGTTAGTCTGAGGGCCAGTGTGGTGTAGTGGTTGAGACATCAGACTGGATGGGGAAATCAAGGTTCAAGTTCCCATGGACCCTTAAAGCTGCACCAGTCTCTGTCTCTCTCTGACCAGTCTCTGTCTCTCTGTCTGACTTCAAAGCTGTTGTGGGGATAAAGTGAAGAAGGGGAGAACCGTATATTCTGCCTTGATCTTATTGGGAAAAAGTCAGTGTAGAAGTTTGATTAATTAATTGGCATGCTTCCCAGCTGCGGATGTAAAAGGGTACAAGTGAGCTGAATCTTTACATAGCATGAAAGGTTCCACCAAGTTTCCACCTTTCCATTTAAACATCCTGCAGTTTTAAAAGAATGTTTGCTAGTAAAATGGCTTCTCTTTCTACTTACTCAATATGTGTGAATGTGAGGTTGATTTGAAAACCACTCCAAGTTCTTATTGTCCATATGCAGTCGGCATTGTCTGGATAATTTTGAGGATATAAGGGAGAACTTATTGATCCTGATGACTGTGGAAGTTCACCACCACAAGCATAAGAACCTGCAAAGTAAAAGAAAATACTCTAAGATGTCATAATATTGATGCATACATATACAAAGATTTTTTTAAAGCCACCCTAAGTCAACCCATCTGTAAATGCTGTCCTGTTAAATTAAATTGGGGGACTTAAATGCAATCACATAGAGAGGTAGCAGTCATATTGCTATTTCACAAGTAATAGATCCAAAGAAATGGATGAGGCTGAAGGCCAAACTATCCCTTTTAAATATTTATATGCATAGTACACATAGTACATATACACATAGTATATAAGGCACAAGCCTTCGGAACATGTGTAGTGTAGTAGTGGTGTTGATCGTGGTCATATGTATTGTGTTGGAGTATCACATTGGAAGACTACTGTACATAGCCTTGTACATAGAGCAACAAAGATTAAAGCCTCCTTTGAGAGACGTCTGTATGTGGAGTCTCTTTGCTCTGTCTGGAAGGGGAGAGGAGCTTCTCCAGTTGACAAGCTGCCTGCTTCATCAGAGAAAGTCTGGATCCTGGTGCTGCACGTTTACGTGGTTTTCACACGCTGCGTAAAGGAACTGTGATGACAGGATGTTACAGCTGTACTCTAGAACAGGCTTATGCAGATTCACTGGATTCACTGGGGCTTAAACCCGAGTGAACAAACATAGAATGCAACCTCAAGTAAAGCAGTTGCCACTTCTAAATCCTGTTCCAAAATATAACCTTCCAACTATACAAGAAGCACTGGTTTGGAATTTAAAGGTATTTGACTATGTATTGCTTCAACAAGTCTATGGCCATCTATCTTTAAAAAAAAAAAAAGATTACAGAACATTCCATTTCAAATGTGTGAAATAAGCAATAGGCTTAGAAGGGTACCCACTTAAAAGTGGCAAGGCTTTTGAGAAATCACAAGGAGAAGGGGATTCAATAGTCAGAAACCAAGAATGACTTCCAATATATGGTCCTGTCTTTGCAACCTCAAGAAGGCACTCCACAGTCTTACAAGATCAGTTCCTATCTTCAAAATGATAGCTGATACATAGCAGGTGGTTGAGCCCAATTTCCCCCTTTCTATTTTTAAGTGGTGGGGGAGCGAGGCAAATTCGGACTAACACAGAAGTTTAAACCTTCCCTCCAGCCAATATTTTTTCTGTCAACATAGGGACAAAAGAAAGAAAAATAAATTATTTAGTCTCTTTATCAAAATAAAGCTGATAAAATGTACTTCTTGATTCTCTAAAATTCCAGGTGCAGTAGTCTAATAAAATCATTAGCAAAACACTAATCACAACTGTAGATGCTATTAGCAAAAAAAATAGCAAATACTGCAAACCGATTACATTTACTAGATTGCTCACATATTTTGACAAAAGAAGCAGCTTAAATTATTGGATCCAGACTGAGACATATTTAGAATAAACCTATTGAAATCAACCAAAGCAGCTTAAGGTGATGGATCCAGACTGAGCCATATTTAGAATAGACCTATTTAAATCAATGGAACATAAATTAGTCATATGTCACTGATTTCTGTGGCCTAAATCCAGTTGTTAGGCCCAGCAAGAGTAGATTTAGTAAATCAAACTTCATAGGTCAACAATGAAATACGTTCCATTGATTCAATGGGTCCACTCTAGTTTTGGACTGGAGTTTTGTCTTAAGTAGACTAGAGGGTGAAGCAGGTGGGCATCCAGAAACAGCCAGAAGCCGCTCCTGATCCAATCGCCCCAGGTGAACACATACCACGGCCCAGAGGGCACCTCCTGCTGCGGTCCCAAATGGATCGTGACAAGGAGCAGAACAGATCCTCTCCTTTTGGGACCAGTTTTTGGCTGCCCCAGGCACTTCAAAAGTGTGCATAATCTAAATGCCATGCCCCCCAAAGCAATCAGATTCTGCTCCCATCTGCCTGTCTGTTTCTGGACAAAGTTGGTATCCAACACAATGGATGGATGAACCCCATCAGTGGCTGAAATCTGATTGGTGTTCACAGCTAGAAAATGGTATGTTAGCACTTATGTAAATTCCATTTATCCATCTCATCTACTTTAATTTAGGGCCTTTGCAGACTGCTAGAAATAGTGCAAATTGAGTTCATTTTAACTGCCCTGGCTCAGTGCTAGAGAATCATGGGAATTGTATTTTTTTTTCTGAGACATTGAGCCTTCTCTGTCAGAGAGCTCTGGTGCTACAATAAACTACAGTTCCCATGATTCCCTAGCACTGAGTCAGGGCAGTTAAAGTGGACTCAATTTGCACTATTTCTGGCAGTCTGCAAAGGCCCTTAGACTAACATTGGATACAGGCCCTGTTTATTATTTTATTTGTGGTATACCCAATTCCTCAATTGTCAAGCTTAAATAAAAATTACAATAAACACATAAAACAAAATATTAAATTATGCCAATATGAATGTGCATTATGAAAGGATAAAAGAAATGTAAAGATTTAAAATGCCAAGGAAGAAAAGAAATGACACCAAGATAGTAGACATCCACTGTACCTTAAGTGATGGGGGCATCTGAAAAACAGACTTGTCCATGTTATACCACAATTATTGTTTTTACAAGCATCACCCATTCATTCTGAAGATTCAGTATTGAGCCATCATTTCTCATACATACATAAATAAAATAGCACTAAACAAACAACCACAACCCATACTCCACACCTACCACAAACATACTCAAACTACCTGTAGTTGGTGCAGTATCAGAAATAGATATAGCTGCAAATTCATCATAAATATAAGGTGAAGACATTTTTGTTTAAGGCAGGTGAATATATTTATAAAATATCCAGTATATACAAATAGGAACTGGGAAGAGAAGGATAGGGGGAGTCTGTGAATTATATGAGAGAAAAAGTATGATAAATGCTATGGAGAAAATAGCAAAACATAGCCCAAGAACTGTTTTCTGAAGACTCCTGTTCTTTCAGAACTTCTATTGCTGGCTATAACCAAGCTGCATGTGGATGTAAAATCATTTCCTCCTCCTTCCCAGGGTTGAAAACAGTGACAGGATTGCATTGCTTATCTAGATAACTTAAAGCACACTAAGAAAAACACTGGTGATGGCGAAACTCTGATGAAAAGGCAAAAAGAAAACTTTTCGCAACATCCAGTCATGTTTGTATAAAATATTAAAATATTTCAGCTCCGTTTTCCCATTATGAACACTAACAATTTATGACATAAATGCACACTATATTTGAATGTGTGTGTGTGTGTGTGTGTCTTAATCCTGTTGATTAGTCTTGACTAGAGTAAATTCATTGAATAAACTGTTGAATGGTGAGTCAACAAGGTATGTCCTACTGAGCAGAATTAATGATAGCATGTATGTGTATTTACATACAGACACATATATCTGGTGTATCTATGTGTAGAGTGTGTGTGTATGAGTGTGTGTGTATGAGTGTGTGTGTATGAGTGAGTGAGTGAGTGTAACTGTGAATAGTAACAGGCACAGGATAATGAAAGCCAATAACCAGGGCCAAATTACAATTTAACAATGAATGTCCATGGCTATACACAAGAGCATATAGGGCCATATTGCTAACACTTAACAACTCAGGATTACAGATACAACTAACCAATGGGAGGAGGCACTGCTTCCTTGTGTGAGAAGCCAACTGAGAATGAGAAGACAAAGGCCTCCACATAATTCATTGAGGGAGAGAGGATTCATCAAGGAGTGTGGCTCCTGTCTCAAAGCTTGACCCCTCCATATTCAACTCCTGTACATTTCCCATTCACTAAGTACTAATTAAGCAAATCCTCCATTGCTCAAAAGGAAATTGTACTGTTGTCCACACAGTGCAGAAACAATTAGCCACAACCTTTCCCATCTTGCAAACATAAACAAACCCACCATGTGTGAGTAAAGGCAAGGTGCCACATGCCTGAGGAACTCCATTCACCCAGTCTACTTCTTTTCTGTTAGTGGGATTGGAAACAGGTTATAAAGCCAGTTTAGACAAAAATCCCCTTCATTTCTCCCTGAGAAATATGAAATTTTATATGTCATCAAGAAATGATCTGCTGTTTGGAGTTTAGGAAGACCAGCTCTGGGAAGGTGTGGCTGAGGCCTGAGCACTAGAAGAATATCAAAATTGGCAGGACTGTCCCAGAATATTTTGGTTCCTTAGATGAAGTGAAAATGACACTCTACCAATTTCCCATACAAAAGCCAAGCGGACTGAGAGATGGAAGTTATTTCACCTATGGTGATGAGACGTTATCCTCCATGTCATCTGAAGAAAATGGGTTACATTAAAGCACACAATGCATAGTGCATGAAATATACAATTCTGTCTCTGAAAATGTAGAAACTCAGACACACTACCCAGTAGCAACTACATGAAACAATTGTCTTGCTCTAGTTAATGGCAGCAATATTTTTAAGGCTGAAGTATTCACTTTCAATCACTCGCTCAACAGGAAAGATAAGTTGCAGAAGCTGACCATTAATGTTTACTGCCCTTGTAATGTTTACTTTCCTATACAATATCATTAGATATGATCAATTTTAACTGCTCATAGATACAAAATGGCTGCCTTATACAACTGTATTTTTATCTCATGTGTTGAAGGTGATTGCTTTGTATTTATTGTGTATTGTGGTTTTTATTCTTTTCAGGTCACATAATCCACATGGAGAGCTATTGTTGTGGAGACGATATTATTGGGGAGACAATAACATAAATACTGTAAATAAATAAATAAACAGACACATGCAGGAAACAAAATCAGAAAATACCTGTGCAGGTGACACTGGCATCTTCACTGTGGGCACAGTTATGAGAATGCCACCCTAGGCTCCTGCAGTCCCACAGGTGAGACTCGTTTCCTCTACAGTTCACATCATCAAGGAGGATAGATCCTGAGCCTTGACCAAAATGTGCATGTCTTGGAGCTGAAAAGGCTTCTCCACATCCAAGCTGCCTGCACACAACCTGGGCATCGGCCATGTCCCAGTAATCACCACAAACTGTTCCCCATTCTCCTTTGTAATAAATTTCAACACGGCCCTCACATGTTTTCGATCCATTCATCAGCCTTAAGGACACGTCTTTGAAAGACAACAGGAAACAACTTGATAAACA